>QXEO01000137.1:649220-989220 GCA_007115705.1 Dactylis glomerata | reverse complement strand
TAGCCCTCTTAGCACGCATCCTCATCGACCTTGGATGCCTCCAAGACCTGTTAGAGGAGGGCCTCCTCGTCGTAGCCACCTGTTACTCCGGGGGAAGATCCCCAGCGACCGGTGGTGGGGCGGTGTCCTTCTCCATGGCCACCGCAACATCCTCCCTGACGACATGGTAGTCCTTGTCGCCCTTGTCTTCCTCATCGGGGGAGGGGGACTCTGTGACCTCGTACGCCTCCCACGGCTGGTAGTCCTCGTGGCGGGTGGTGCGGCGGCGCGCCGTGTGCTCCTAGGCGAGGAAGTCGTGCCAGAACTGCCGGTTCCGGTAATGGCGGTCCTCCCGCAGCGCCGAGGGAGGTTGTTGATGTGGCGGTGGATTTCCACATCTAGCCTTGGCCCTACCAGCGGAATCGGTAGCCTGGCACGGTTGAGGTGCCAGCCGTGGGGGAAGGAGACGCGGGGTGGTCAACGCTCTGTTTTGCTGCCTGGAGCGCCTCCTACTCCTCGAGGTGCACGTAGCGCTGATCTCACTGCCGCAGTGGGGATGCATCTATGGTCGCCCCTCGCCCCATGTAATCCTCCGGTCGAGGCGCCGGAGGCAGCTGGCGCAGAAACGCCCATGAGCGTGACGCCAGCGCTGGCGGGGATGGGGTCAGATACATTGCAAATGTATCTATATTCTTTAATGCTCCATGCTTGTTTTACACCAATTGCTTTATGTTTTGTTTACACTTCATCGCGTTTTTATGCATTTTCTAGAACTAACCTATTAGCAAGATGCCACAGTTTCAGTTCCTATTTTCTGTTATTTTTGTATTTCAGAAAAGTTACACGGGAAATATTCTCAGAATTGGACGAAACAAAAGCCAAAATTCCTATTTACCTGACACGAAGACAGAGTCCAAAGGAGAGACAGAGGAGGGCCAGGAGGCGGCCACAGCAGGTGGTGGCGCGGGTCACCCCTGGCTACAACACTAGGTGGTGTGGGACCCCCAGGCGCCCTCTGACATCGCCCTTCCGACTATAAATCCCTCCATCGTGAAAACCCTAAGGCCTGAGCCTCCATCCACAAAAAGTACTGTAAGCCACCATCATCGTCGACCCTAGATTGGGAGGGTCTAGAAGCTCTTCCTGGCATCCTGGCGGAGAGGGGAATCATCACCGGAGGCCTTCTTCATCGCCATGTCTGCCTCCGGAATGATGCATGAGTAGTACACCCCTAGACCATGGGTCCATAGAAGTAGCTATATGGTTGTCTTCTCCTCCATGCACCTCATGATTAGATCTTATGAGCTGCCTATCATGATCAAGATCATCTTTATGTAATTCCATATGTTGTGTTTGTTGGGATTCGATGAATATTGAGTACTATGTCAAGTTGATTGTTGATCTATCATGTCTACGTTATTTGTGATCTTGCATGCTCTCCGTTGCTAGTAGATAATTTGGCCAAGTAGATGCTATTGACTCCAAGAGGGAGTATTTATGCTCGATAGTGGATTCATGCCTATAGTAATCTGGGAGAGTGACAATAACTTCTAAGGTTGTAGGTGTGATGTTGCTAATAGGGAGAAAACAACAATCTTTTGTTCAAGGATAATTATATTGTTTATATTACACACTTTGCTTAAGGCAATAATCGGTTGCTTGCAACTTAATACCCAATGGTTGTTTGGATGATATCTGATGGCGTCGGCGTTGATATATAGATCACCGACCAATTGGGAACCTGACAAGGGTATAGATAATAGAGCCCGTCAACTAAATACCCCTGAGGCCCGTTAAGCTAGGCCCAGTTGTAATATTAGTCGAAATACGAGTTCATGTCGTATATCGATATTGTAATCTGTGTCGGATCTCACTCAATCCTCGAGACCTGGCCATCTATATATAGGGGCCAGGAGGGGATGGTGTGGGACAGATTGAAAGCAAGCCAGGTTTATACCCATGTTTACTTTTGATAGCCACCTTGTTTTGACTAATTTTAACTTCAAGTTCATCCGACACCCTATCTCCCCGATCCTAAGTCCTTCATCTAGGACATTTGTCAAGTTAACCCCTCATCAATTGGCGCTGACCATGGGGACTCTGGGCGTTGGAATCATGAATTCAACGGCTTTTCCACTCGTAGCCAACAACAATCCAGAAGTCGACGAAATCCAGATACCCTTTGGAACCATCGATTTTCAACCTCACCAGTCAAGTTTCACGCAAGTATTCGAGAGCATGGATCAAGATATGGATTTGACGATTGGAAGCCTAAAATTATGCGTCGGATCACTAGGTTCAATTCGCCTCTCAGATCCAGTGAAATCGGGTCCGTCGGGAACCAAGTCCAAAACAGAAACAATGTGAGAATCATCAGAAGGCTCTTCCAGCGAAGTAAATTCGTCGGTCAGCTCCATGGAAATAGAAGCAAAAAAAAGAGAATTCACAGAAGGCGACGAAACCACAGGAAACTTTGACTTAGAATTACAACTCGAAGATCTTATGATTAGCCACGATGACACTTCAGATAAATCAATGGACACCTGGAAGACAGGGTTAGAGCTTCATGAGGATGAAAACTCAATCTTCTCAAGCTTCGATAGTAAGTTCGACAATTGGTACCAAGTACTCGCTATTACAGAGGGCAACTTAGAAGAGTTCGACAAAAACAACAATCCAGTACTCAACCCAGCAAACATAAACAGGGGAGCAAACCACCTGACAGAAGGAGAAACTGTGGATTCCCTGGTAAACCGGGAAAAAATTCGACTATCAGTCGATGAATGGAAGATAATCAAAACAGCTGTGGAGCACTGCACGCCGATACCAAACAATGCTAGCAAGAATATGCTTTTTGGGTATCACTATGCCCTAAGACAGTAGTCAAAGCTACTAGCAAAAGAGAGAATTGAAGTACAAAAGAGAAAAGATGCAGCCATTGCAGCAAGCGACGCCGCTCGCATAGCACGTAGTGATGCATCGTATACGAATGCCAAAAGACATCGTCGACATGGTTCAAGTTACAAAAATCTTGAATACTCAAATAGGCAAAGTCTTTCCAAAAACCTCGACTTGTCTTTCTTATCAGTCGATGAGCAAGGGAACATTATACCAAAGATACCCAAAGCAGCACTGGTGGCAGCTCAAGCATACCTGCATACAACGCGACCAAGTCCAGGAGACCCAAGGGAACACATGCATCAGGCCACACTGCAGGGATTAAAGATGGTAGGCAACAAATTATCAGCAAAAGAGGAGGAGGCATATCGCAAAAAAGGAACTCACAAACCAAGATCACCACACCGTCACAACAGTCCTCGGCATAGAAGTGGAAGTCGACGATCTAGGATGCCATCACCAGGATGATAGAACAGTCCAAAGAATAAAGGAATCCGATGATCCAGAACTCCCAACAGAACATATGAATACGAAGACGATGAAAAGAAGATGGGGGTGCCATGCTTTACCCATAGGGTTTGCATCACGCCAGTACCCAAAGGTTTCAAATTACCCCATGACCAACAAAAGTACAATGGTTCTTAGGAGCCACAGTCATGGCTTTCAGACTACCTACAAGCTGTAAAACTATTAGGAGAAACGAGGGAAATAGCAATGCAAAGTTTGCAACTACACCTCACCGGTGCAGCAAGGTCATGGTTATGCAAACTAAGAAAGGAAACAATTGGAAGCTGGGTGGAGCTCACAAAACAATTTACGAGTAACTTCAAGTCAACATACAAGCGACCAGAATCCATATAAGAAGTCAAAGCCTGCGTGCAGCAACGCGGAGAGACATTAAGAGCATATATCCAAAGGTGGAGTATAATCAAAAATTTGGCAGTCGAAGTCTCAGATGAAAGAGCAATAGACGCATTCATAGTCGGGCTAAGGCGAGGAGACCTAGTCGAAGAGATGGGTAGAATCAAGCCAAAAACAGTATCAGATCTAATAGATATAGCAAATTGATTTGCAGATGGAGAAGATGCATGTAACAACAAATGGACACGGTCACCAGAAGATGGCAGAGGAAACAGATATGAAGGCCAAAGAAGGAGATCCCGCAATTACGATTACTATGGTTCTCAAAGTCAAGTAGCCGTTGGGTATAAGGACAATAGTTACCAAGGTAACGACCATAAAAGTTCAGGATACCGTAGCTATGGCAAAGAAGACTGATACATCTCCAACATATCTATAATTTTTGATGCTCCATGCTTGTTTTTACACTATTTGCCTATTGTTTCGTTACACTTCATGGCACTTTTATGCATTTTCTGGAACTAACCTATTAATAAGTTGCCACAGTGCCAGTTTTCTGTTTTCTGCTGTTTTTGTGTTTCAGAAGTGATACACAGGAAATATTCTCAGAATTGGACGAAACAAGTTCCTAAAGTCTTATTTTTCCCGAAAGCTTCCAGAGATCTGAAGGAGAGACAGAGAGGGGCCACTAGGGCCCCACACATAGGGCTGGTGTGGCTAGGCCCCTGGCCATGCCACCCATGTGTGAGGGAGCTAGGCTCCACCTCTGATGACGCCCCTTCGCCTATAAAGACCCCCCGACAGGAAAAAACCTAAGTACTCGATCAGATTTCTAGAACACATCGTGATCCACCGCTGCCATCGACCCGAAGATCGGGAGGGTCTAGAAGCTCTTTCCGGCACCCTGCCAGAGAGGGGAATCGCCACCAGAGGTCTTCTTCATCACCATGCTTGCCTCCGGAGCGATGAGTGAGTAGTCTACCTTGGACTATGGGTCCATAGCAGTAGCTAGATGGTTGTCTTCTCCACCATGTGCTTCATGTTTAGATCTCATGAGCCGCCCTACATGATTGAGATCACTATTATGTAATTCTATGATGTTGGTTTGTTGGGATCCGATGAATATTGGTGTTTATGATTAAGTTGCTGTACTGAATATTATCTTTTGTTATCTCTATGTTGTTTATGATCTTGCATGCTCTCCGTTGTTAGTAGCTATCTTGGCCGAGTAGTTGCTAGTGACTCTAAGAGGGGGTATTTATGCTCGATAGTGAGTTCATGCCTCTATTTCACCTGGGGGAGTGACAGAAACCTCTAAGGTGGTAGATGTGCTGTTGCTACTAGGGAGAAAACAACATTCATATGCTCAAGGGCATATGCTTTGTCTATATTACACACTTTGCTTAATGCAATTATCTGTTGTTCGCAAGTTAATACTTTTGGGGTGTTCGGATTGATATCCCCGAGGGTGGATTATTAGTCATAGATGCAGTTGGATGGCGGTCTATGTATTTTATTGTAATGCCCAGAGTAAATCTCATAGTGATCTTCTTGACATGTCATGTTTATCTTTATTCTATCAATTGCCCAACTGTAATTTGTTTACCCAGCATGTTATTTTATCTATGGAGAGACACCACTAGTGAATTGTGGACCTCGGTCCTTTTTCCATCATATTGCTATCAACTGTTTACTTTCTCGCACTGTTTACTTTATTTGCATACTATTACTGTTTTCCACTCGATACACTCATAACCTTTGTTTCAAGCAAACCGGTGAGATTGACAACCTCATCATAAGTTGGGAGCAAAGTATTTATTTGTGTGTGTGCAGGTTCTATGTTGCAGCTAGCAAGCAAAGCTTGGACGAGGCGCCATATATAAATTGTCCGCTGCTGTTGCAAACTAGCAAGCATCACCTTTAGCTGTCATTGTCTCTCCTCTCCTGATCAATATTACACCTTGGTTTCTTAACTGAGGGAAAACTAGCTGCTATACTCATCATACCTTCCTCTTGGGGCTCCCAATGGGCTGGTCATTCACCACGCACAAGGACTATCTGCTACACATCAACTTGGCACCATCAAGTAATTTTCTGGGCGCCATCAACCGCTAGCAGCTAATTTTCTGGCGCCGTTGCCAGGGAGGAAAGAAGACTTCTGCGAGGGGAGTTTTCACACACACATTCTTTACTTTGTTTTATTGTTTTGCTTTACTTTATTTATTTTACCTGCATTGCTTTTAACAAAAATCCAAAAAAAAAATTAGAATCCTTGGTTGTTGTTTTTACTTGTTTATTTTCGTTTTGCTGAAATGGGTACTCCTGAAAACACCAAGCTGTGTGACTTTACTGGCATAAACAATAGTGATTTTATCTGCACTCCTATTGCACCACCTGCTGCTACAACCTTTTATGAGATCAAGCCTGCTTTATTGAACCTTGTTATGAAAGAGCAATTTTCTGGTGCTAGTGCTGAAGATGCTGCAGCTCATCTCAACAATTTTGTTGAGCTATGTGAGATGCAAAAATATAAGGATGTTGATAGTGATATTATTAAGCTCAAGTTGTTTCCTTTTTCTTTGAGAGGAAAAGCTAAAGATTGGTTGTTGTCTTTGACTAAGAATAGTATTGATTCATGGGCTAAGTGTAAGGATGCTTTTATTGGTAGATACTATCCTCCTTCTAAGATTATATCCTTGCGTAGCAATATTATGAAGTTTACTCAGTTTGATAATGAACATGTTGCTCAGGCTTGGGAAAGAATGAAATCTATGATAAAGAATTGCCCCACTCATGGACTGACTACTTGGATCATTATCCAAACTTTTTATGCAGGACTGAATTTTTCTTCAAGGAACCTACTTGATTCAGCTGCTGGAGGCACTTTTATGTCCCTTACTTTGGGCGCCGCATCAAAGCTACTCGACAATATGATGGTAAATTATTCTGAATGGCACACCGAGAGAGCTCCGCAAGGTAAGAAGGTAAATTCTGTTGAGGAAACCTCTTCCTTAAATGATAAAATTGATACCATTATGGCTATGCTTGCTAATGATAGGACCCATGTTGATCCTAATAATATTCCTTTGGCCTCTTTGGTTGCTCAAGAAGAGCATGTTGATGTGAATTTCATTAGAAACAATAATTTTAACAACAATGCTTATTGGAACAATTTTGCTAGTAACAATTATAGGCCATATCCCTCTACCAATGGTAATGGTTATGGTAATTCTTATGGTAATTCCTACAACAACACTAGGGCTGCGCCCTCCGAGCTTGAGGTAATGCTCAAGGACTTCATGGGTAAGCAAACTGCTTTTAATAAGTCTGTTGAGGAAAAGTTAGGCAAAATTGATATTCTTGCTTCTAAGGTTGATAGCCTTGCTCATGATGTTGAACTTCTAAAATTAAAAGTGCTTCCTAATGATGTGAAAGAGAACAATGTTTTTACTACCGCTAATGCTATTCAAGTTGGAATTGATGAAAATATTAGATTATTAGCGGAATTGCATGCGAGGTGGGAAAGAGAAGATGAGATGGCTAGAGAGATAAAGGTATGTACCATTACTACCTCTAATGATGTTGCTCCTACTGCTAGCAATCCTCTTACTTTGATTGGTGTAGAGAAAACCCCCACTCCTTGTGTTAAAAAGCCTAAAACTGCCAAAACTTTTTCTCAAAAGAGTGCTGAATTTTTTTGGAGTGTGGGAGATGATAGCTCTATTTATTTTGATGATTTCGATGTTGATGGCTGCAATATATCTGAAGTTATTTTGTTCTTGCAAAATCTTGCTTTGACTCCCAATGCTAGTTCTTTAAATATTGCTTTTACCAAGCATATTACCAATGCTCTCATAAAAATTAGGGATGAAAAGTTGAAGCAGAAAGCCTCTGTTCCCAAAAAGTTAGAAGATGGTTGGGAACCCATCATTGATATGCATGTTAATGGTTATGATTGCCACGCTTTATGTGATCTAGGTGCTAGTATTTCTATCATGCCTAGAAAGATTTATGACATGCTTGATTTACCACCGCTTGAAAAGTGTTATTTCGATGTTCCTATTACTGATGTTGCTAAGAAGAAACCTTTGGGAAGGATTAATGATGTTCTTATTGTAGTTAACAATAACCTTGTTCCCGTTGATTTTCTTGTTATGGACATTGAATGCCATGCTTCATGTTCTATTATTTTGGGAAGACCCTTTCTTCAAACTGTAGGTGCCATCATTGCTATGAGAGAAGGCACAATCAAATATCAATTCCCACTAAAGAAAGGTATGAAACACTTCCCTAGGAAAAGAAAGAAATTACTTTTTGACTCTATTCTTAGAGCAAATTATGAGCTTGATGCTTCATCGCTTGATATTACTTGATTCACAATTTTCTGCGCCTAGCTCAAAGGCGTTAAAGAAAAGCACTCATGGGAGATAACCCAATGTTTTCTTTTCAGTACTTTTTCTTTTATTTGAGTCTTGGAATTCATTGCTACTATAATGACTGCTCCTTATCTTGTTTATTTCGTTTTTGTGCCAAGAGAAGCCTCTAATTTGAGCGAGGTAAAGATTTGGGGATGTTGCTGTCCTAAAACTGTTTTTGGTGCTGCACCGTAAACATTCGTATAAATTCTCTGTTTATCTTTTGGACCTGCGATTTCTTGTGCATATGCCGCAGGTTATATCCAAACTTTTGTTAGTTGAACACTTTTTGATTTGAGCAACAGAAAACCTTTCAAAAATTCATCCTTTGTCAACTGTTCAGTTTTGACAGATTTCTGCCAATATTTGTGTTTGCCACTTTATCGCTTTCTTTTAGTTCTTTTTGATCATGGAACTTTTTGGGAAGTTGCTACAATAGTATTTACTTTATATGTGGTGGTTTTGAGTTGAAACCTGAAGCTAAAAGAGGCTGAATATATTTTATGCCTACACTAATGTTGCTAATAGAATTGTGTTTAGTTTTGTATGAAGGAAGTTTTCAAGTGTAGGGATTGGAGAATGATGAGATGAGTTAAAGAATGGACAAAAGCTCAAGCTTGGGGATACCCATGCATCACCCCAAGAAATATCCAAGAAGTACAAGCGTCAAAGCTTGGGGATGCCTCGAGGCACCCCTTCTTCATCGGCAAAAATCAGGTCACCTTTCAAAATACTATATTTTTATTGCTTCATGCACTATGTGTTTTTTTTGGAGTGTTAGTTGTTTTAGTTTTCTTAGTTGGTTTAGTTTGTTTGTTTGCTGCAATAAATGGTTGGACCCTTGGAGGAGATGTACTTGTTTTCATTTGCAAAGAACGCTCTAGTTTTCACTCTTATCGTTCATCGAGCGTTCTACTTTTTCTTCTGCTGCTTTTGGTTTTTGTTTTCGCCTTGATTTGCATTCAGACCTTGTCATATCTTTTCATCATGGTGTATTTTTGCCTCTGATCTTTATTGGTTTTCATCAAAAGAGGTTGTTTATAAAAATTTCAAATGGTGTTGGAAAAGAGAAAAAGCTTTGTGCAAAATAGGGGTACAAGAAGGAGCTTGTGTAGACTGCGGCTTAGGCTTTTTCATGTCATACTTGATGTCTTTTTGATAATATGCTTAGTGGTTTTGCTGTAGCATGACTTGTCTCAAATAATTGAGATTGCTTAATGAGCCTTTGAAAAAATCATGCGTTGTTTTTATTGTATGGAAGCATTATTTTGGTTTTCTCCTTGATGCTTTATTTGGGTTGACTTGGCGCATGCTCACACATGTTAGACTCTTACAAAGTCACCAATAGCCTTCATGATCATTTAGTTTTTGACTTTTGATGCTATCTTATGTTTCTTTTAATGTCGCTTTGTCGCTTTGCATGATTATGGCCATTACTGCTCTCTTAGTTGGTCGCTCCCAGTCTTTTGCTAGCCCTCGCCTTGTACTGAGTATGAGCTCTACTCATGCATCCAATTCCTAAAAGCCAAAGTTTTCCATTGTGTCCACTATAAACTCCTATACATGGTATTTGTAAGCCATTCCAAAGTAAAATTTCCATGTGCTACCTTTCAAAACCTTCAAAATACTTCTTATTTTGTGACAGTGTTTTCAGCTCATGGGGACGTAGTGGTCGGATTTGCTATCTTCCATATTGCTTATTCCAAAAAAAAGAAAAAAAAAGAAAGAAAAAAAAGGCACTCCTCCAAGGAATGTGAATGTTGGTGGGCACCCGATGGAATCGGTTAGCCATGGTTTGAGAAAGGAAAAAGGTGGGGAGGAGTGCCAAGCTTTATAAAAGAGCACAAAAGTGCCAATCTCTCTCAAAAACTTGCTTCATTTTTGTATAGAAGATAGTAAGAACCCCATTGCCAGTCGTTGACAAACACATCCACCTCTCAAAACCAATTTTTATCTCTCTGTTTTACAAATGAAAAGCTCTAGCAAATGTGCAATCACTGCTTCCCTCTGTGAAGGGCCTTTCTTCTACTTTTATGTTGAGTCACCACCTTCTTTCTTTATGCACCATTAAGAGAGCATAGTTGTCATTCTTAGTGTGATATGCATTGTCCCAAAGTTCATTGATTGATTCATGATGATTGGTTTCACTTGTTCTTAAATTATTTGTATCTAGTCGCCCTCTTAAACTTGAAGGTGTCCTATGTATTTATGTTTTGCTCTCTTTGAAGGACAAGCTAAAAACCATTTGTATGTTTTTCCTTATGATTTGAATACACGTTTGACTTTGATTGTTTCATTATCATGATCTTTTGTTTGTGTTCATTTGCATGTTTACAACATGGTTGCTAAGTTCTTATTGTCATGATTATATCTTCATGCCCATGTTTAAGATCTATTGATCCCAGCTCACCAATGCTTACATATATGATCAAGATTGTGTAGGTGCATGTCACCTCAAAAATTATTCTTTGTTATCACTTACCTACTCAAGGACGAGCAGGAGTTAAGCTTGGGGATGCTTGATACATCTCCAATGTATCTATAATTTTTGATGCTCCATGCTTGTTTTTACACCATTTGCCTATTGTTTCGTTACACTTCATGGCACTTTTATGCATTTTCCGGAACTAACCTATTAACAAGTTGCCACAGTGCCAGTTTCCTTTTTTCTACTATTTTTGTGTTTCAGAAGTGATACACAGGAAATATTCTCGGAATTGGACGAAACAAGTTCCTGAAGTCTTTTTTTTTCCGAAAGCTTCCAGAGATCCGAAGGAGAGACGGAGAGGGGCCACCAGGGCCCCACACATAGGGCTGGCGCGGCCAGGCCCCTGGCCGTGCCACCCATGTGTGAGGGAGCCTGGCTCCACCTCTGACGATGCCTCTTCACCTATAAAGACCCCCTGATAGAAAAAACCTAAGTACCCGATCAGATTTCCAGAACACATTGCGATCCGCCACCGCCATTGACCCAAAGATCGGGAGGGTCCAGAAGCTCTTCCCGGTACCCTGTCGGAGAGGGGAATCACCACCGGAGGTCTTCTCCATCGCCATGCTTGCCTCCGGAGTGATGAGTGAGTAGTCTACCTTGGACTATGGGTCCATACCAGTAGCTAGATGGTTGTCTTCTCCACCATGTGCTTCATGTTTAAATCTCATGAGCTGTCCTACATGATTAAGATCACTGTTATGTAATTCTATGATGTTGGTTTGTTGGGATCCGATGAATATTGGTGTTTATGATTAAGTTGCTGTACTGAATATTATCTTTTGTTATCTCTATGTTGTTTATGATCTTGCATGCTCTCCGTTGTTAGTAGCTATCTTGGCCGAGTAGTTGCTAGTGACTCCAAGAGGGGGTATTTATGCTCGATAGTGGGTTCATGCCTCTATTTCACCTGGGGGAGTGACAAAAACCTCTAAGGTGGTAGATGTGCTATTGCTACTAGGGAGAAAACAACATTCATATGCTCAAGGGCATATGCTTTGTTTACATTACACACTTTGCTTAATGCAATTATCTGTTGTTCGCAACTTAATACTTTTGGGGTGTTCGGATTGATATCCCCGAGGGTGGATTATTAGTCATAGATGCAGTTGGATGGTGGTCTATGTATTTTGTTGTAATGCCCAGAGTAAATCTCATAGTGATCTTCTTAACATATCACGTTTATCTTTATTCTATCAATTGCCCAACTGTAATTTGTTTACCCAGCATGTTATTTTATCTATGGAGAGACACCACTAGTGAACTGTGGACCCCAGTCCTTTTTCCATCATATTGCTATCAACTGTTTACTTTCTCGCACTGTTTACTTTACTCGCATACTATTACTGTTTTCCACTCGATACACTCATAACCTTTGTTTCAAGCAAACCAGTGAGATTGACAACCTCATCGTAAGTTGGGAGCAAAGTATTTGTTTATGTGTGTGCAGGTTCCACATTGCAGCTAGCAAGCAAAGCTTGGACGAGGCGCTATATATAAATTGTCCACTGCTGTCGCAAACTAGCAAGCATCACCTTCATCTGTCATTGTCTCTCCTCTCCTGATCGATATTAAACCTTGGTTTCTTAACTGAGGGAAAACTAGCTGCTATACTCATCATACCTTTCTCTTGGGGTTCCCAACGGGCTGTTCATTCACCACGCACAAGGACTGTCTGCTACACATCAACTTGGCACCATCAAGTAATTTTTTGGGCGCCATCAACCGCTAGCAAAGACTACAAAAAGTTTCAGCCAAGGAAATCCAGAGAGTACAACCCATCACCAGAAGATATGCTCAATGGACCATGTCATATTCACTCTGTGTTTGTCGATGGGAAACGAGTATCCAGACACGCAATGAAAGATTGCACTACATTCTTGAAATTATAGGAAGCAACACTCAACAAGCAAGCCGAGGCAAAACGGTAGGGATACGAAGGAAACACAAGCAACGCACCTGCAACCCAACAAGAAAACAGTGGAGCTCCCAAGGGCCAAGATCAATCAAACCAGGGACGTGACGATGACGAAGGATATGTTCCATCTAAAGGGCACATTACAGCAATGATACAGCCAGTGCCCAAGTCAAACAAAGAGGAGAAAAGTATAACTTGACAAGTTAACCTCGCAATAACTTCACCTCCAGCAACAACGGAATATCTACATTGGTCAGATCAACCCATAGAATTCAGCAGAGACGATCGCCCAATAACAGTACCTTGGCCAGGAAACGCGCCTTTGATACTCAAAGCCCAAATAGGGACGTACAATATCGACAGAGTATTCATGGATGCAAGAAGCGGAATAAATCTAATCTATGCAAAGACTCTACATGCAATGCACATTTCATTAGAGTTCCTGAAGCCAACTGTTGCTCCTTCCATAGAATAGTCCCAGGAAGCGCAAACTATCCGCTAGGTCGAATAGCACTTAATATTTGCTTCGGAAATCGGCAAAACTACAGAAGGGAGAAACTCGACTTTGAAGTCATGGACTGACCATCACAATATCATGCGATCCCCGGGTGACCCACATTTTCACGATTCATGGCATTACCTCATTACACTTACCTGGTACTAAAAATGTCGGGACCCAAAGGAATTATTACAGTCAAAGGAAGCTTCGAGTTATCAGATCTATGTGACAAGGAATTTCACAAGATGGCCCAAAAATTTAGCATGATGGCAAGCTACGGGGAACCTAACTACAAAACAAAAAGCACGACTACAGGAGTCACACGGCAACTCGAAGGAAACCCCAAGGAACGAGAAGTAAAGAAACCACGCGTACAGCTACCAGAACAAGAGAAGCCTACATGAGAAGAAGAGAAGACTCAAACGACATAGGCGACAAGACGAACAAATAAGTAGAGTAGGAAAATAAGGCTGTAAAAGCCATGAGTTATTCCAGGGAAATGCCCTCTAGATCCAGAACATAGGTCATTGGCTAGATCTCTTGGGTCATCCCATGTATCTTACATTATATGCATAAATAAAAGATAAAGTTCCTCTTATTTGAGTTTACGTATCTTCAAAAATTGTGGCAAATGCACCAATATACACAAGAAATAAAATACTCTGAGGATACAATTTCTAAACACAAAAGTTAGAAAACAAAAACTCATGCATTGTACACTCAAAAAATACATACAAATATCACAGTAGCGGCTGATCAGAATCATCTACGCCCAAAGGATCTAAATAATGATGCTCGTGGAAAAATGCGACATCCTCCTGAAGCAACCTAGCTATGAGCCTCCTCGTTGGTTGAAGGGTAGCATCCATAGAACTCACAGCAGAGCTCCCCCTGGAGGAAAACCTAGTGACATGAAAATAAAATTAAGCCTTGGGTACCACTTACGTATCCAACCAAGTGCAAAATTGGCACCAGCCAATAAATTAAGTTCTATCAGTTGATGAATTCGCTGAGTAGATCTAAAAGCAGCAAGAAGCTGAGGAAAGGTTCCTGGAAAAGGGTTACGAGGAAGCATCATGGAGTGCATGGTAGTCAAGGATCTTCGGCAACCATCAACGGCTTCCCCAATGTGCTGAGCACGGTCTTGAAGAAGCACAATAGCACGACGGCGCCGGGGATCAGACCAAAAACTCTCGACCCCCTCTGATGATCTCTCAAGAGCTGTGATCCGTTCAGAAATCCAGCGAGTTTTGCCAACAAAGTCTAAGCAAGTGCCTGCAACAAAAAGAAGTTATTGGCCAGTAGTAACAAAGTAGAAAGGAAGAAAGAGGAAGATTGCAAGGAACCTTACATCACAACAGCTCACAAGCAGATTAAACTATACCAACGAGGAAGGAGTCGCATTCTTCTAGATGTACAACCCTAGCCATCAAAGCAGACACCTTATCCTCGATATGGATATCTGTTTCATAAAACTGCAAGATTTGCTGGCTTTATCCATAGCCATCTGCGCTTGGCACTTCGCCAAAGACAAGCGGCTCTCAAGGTCCGAAATCCTTGAGGAATACTTAGCACATTGGCAAGAAGGACGAGGAGGCGACGAAGCTCCAGAGTTAAAAACGTTGGCAGGAGACATAGCCCGATCACGACCTGATGACCTACCGACGTGAATAGGCTGGAAGCCAAAAGAAAGGAAAAAGAAGCATCTCAGAAACTAAATCAAACAGGAAATTTCACAAAAGGAGAATATTTACAAAAGCATAAGCCCTCTGACCAGTTCTCGGGCTACATGCGACTAAAAGTTCATTACATTAGAATAAACTATGATTACAAAGGAAGTCCAAGTCTACGCCACCTCAGCCTCAGGGTCCGCAGCAGAAGAATGCGTGGCAGAGTTAGCACCAGCATTGGGAGGAGGCACTTGAAGGGTTTTGCAGCATAGAAAACAAAAAAAATTCCTACGATGACGAACAACAACAAGCCAAGATCTGATCTACGAGATGCAAAACAACGAGCATGAGAGATTAGATCTACATACCCTTATAGATCGCACAGCGGAAACGTTCAGATGAACATGGTCGGCGCAGTCGTACTAGCGTCTCCTCCTCGCGATCCGATCCGATCCAAGCGCCACAATGGGCGGCGCCTCCGAGCGTTGCACACGTACCGCGCAACGACGACTCCTCCTCCTCGGTCCAGCAAGGTGTGGTGGAGTAGTAGATGGGATCAGCAGCGTGACGGCGTGGTGCTTATGGTGGAGAGTATCTGCGGGCAGGGCTTCGCCTACACGCACAAGGTGGAAGAAGATAGGCAAAAGAGGCTAGTCAAACTAGGGCAAAAAGGAAACTCTAGGAGACACAGTCGGCGGCTATCGTTGAACCAATTTAGAAAAATTAGGTAAAAAAACCTCCACCGATATGCTCGTATGAACCTTTTTATAGGCAGCTAGTCTTGGAGTACGGTCTAGGTTTCTGAAACCCTGGTGCCCCTAGCGCGTGACCGCGTGCAGTCCACGTGCGGTCCAAGACCGAGTGAAGCGACCAGCTCGATCGACCATCGATCGATGATCTATCTATCTATCTATCTATCTATCTATCTATCTATACCAATAAAATTATTATCGGTGGTACGTTCGTATGTACGTCGCTATCGAGCCAGGCTATCGCTATCAAAAGCCCAGCCAGCAGTGTACGTACGTCGCTATCGAGCCAGGCTATCGCTATCAAAAGCCCAGCCAGCAGTGCATCCAAAAAACAGCTCAAAAAGCCGAAGCAGAAAACAACAGAAATGTCAAAAGGCCCACAGAAGAAACGTCTAAAGGCCCAGGCAAAAACAGCCTGTCTCGGTTCACTCTAAAAAAAACAATCCGTGTCGATTCAATCACCGACTCAGAAAAACAGTGTCCTACTCGAATACACCTTCACCACCAGTCGGCGTCGACTATCTATCTATCTATCTATCTATCTATCTTCTCTTCTTTTGCTAATAAAACGGGGATGCGACGGTAGGTTGGTTGGTTCGTCATGGTCATTTCGCACAAAACCCCCTAATAAATCCAGAAATCAATCCGAAGTCCATGTCTTCAACCTGCCGACCGCTCCGGATCCAAATCCCCAGCCGGGCGCCCCTGCTTCTCCCCGCCGCCATGTGTCATAGGGATGAAGAAGAGGGAGGGTCGAAGACGTGCTTCCACGCGGATGCAGCCATCCAGGGGGTATGCCGGAACTAGCGTTCAGAGGGGGCTGCTGTGGGGAACTGGAAGGGAGGGCTACCTTGATGGGAGCCAGGGAACCATGTCATCCACGCCGGCCGGTGGTGCGGACGTCGTCGTCGCTGCAGAGATCGTCGACGCCCGCTCCCGCGCCGACGTCTCGTACTACGTACAGGCTCTTGCCAGGCGTCTGGCGAACACGACCAACTGGGTGGTGGCGCTGAAGTCGCCGGTGGTGACCCACAGGGCGCTCCGGGACGGCAACAACGGGAGTATGGGGAGCCGCTCGGGGAGGAAGTCTCGGAGGCGCTGGTCCTGGATGGCAAGAGGTGTGGAGGAATCGGCCATCGCCGCCGTCCTCCAACTCGAATGCTTGGACGACGCTTTCCCCACCACCCAGATCTCGCGTGGCCCCTGCTCAGCCCCCCGTCCATGTCCACTTCTGCAGCTCAGTTCGGACGTGGATAGCTGGGAATGGAGCAGACGGAGGTTGCTCCTAGGCGCTGGGGAATGCCGCCTTGCCGGGAATCGATGGAGGCGGCCATGGGGCGGATGCGCTGGATGCCTACGCTTGCTTGTTGGACATCGACGGCGCTGGGGCATGAAGTGGAGTTATTGTTGTTTGCCTACAAACAGAGAACGATGGTCTCTGATGGTTTACTCGATTTGGATTTTGGAGGCTCTACTGCGTTCAGTTGATCAGTTTGCTAATTCTCTGTGCTAGGCAAATTGGCCACGGACTGATCCCCTGTATAGTGACACGGAGGGATTGTTACAGAGATGATGAGTTGATGTTGAACAAAGGTACATACTTACGGGAAAGGCTACACACTGAACGTGTCAAATACAGAAGTGAACGTAGCCACTTTTGAAGATTTAGTTACCAAAGCCCCATCCAACGGAATGTTCTGCATTCGGATAGATTAATATTTTGGATGTAGAATGTCTAAAACTCAGGATCTTTTGAGTTATAAAGATGATGAGTTGATGACTGGACTAAGGTACATGCTGTTTAACGACATCGTGAATGAATTTGTAACTTCCGTTAGTATTTTTTTGAAAAAGTTCATAATAGTTTTAGAGCATATGATTCCGTGGCAAAGCAGTGCCATTGTACCGGTTTGTGTTTATGTTTCCCTTCTTTCCCCTCGGTTGCCATCGTCCGTCAAACACACCGGATCGAAGTCTTTTCCCTACTTGTACCTTATCGAGCGAGCGCTGCGTACCTCGACAAAATCGAAGACGCGACTACTTCCCATCACGCGCGGCGACTTCAGCTTGGTTCCTCTGCTCTCTGTGGAGGTGGCATCTGGCACGCGGCGCGGCCCTCGGCTCGGCGATGTCGTCGGCCTCGGGGCGGTGCCCTCACCCAACCAGGCGAAGGGGTTGGAATACCCTGACTCCAAAAACGGCCACCAGTTGGCACTGCCTCGGTGCCATTCTTCTGCACACGTCCAGACAATGCCCAGCGTTCATCGGGGTAATTAATGCATCGGGAGCATTGTTTCAAGAGCTCGCTGGTGGCATCGATGTCGGTGATTTGAAGTGGACGCTTGTAGAGATAGAATTCATAACTGACCAACACTTACTCGGGTTTAGGGACTATCTAGCGTGGGAGATAGCTATGGCCATATCGAAACCGACAGTTCAATTCAGAAACCGGCAGTTCAATTCAGCTATGAAGCAGTCGGCAGTTTAATGGAGTTTGAGGATCGGAGAAATCTGGCAATCCACCTTCTGTGCACGATACCGAAATCCTCCACAGTGTTTCCTTTCTCTTTACTGGATTTGTATATAACTGTCATTGCTGTTCCACGAGTTCCGATATATGCATTGTTCTGTCAAAATTGTCCAATAATTAGTGCTAATTCGGGACTAAATTCCAAACATCTCTGAAGAATACATAATCATGTAGTACTACACGTATGTTGCATTGTGTTGAATCTACTCTAATTTTCCACACGGGCCAAAATATTAATAACTAAAAAATAATTTGTTGCATCATACGGGCATATTAATTTGACATTTCTATTCCTATCGCAATGCACGGGGTTATCTTTACTACTCCCTCCCTTCCATAAAACTTGTCGCTAATATGAATATATATGTACACTCAAATATATCTATATACATCTATATTCGTGCAATTATTATGAAATGGAGGGAGTATTAAATTAGAATCAGACGTGATGGTCTGGTACGTATTATGTCAAATAAATATTTGTACTTCAAATAAACCGAATCGATCCGGTTCGATGTTCTGTACAAAAAAAGATGCAAAGGAGTCATACGCGTCACCTACTTCCATGTTGCGCCATAGGGCTCGCCTCACTTCCGCGCACGCCATCCGCCTCGTCTGCCTCCACGTTGCGCCACCGGGTAGGTTAAGCTCGATTTCATACTCCATTTTTGTTCCGCCGTCGCCTTGCCGTTCCTACCAGCAAACTTCAGGATGCAAATCCACAATGGGAGAAAGAAGACGGACAGAGGGAAGAGGAGGAAGAGAAGATGAGTGGTGGTTTGGTTAGGGGGTAGAGGAGAGCTCCCTCACAACTCCACTTCCTCGCTGTCAGCCATAAGGACAAAGGAGGGTGCGACACTCGACCTGGATGGGAGGCTGGTGGGATGGGGAGGAAGGGGATGAGAGGAGGCTGGTGGTTAGGGAGGAATGCGAGGGAAAACTAGCGGTGGAGGTGGAATGGGGAGGGGAGGCTGGCGATGGAGGTGTGCAAGGGAGGTCGACGTTTTAAGGAGATGTGTAGAGAGAGTTGCATGAGTTTCTGAGATAGGTCAAAGGAATGTCAATGACTTCATACCAGTTGGTTCTGATTGACAATGTGGCGCCCGTAGCAACGCACGGGCTTTATGCTAGTCACTGGTGCTCCTCGGGCGGTCGACGCGGTCCAAGCGGCCTTCTCGTGAGGCCGGTGAGGCCCAGCCAAGCCCAGCTATGGTGCGTGGCTTAAGGCCCGCCCAACGGCAGTCCTGGCGCGGCATATAGCCAGCCCAGATGCGGTGCGAGGCAAGGCCGGCCCAAGTGGTGCCCTTCTTCCTTTTTTTTCTCTTTTCTTTTTCCTTTTGCCTTTTATTTGATAGCTTGTCTAGATGGAGCTACTAAATAGGTCCATTAGCAAAACTTTGCACGGACTAAATTTAGCCCTTATTTATTTCTAGTAAATAAATATATGTATTAATATTTATTAATTCAATTAATTAATAAATCATTAATTCTCTTCTCAGAACAATTCCGTTACTCTTCGAAACAATTTCCATAAATCCTGAAACTACCCTAGCGTCGATCATTAAGTGTGTGACCCTACGGGTTCGAGAATGCATGGACATGATCTCTATCAATAATCAATAGTGGGATCTGGAAATCCATATTGACTCCCACATATTCAACGATGATCATTATCAGTGAACCACGATGTCAGGATTCAAATTAATCCCGTATACAAATTCCTTTGTCTCATGATATTTTACTTGTCCGAGATTCGATCGTCGGCATCATCATACCTAGTTCAATCTTGTTCGCAGCAAGTACTCTTTACTCGTTCCGCAATCCAATATCACCCTGTGATTAAACTCATTAATCATGTGTTTGCAAATGGTGTATGATATTGATTACCGAGTGGGCCTAGAGTATATCTCTCTGACATGGGAGGGACAAATCCCATCTCGATACATGCAACCCAACAAGTACTTTCTGATTACCTGAGAGATACCTTTATAAACACCCTCTCATAGGATGACGTTTGATGACCTCAAAGCTCTCTTCCAGTACTAGGGAGTGGCATTATCTCATGGTCCGAGGAATATGATACTGACATAGTAAAAGCTACGCAATTGTGAACACAATGACACGATCTAATTGCTGTGCTTAATTTGGGTCTGTCCATCACAACATTCTCCTAATGACATGACCTTATCATTAATCGACAACTCATGTCTATGGTTAGGAAACCTTAACCATCATTAATCAATGAGCTAGTCTAGTAGAGGCATACTAGGGATATGGTGTTGCTCATAAACCACACAAGTATTAATGTTTCCGCTTAATACAATTATAGCATGGAATATAACATTATCATGAACAAGAACTATGATAATAGCAATATTATTATTGCATCTAGGGCATATTTCCTTCAGTCTCCCACTTGCACTGGAGTCAATAATCTAGTCATACTTGCGCATTCAACACCCATGGCATTCTGGTGTTAGTCATATGCATTGCTCGTGGTAAACCTTATCAACAGGTCTGACATTTTCAGGTCCGTTTATATTTGCATATCTTTTGCATCATCACACATTACTCATCTTGACATGAGATAGCATCGTATAAACTTGGTCTTCTGGTGAGACCTTTTGTTTCTTGGCTGAGACTATGTTGTCACTATTGTCATACAATAGAACTACATGGTACTAACACACTTGGAACTACACCTAGTTCTCTTGCTGCTTCTCGAGCAATTATACTAAGCCTTCGTTGCAGTATCCGTCACAATGTCTAACTTTGAAACTCATCCAAGTTATCATGGAACTTTCTTCCATCTTATTGTGCCAACAAATACCCTAAAATTGAGATTAAATTTTATCTTTATATATGACAAAGCCAATGTAACACATTGCAATAAGCCATTTGTCACTTTCTGCATACAGAACATATTCTTAGTTCTTCAGAAGTACATAAGAATATCTTTACTATTGTCCAGCGATTATCATATGAATGCTCGTAACCTTTAGAGCATCAGACATGTCTAGATATACATATCATGGTATACAAGATTGATAAAATTATTCTTCTGGTTTCACTCATCAAGTGTCAATACAATTTATTCTTGCTCCAACCTCTTTCATGCAACAAGAACCGTTCTTATTGTTTCCATATTGAACAAATTCAATGTTTCATCTATGTACTATGGCAAAACTATATTAAAGCCTAAATCTATCTACATAGACATTGATGCTCAATATTCTGGTTTTACCTAAGTCTTTCATCAAAATCTAATTTTAATGAAAAGTTCACAAATATCAAGAAAAACACATAATTTCCAATGACCAATATGTCGTCTACATAAAGCATTAGAAATATGTCTTAGTGCTCCCACTTACTTTCTTGTAAATACAAGCATCTTCAAATATCTTGATGAAATTAAACTCTTTAACATTTTCATCATTGAAGATTCCAACTTCTCTATGCTTACTTCTACCATAGAAGTTTGCATACATATCTAGCAACCTTTGAATCAACAAAACCCATTGGGTCGTGTCAGGTACACGTCCTTGGTATGCATTCCAGTAGAGGAACGTTGTTTCGTTTATTCAACTATCATATCTCAATATGTAATTGTTGCTATAATAATCCGTATGACGAAGTCAGGGCCCATCATCGCTTCTTTGTATATTGTCGGTTACTATTATCTAATAATATCCCATCCTCAAATCTTGCTATTTGATGATGACCAACTTGGTTAAATAGGAACTTCGATGCTGTGATTGCAACACATTGTAGATGCGTGAGCCATGAATGCAGTTGCTGCTTCCAGAAAATTTTCCGGTGTTGCACTACTCTGATCATCTTGCTCAGGTTCAATAACCTCATCAAGTTCTATTTTCCTCCCACTTAAACCTTTCGCGAGAAACTCCTTCATAAGAAATTCACTTCTTTTAGCGACAATCACTATGTGTTCGGGTTCATAGTAGAAGGAATACCCATCGACATTCTTTGGGATAACCTACAAAGACTTACTAATCCGATTTTAGTTGTAAACATTTTGCATATGCCTTGCATACCAAAATTTAAGAAAAGACAACTATAACTTGTACGGTGTCATTTCAATGGATTATGATGGCACTCTATTCAGTGAAAAGTGGTAGTCTCTAAAGCATAATCCACAAATTATATTGGTAGTTTTATTTCATCATTGATCTAACCATGTCAAACAAGGTTTGATTACACCCATCAAAAACTCTATACTCATGTGACGTTTCATGAGATGTAAGTTTGTGAAACAATTTACTCAACTCTTAGATGTTTGCTAAACTTGTAACTCAAATATTCTTATTTATGATCCAATCATACAAACTTGAATTTTCTTGTTACAACCATTTTCACTTCATAAATTGAACAATTTCAATCATTTCATACTTCTTTCTCATCAAGTAGATATACCATATACCATTGATGAAATAGAAAATACACCACAATCGATTTCACACCATGAACTACATACATCAATATGTATGATCTCCATTTAGTTAGTCGCTTGTTCTGTCCATGGCCCATGAACGGAGTTTAATCATCTTTAGGAAAAGTCTCACAAGCGTCAATCAATTCAAAAATTAGATGACTCAAAAATCCATCAACATGGAATTTCTTTCATGTTTTGTTTCCAATATGACTTAAACATTGGTATTTAAAATTTAAGTGAAATTTATTTTCTCTTGCAACCTTTAGCATGAGTGTTGTAAATGTCTATTTCACCAACAAGATAATAATAATCTATCCATCGATTTATGGAAGACGGTATGAATAATTTGAACAACCATTGTTCTCATAATACCAAAACAAGATAACAATTATTATGTTCACAACAAATCTTGAAGGCTAGGTTTGATGCCGGCAGAAAACACAATAACACTTTTAATTGTTTCTCGATGCGTATCATTACCACATTCTTTTGCTGGTTATTTAGGCCATTGTAGTTCTTGCATTGTGTTGATTTGTATGATATTTCATACCAACAAATCAATATCGAATACCCAAGAATTACATTGTTAACGAGCAAAGAATATATCTATAACATGTATATTATTTATATACCTGAGCTGGACATTTCTAGTCTTTTCCTTTTCTACCAAATACTTTTGCAGAACCTATTTAGCGTTTCCTTTACACTTAGACGAATCTATCAACATCAATAGTGACATCAATCATTTGACACATAGTTCAAAGGATGTTAGTCAAATACTAATGGCCTTGGATTTTACACATTGAGGTGGATAATTGGCGTTCTTCTAGATTCCATTCTTTAGCATTCTTTTGGTATAGCAAAACAATTTGGCCAATACCTTTTCATCCATCTTATCATGATAACTTTCATGATGAAACTACGATAGCTCATAAGGATGAATGCAAGTATAATATTAGTTCCCAAACTTTTGGGTGATTGGGACGCCTAGCATCTTCAATCTTTGCATATATTCATACAATATGAGCATATGTTCTTTTACTAAATTATACTACATCATGTTGCAAACAATCAAAATTTTAGATATCAAATATCTTTCACTTCTTGTTTGTTTCTGAAACAATTCTTTCAGCTCGATGATCACTTTGATTCTCAAACAATTTTGAAGATCAATTTCTCATGGAGGCAAACATGATCTTAGATGCTAAACTTGAATCGTTGCTCTTAGATTAATACAACTTATTAAATTGCATGGAGCAAGTGAGGTTTGCTATAATTTACAATAGGACTTAATCTTTAATCTTGACATTTTAACTAAATGGCACTAGTCCAAAAAGTAATTATCCAGAATTCTATAGTTCTTTTAACTCAATTAAAACTAAGTGTCGGTAGAAAACGGTTGCCAAAGACAACAATGACTTATACAAATACACTAAGATTTAGTTCATGAAAATTAGTTCAAGTTAAACAAATTACTCATAAACTCCTACTAAATTCAACATCCCTCAAATTTGTTTAGTGAAGCATGATCCAGATTCACTACACCAAGACCGATCATCATGTGAATGATGTAGCTTTAATGGTGAACATCAACATATTGATCATATCATCCATATGACTCATGCTTGACCTTTTGGTCCGTGTGTTCCGAGGCCATGTCTGTACATGCTAGGCTCATCAAGTTTAACCCAAGTATTTTGGCATGTGCAAAAATGGCTTGCACCCATTGTATGTGAACGTAGAGTTTATAGCACCCGATCATCATGTGATGCTTCAAAACAACAATCTTTCGCAACGACTCATATGAGGGGAGAACACATTTTATCTTGAAATTAAGTATGAGGGGTCATCTTATAATGCTACCGTCGCGATCAAAGCAAAATAAGATGCATAAAGGATAAACATCACATACATATACAATATGTGACATGGTATAGCCAATCTTTGTGCATTTATCTCTATCTCGTGCATGCCGGCATGATCTCTATCACTCCACCATGATTATCTCCACCATGAATAGCAATTACGACTATTGCTAACTACTTAGCGGTAAAGTAAAGCTATTACATGGCGTATAACAAGTTGACACGCATGTCATACAAAATTATAAAGACAACTATATAGCTCCTGCCGGTTGTGAACTCATCGACATGCAAGTCGTGAAACATTACAAAACATGATCATCGCATATATCACATGTATCATACACATCACATCTTGTGGCAATACCATATCATAAACACTCCCTGCAAAAACAAGTTAGACGCCTCTAATTTATTGATTGCATATTTTACGTGACTTATGGGAGCTACTCATAAGAACGGTTCTTACCAATGCAAAGCCACAATGGTGATATTATGGTTGCCAACATCCTTTGTAAATCCTATGACTACTATAGTGAGAGAAACTGGCATCCACCAGCCGCATGTGTGGAACAAGCCACACATCAAGTGCGGAGCCGGTCTCGCGAATGAGGTCACGTAAGATTGGCCTGGACCGCTTCGATCTCACTATACCGCGCCATAAGAAGTACACAAATAGAGATTTGTAATAGAAAATATCAACGCCCACAACAAGCATGTTGCGTTTTACTCATGTAAAACATCTACGCATAGATCTCGCTCTGATACCACTGAAGGGTTTCGCAGCATAGAAAACAAAAAAATTCCTACGATGACGAACAACAATAAGCCAAGATCTGATCTACGAGATGCAAAACAATGAGCATGAGAGATTAGATCTACATACCCTTGTAGATCGCACAGCGAAAATATTCAGATGAACATGGTTGGCACATTCGTACTAGCATCTCCTCCTCGCGATCCGATCCGATCCAAGCGCCACAATGGGCGGCGCCTCCGAGCGTTGCACATGTACCGCGCAATGACTCCTCCTCCTCCTTGGTCCAGCAAGGTATGGTGGAGTGGTAGATGGGATCAGCAGCACGACGACGTGGTGCTTATGGTGAAGAGTATCTGCGGGCAGGGTTTCGCCTACACGCACAAGGTGGAAGAAGATAGGCAAAAGAGGCTAGTCAAACTAGGGCAAAAAGGAAACTCTAGGAGACACAGTCGGCGGCTATCGCTGAACCAATTCAGAAAAATTAGGTAAAAAACCCTCCAGCCGATAAGCTCATATGAACCTTTTTATAGGTAGCTAGTCTTGGAGTACGGTCCAGGTTTCTAAAACCCTGGCGCCCCTAGCGCGTGACCACGTGCAGTCCACGTGCGGTCCAAGACCGAGTGAAGCGACAAGCTCGATCGACCATTGATCGATGATCGCTGGTGCTCCTCGGGTGATCGACGCGGTCCAAGCGGCCTTCTCATGAGGCCAGCGAGGCCCAGCCAAGCCCAGCTGTGGCGCATGGCTTAAGGCCCGCCCAGCGGCAGTCCTGGCGCGGCATATAGCCAGCCCAGATGCGGCGCGAGGCAAGGCCGGCCCAAGTGGTGCCCTTCTTCCTTTTTTTCTCTTTTTTTTCCTTTTGCCTTTTATTTGATAGCTTGTCCAGATGGAGCTACTAAATAGGTCCATTAGCAAAACTTTGCACGGACTAAATTTAGCCCTTATTTATTTCCAGTAAATAAATATATGTATTAATATTTTTTAATTCAATTGATTAATAAATCATTAATTCTCTTCTCGGAACAATTCTGTTACTCTCTGAAACAATTTCCATAAATCCCAAAACTACCCTAGCGTTGATGATCGTTAAGTGTGTGACCCTACGGGTTCGAGAATGCATGGACATGATCTCTATCAATAATCAATAGCGGGATCTAGAAATCCATATTGACTCCCATATATTCAACAATGATCATTATCGGTGAACCACGATGTTAGGATTCAAATTAATCCCATATACAAATTCCTTTGTCTCGCGATATTTTACTTGCCCGAGATTCGATCGTCAGCATTGCCATACCTAGTTCAATCTCGTTCGCAGCAAGTACTCTTTACTCATTACGCAATCCAATATCACCCTATGATTAAACTCATTAATCACGTGTTTGCAAATGGTGTATGATATTGATTACCGAGTGGGCCCAGAGTATATCTCTCCGACATGGGAGGGACAAATCTCATCTCGATACATGCAACCCAACAAGTACTTTCCGATTACCTGAGGGACACCTTTATAATCACCCTCTCATAGGATGACGTTTGATAACCTCAAAGCTCTCTTTCAGTACCAAGAAGTGGCATTATCTCATGGTCTGAGGAATATGATACTGACATAGGAAAATCTACGCAATTGTGAACACAATGACATGATCTAATTGCTGTGCTTAATTTGGGTCTGTCCATCACATCATTCTCCTAATGACATGACCTCATCATTAATAAACAACTCATGTCTATGGTTAGGAAACCTTAACCATCATTAATCAATGAGCTAGTCTAGTAGAGGCATGCTAGGGATATGGTGTTGCTCATAAACCACACAAGTATTAATGTTTTTTGCTTAATACAATTATAGCATGGAATATAAACATTATCATGAACAAGAAATATGATAATAGCAATATTATTATTGCCTCTAGGGCATATTTCCTTCACCACTTGTCACCGGAGTCGAAGAAACCAGCGTATTAGAGGTCACAGAAGCCGCCGAAGGAGAAATCATTGACACGATGCCTGGCGCATACATTTTCGCCTTCTCAAAGAAAGCCTTCAGCTCCAAATGGGGGTGGCCGTGGGAAGAGCTCACCTTCTCCCATTTAATCTCCTCACCATGTGCATATAAAAGCGTAATGGCCCCCTCGACACCTCGCTTCAAGGAGCAGCCCTTCATAAGAAGGATGGGGTCGTCAGGGGTGTCAAAGGCCTTGGCAAGTTTCTTCAAATCTGGTACGTCCGCCTTTTGCTTGCGCCACAACCCAACAAAAATCCGCATAAGCACGCGGTTAACCAACTCGAAGATCTCCTGGATAGATATTCAGTTTGTTCCAGCAAGCTAACTGCGGCCATGAGAGGATCGTCGTCTGGTTGCAAAGTTGATGCGGACACCCCAGTATGTTCTGAAAAATCAAGGAAACAAAAAATAGCAGAAAAGGAATACATCAGTAAGCATAAGAGGGTGAGCAACTCAACAAAAGAAAAGAAAGGTATAGTATGTACCTCCAGCAATTGCAGACATCTTATTCAGCCACTCAGCCACGACTAGGGGTGGAAATAAAACTTGAAACTCGTGAGCTTAATGAGTGCTCAAAAACTCGGCTCAACTCGGCTCTAACTCGGACGCTAATGAATCAAGCCAAGCTGGAATTTGTAGCTCGTTAAGAAAACAAGTTTAGTGAGTCGAGTTAAGAGTACTTGTTAAACTCATTTAGCTTGTAATATGTCTACTTGTAGTACTAAAAAACTATGTGATATAAATTTTTTTGTGGATTATTCATGGGGTCACTTTTAATGTAAGGTATGGTGGACTTCTAAGAAACTTTTTAATTTGTAAGTTTACATTATATTGTGGACTATTGTCTATTCACCATATACATGCTATGGTGCTATGTTGTTCAAGTTTCTTACCGAGCTTAATGAGTTTATTGAGCCAACTCGAGTTTTAACTGAGTCAAGCCAAGTCGGGGTTTGGAGCTCATTTAGTTAATGAGTTTAGTCAAGCTGGCTTGTTAATTAATGAGTATTTATGAGTTGAGTCGAGTTGAGTCGAGCTGGCTCAATATCCACCTCTAGCCATGACCTGTTCCCGCTGGAGGTGCTCCTTGTTAGCATCAGAAAAGGTCTTTTCTGCTTTCTTCGCCTTAGCCAGTGCAGATTTAGTAGACTTCTCTACATTGACCTTAGAAGTAGTGGCGGCATCAAAAGCTTTCCTGGAAGCTTTGACTTCAGCTTCCAGCAATGAAATGTGAGCATTGGCTGTCGCTAGAGCATCTGCAGTTCACCAAAGAGGAAAGAAAAGTCAAGCAAAGAAGCAAAGAAAGACATACAGGACAAGCAAAATATAGGAAAGAAAATTACCCTCGGAGGCCCTAGTCGCCTTCAGGTACTCGACACATTCATTACCCAAGGTGACAAACTTCTTGATCAAGTTCTGTCCAGAAATAGTATGTGAGTATCAACACGCAAAAAATAGAAGCAAATATACCAGTATATTCATGCACATCGTCGGAGGAGCTCGTGGACCGATGGGCCTCAAGAGAAGCACCGACGTCTAATGATTTCTTCACGTGCTTAGAACTACGAACAACGACTACCTTCTTAACAGGAACCCTCAGAGGTTTTGGAGAGTTCGCTGCTGGATCGACCTCTTGTGATGGTGGCTCATCGATAGCAGGAGTATCAGTGGTAGGGGCAGCAGCAACAAATCTCTTGGGGTTCTCCTCGTCACTAAAAGGGAAGCAAAAGGTAAAGCCATTTGTTTAAAGTCAATAGAAAGAAGATAGCATATGAAAACAAGCAGCAGAACACTCACGAGTCCATGAGGTCGAAAAGATCTATGTCTTCCTCAGGCGCGGAGGTCTCCCCAATCACAGTCGTGTGCGTCAAAGTACTCGAAGAAAGAAGCTCTGCCACACGCTTCCTCTTCTTGTCAACGCCACAATCTTTCGAAAGCGCAGGGGGAGGCAACATCGTCGAGCTGGTATCTTCCACCGAGTCTTCGCCTTCATCTCCATCTTGGCTATCTTCAACCTCGGGGGCTTTGGAGGTAGCAGAAATAGTAATATTTTTGAATATCTCCTCCCTCTGGGAGAGGTGGGTGAAAAAACAAGAAGTCGATGATCCTGAAAGGAAAACAAGCTGAGAGTTACAAGACAAACAACGATAAGAGAAAAATAAGGCGAATAAAGACATCAAAGTATACCGTAGGCAAGGGATGCTTGGAGTCAAAGTAACTAGCAGCTAGCTCCGCAACTTCATGATCCTTTGTGAGAGTGGTAAGAGCTCTCACTCGCTTATCAAGATCCTTCTTCTCCATAATATCTTCAGAAACTCAAGAAGAATCTCCCAAGCCAGAAAATGTCCACAGTTTGGAAAGGGGATGCTGCTGAGGTTGAACTCGATGTTGCAGGAAGAATGCCATGAGTTGGGTACCCGATAGTGCACCTCCGCTACCGTCCTTCAGCTCCTGGATGCGGGCTAGAAGTGGCTTGATTTTTTCCATCTCAGCTTCCGTGGGAGCGAATCCCACGAGGTCAGTTTCTTCACTTCCTTGGAGGCATCAAAAGGGGCAATGCCGTACTGATCAGAGGAAGAAATTTTCTGGTCTTTGATATAAAACCATTTTTTTCCTCCAACCTTGTATGGAGGCCGCCATAGAAAACTCCAAATATTGCGATTCCGCATGAATAGATACAACGGCTCCGCCCAGTTCAGGTTTCTTTGATAAAGGAACGCTGGGATGGAGCCAAAAGAGGAATTTCCAGAGGAGAAAGTGGGGTTTGATCCCCAGAAATGATTCACAGAGTGTGATCATGTCTACGCATGCGTCTATTCTTGTTGACAGTGTTGGGCCTCCAAGTGCAGAAGTTTGTTGAACAGCAGCAAGTTTCCCTTAAGTGGATCACCCCAAGGTTTATCGAACTCAGGGAGGAAGAGGTCAAAGCTATCCCTCTCAAACAACCCTGCAATTACAATACAGAAAGTCTCTTGTGTCCCCAATACATCCAATACACTTGTCAGATGTATAGGTGCATTAGTTCGGCGAAGAGATAGTGAATTACAAGTGGTATAGATGATTATCAGTAGTACATGCAATCTGGAATAAAAATGGCAGCAAGCAAACAGGTAACAAAATAGCAAGTAAACGGTGTGCAAAGCTTGGAAACAAGGCCTAGGGATCATACTTTTACTAGTGGACACACTCCCAACAAATATAACATAGCTAAACAAATAGATAACTTCTCTTCTCTATAGTACTCTGAATTACTCTCCTATTGAACAACACTAATCATTGCGTAGTGGCTATAGAATCACCCTTAAAGTTCATCAAGTACTTTGACAAACACCACTCATAGAGATATCCAAATCAAATCACAATTCAAGATAAATATTATTGCAACTTAGACCAAGTACTAACACGGTGCACACACTGTCAACATTACACCATGAAAGGAGGAATAGATCACTTCAATACTATCATAGTAATAATTATTCTCATAATCCATAAGAGATCACAATCATAGCCTAGACCAAGTACCACCATGATGCACGCACTGTCACCATTACACCATGGTAGGAGGAATAGATTACTTTAATAATATCACTAGAGTACACATAATATCTAAATAATAACATCTACTTATTCAATATGATACAAAGCTTACGATCACATAAAGATCACATCATGGGAGAGAGAGGTGAACCACATAGCTACCGGTAGAGCCCTCAGCCCCGGGAGAGAACTACTCCCTCCTCATTATAGGAGATAGCAAGGTTGATGGAGATGGCGGTGAGTTCGATGGAGATAGCGGATACGGTGATGGAGACCGATGAAGATGGCTCCGGGGGTACTTCCCCATCCCGGCAGGGTGCTGGAACAGAGACTTCTGTCCCCCAAAATTTGTCGGTAGTGGCAGCGGAGCTACGAAACTCTTTCTGGAAAATTGCTGATTCTTCTAGGGTTTTCTGTCCCGAGGCTTTATATAGGTGAAGGGGCATTGTGAGGGGAGGGGCCAGGTGCCCTCACATCAGGCTCGCGCGGCCAAGGCGCTTGCCACACTGCCCTGGCGTGTGGGGCCCTGTTGCTTCTGGGTAAAATAAGACTTTAGGATTTTATTTCGTCCAATTTTGAGAATATTTCCTGTGTATCACTTTTGAAATACAAAAATAGCAGAAAACAGGGAACTGGCACTATGGCACTTGTTAATAGGTTAGTTCTGGAAAATGCATAAAAGTGCCACGAAGTGTAACAAAACATCAGGCAAATGGTGTAAAAACAAGCATGGAGCATCAAAAATTATAGATACATTTGAGACGTATCAGCATCCCCAAGCTTAACTCCTGCTCGTCCTCGAGTAGGTAAGTGATAACAAAAGAAATAATTTTTGAGGTGACATCCACCTACACAATCTTGATCATATATGTAAGCATTTGTGAGCTGGGATCAAAAGAACTTAAAACATGGGCATGAAGATATAATCTTGACAGTAAGAAACTTAGCAACCATGTTATAACATAAAAATGAACACAAACAAAAGATCATAAAAATGAAATAATGAAAGTCAAACGTGTGTTCAAATCATAAGGAAAAACATACAAATAGTTTTTAGCTTGTCCTTCAAAGAGAGCAAAACATAAATGCATAGGACACCTTCAAGTTTAAGAGGGCAACTAGATACAAATAATTTGAGAACAAGTGAAACCAACAATATGAATCAATCAATGAAAACTTTGGGACAATACACATTATACTCAGAATGACAACTATGCTTTCTTAATGGTGCATAAAGATAGAAGGTGGTGACTCAACATAAAAGTAAAAGAGAGACCCTTCGCAGAGGGAAGCAGGGATTAAACATGTGCTAGAGCTTTTCATTTGTAAAACAGAGAGATAAAAATTGGTTTTGAGAGGTGGTTGTCTTTGTCAACGACTGGCAATGGGGTTCTTACTATCTTCCATACAAAAATGAAGCAAGTTTTTGAGAGAGAGATTGGCACTTTTTGTGCTCTTTTTATAAAACTTGGCACTCCTCCCCACCTTTTTTCCTTTCTCAAACCATGGCTAACCGATTCCATCGGGTGCCCACCAACATTCACATTCCTTGGAGGAGTGCCTTTTTTTTATTTTTTTTCTTTTTGGAATAAGCAATATGGAAGATAGCAAATCCGACCACTACGTCCCCATGAGCTAAAAACAGTGTCACAAAATGAGAAGTGTTTTGAAGGTTTTTGAAAGGTAGCACATGAAAATTTACTTTGGAATGGCTTACAAATACCATGCATAGGAATTTATAGTGGACACTATGGCAAACTTGGTTTTTGGGAGTTGGATGCACGAGTAGAGCTCATAATCAGTACAAAATGAGGGCTAGCAAAAGACTGGGAGCGACCAACTAAGAGAGCAATAATGGCCATAATCATGCAAAACAAAGCAATATTAAAAGAAGCATAAGATGGCACCAAAAGTCAAAAACTAAATGATCATAGAGGCTATAGGCGACTTATTTTTGTAGTCAATATGGTGTAAGCATGTGCCAAGTCAACCCAAATAAAGCATCAAAGGAGAAAACCAAATAAATGCTTCTATATAATAAAAACAATGCATGATTTTTTTAGAGGCTCATTAAGCAATCTCAGTTATTTGAGACAAGTTATGCTACAGCAAAACCACTAAGCATACTATCAAAAAGACATCAAGCACGATATGCAAAAGCCTAAGCCGCAGTCTACACAAGCTCCTTCTTGTACCACTTTTTTGCATAAAGCTTTTTCTCTTTTCCAACACCATTCGAACTTTTTATAAACACCTCTTTTGATGAAAACCAATAAATATCAGAGGAAAAAATATACCTTTATGAAAATATATAACAAGATCTAAACACAAATCAAGGCAAAAACAAAAACCAAAAGCAGTAGCAGAAAAAGAAGAACACTCATTGAACGATAAGAGTGAAAACTAGAGTGTTCTTGGCAAATGAAAAGCGAGTTCATCTCCTCCAAAAGAAACATGATGTGATCTAACCATTTATTGCAGAAAACAAAGCAAAACTAACAAAGAAAACTAAAACAACTAACGCTCCAAGAAAAATACATAGTGCATGAAGCAATAAAAATATAGTGTCTTGAAAGGTGACCTATTTTTTGCCGATGAAGAAGGGGGTGCCTCGGGGGCATCCCCAAGCTTTGACGCTTGTACTTCTTGGATATTTCTTGGGGTGATGCATGGGCATCACCAAGCTTGAGCTTTTGTCCATTCTTCAACTCATCTCATCATTCTCCAATCCCTACACTTGAAAACTTCCTTTATACAAAACTAAACACAAATCTATTAGCAATATTAGTGTAAGCATAACATATATTCAACCTCTTTTTTCTTCAGGTTTCAACTCAAAACCACCACATATAAAGCATATACTACTGTAGCAACTTTCCAAAAGGTTCCATGATAAAAAAGAACTTAAAAGAAAGCGATAAAGTGGCAAACACAAATATTGGCAAAAATCTTTGACAAAGGTCGAATTTTTTAGGGGGTTTTTTGTTGCTCAAATCAAAAAGTGTTCAACTAACGAAAGTTTGGATAAAACCTGGGGCAAATGCACAAGAATTTTCAGGTCCAAAAGATATACAGAGAATTTATACGAATTTTTATGGTGCAGCACCGAATACAGTTTCAGGACAGCAACATCCCCAAATCTTTACCTCACTCGAATTAGAGGATTCTCTTGGCACAAAAACAAAATAAACAAGATAAGGAGTGGTCATTATAGTAGTAATAACTTCCAAGACACAAATAAAAGAAAAAGTACTGAAAGTAAAAAACATTGGGTTATCTCCCAAGAGTGCTTTTCTTTAACGCCTTTGAGCTAGGCGCAGTAATTTGCAAAGATGCTCATGTGGGCACCATATAAAAGCTTGAAGCAAAGGCGCTATATAAAAACTTAAAACAAAAGAGAACATCAAAAAGCAAATATGGAACACATTTAAATCTAAACCACTTCCTATGAAAAATAGTCTTGTAAAGAGACAAGTCATGAAAGCGCAAAACAAAAAGCATAGGAAGGCAAAACAAGTACAACTTCAAGAATTGCAACATAAAGAGGGGAAACTCAATATTGTTGAGATCCATCAAACCATGTTTCCCTCTCTCATAATAACTTTTAGTAGCATCATGAATAGAATTAACAATAGAACCATCACATAAAGCATCCCTATCATGAGCCACATGCATAAAAGAATTAATACTCACCACAGGAACAATAGTAGTAGGAGTAAATTCAACAGAATAATTATTCTCATCACCATAATCATCAAAAATAGGAGGCATATTGTAATCATAACTAATTTTATCCTCAATAGTAGGTGAACTGAAAATATTATACCCATCATCATAACCATCATAAACTAGAGGTTTAGTATCATCACAAGCTAAAGAACAGCTATTTCACAAAGCATATTCTTCAAACATATCATCATAAGAAGGAATATCATATATGGAAGATAAAATATTATCAGAATAAACTTTCTCCACTAAAGCTGGGGAACTAAAAATATCATGCTTAACAAAACTAGCTTCCACAAGCTTAGACTTTTCTATAGCATCTGTAATAACAGTGTTCAAAATATTCATACTAACAACACTATTAGCATGCAAATTAAGCTCCAAAGGTTTTTCAATTTTCTCTTCAAACACTTCATATCTAAACTCAGGAAAAAGACAATAGAACTTTTTATTTTCCATTAAGCCTAACTGGTGAAAATAAAAACAAGAAACAAAAAGATGTAATTGCAGAATCTAAAGGAAATAACTCCGAGCACTCACACAGGAGGATGTGAGTACCTTTTACCTTACCTCCCCGGCAACAGTGCCAGAAAAGAGCTTGATGTCTATGCACGCGTCTGTTCTTGTAGACAGTGTTGGGCCTCCAAGTGTAGAGGTTTGTAGAACAGTAGCAAGTTTCCCTTAAGTGGATCACCCAAGGCTTATCAAACTCAGGGAGGAAGAGGTCAAAGCTATCCCTCTCAAACAACCTTGCAATTACGATACAGAAAGTCTCTGTGTCCCCAACACACCCAATACACTTGTCAGATATATAGGTGCACTAGTTCAGCGAAGAGACAGTGAAATACAAGTGGTATAGATGATTATAAGTAGTAAATGCAGTCTGGAATAAAAATGGTAGCAAGCAAACAGGTAACAAAATAGCAAGTAAACGGTGTGCTAAGCTTGGAAACAAGGCCTAGGGATCATACTTTCACTAGTGGACACACTCCCAACAATTATAACATAGCTGAACAAATAGATAACTTCTCTTCACTATAGTACTCTGAATTACTCTCCTATTGAACAACACTAATCATTGCGTAGTGGCTACAGAAGCACCCCTTAAAGTTCATCAAGTACTTTGACAAACACCACTCATAGAGATATCCAAATCAAATCACAATTCAAGATAAATATTATTGCAACTTAGACCAGAACTAACACAGTGCACACACTGTCAACATTACACCATGAAAGGAGGAATAGATCACTTCAATACTATCATAGTAATAATTATTCTCATAATCCATAAGAGATCACAATCATAGCCTAGACAAAGTACCACCATGATGCATGCACTGTCAGCGTTACACCATAGAAGGAGGAATAGATTACTTTAATAATATCACTAGAGTACACATAATATCTGAATAATAACATCTACTTGTTCAACATGATACAAAGCTCATGATCACATAAAGATCACATCATGGGAGAGAGAGGTGAACCACATAGCTACCGGTAGAGCCCTCAGCCCTGGGGGAGAACTACTCCATCCTCATCATAGGAGACAGCAAGGTTGATGGAGATGGCGGTGAGGTCGATGGAGATGGCGGAGACGGCAATGGAGACCGATGGAGATGGCTCTGGGGGCACTTTCCCATCCCGGCAGGGTGCCAGAACAGAGACTTCTGTCCCCCAAAATTCATTGGCGGCGGCAGTGGAGCTACGGAACTCTTTCTGGACAATTGCCGATTCTTCTAGGGTTTTCTATCCCGAGGCTTTATATAGGCGAAAGGATGTCGTGAGGGGAGGGGCCAGGTGCCCTCATGCCAGGCTTGCGTGGCCAGGGCCCTGGTTGCGTCGCCCTGGTGTGTGGGGCCCTGGTGGCCCCCCTCCTACTCCTCTTTGGATCTCTGGAAGCTTCCGGGTAAAATAAGACTTCAGGATTTTGTTTCGGCCAATTCTGAGAATATTTCCTGTGTATCACTTCTGAAACACAAAAACAGCAGAAAATAGGGAACTAACACTATGGCACTTATTAATAGGTTAGTTCTGGAAAATGCATAAAAGTGCCACGAAGTCTAACGAAACATTAGGCAAATGGTGTAAAAACAAGCATGGAGCATCAAAATTATAGATATGTTTGAGACATATCATGTGATAAAGTAGGCGATGTGGAGAACATAGTTTGGTGTGAGCTGATAAAGCTACACACCGTAGACGAAAAGAAGCCCACGAAGGAACTCGTGGGCAGGAAGAGATAAACCGCGCAAGAGAAAGTCAAAAAACATTACCCGAAAGCCGCTCAGGGGCTTGGGGATGCGCTCAGTGCTAGGGAAAATGACCTGATCATCGGCAGAGATGAGGCCATTGGCTTGGGCTTTCTCCAGATCCCTCTGCTTGAAAATAGATGGTACCTAGCTGGTTGCGGAGTTCGTGGCAACATTCTTGCCCATCTTGTTCTTCTGCGCAAGATGCTTCACGTGCATCTAAAGCTTGCGCACAAGGGCTGTGCAGGAGCTCAAAGGTGCGCATGGTGTGCAACAATGGTGGCAACAGTGGAAGCAAGGAACTGGTAAACAGTAAAATTCCCCACTATCCCCCTTATATAGCTTCCTACAGAAGGAACGTGGGCTGAGACGTGGCGCAAAGAGCGGAAATAGCAGCCCACTAACGGGCATGGATATTGCAAAATTATCGTGCTACCCATGGGTAATGGTCAGCATCCAGAGATAATTACAAACAGATTAATTGTATTAATGACATCACAAATGTGCTAGTAGCGAGAAGTGAGGACTTTGACAACAGTGGACACTAGTAAGATGAACATTCAGAAGATGGTTCGATATGACATATCTGTAAAAGAGAAGATCAAGGAAGCCAACAAAAAATTGAGTCCGGTAGAGGAGAAATCATTCTTTGATCTGTACCAGAAAATATTCGGCTATAGCCTCGGGGGCTACTACCATCGGGAGCGCTAAGCACGCACCCGACGATATTATTGAGTCCCATTATGATCTCATGACATGAAAGAAGGCACAATGTCTTTGAGCCTACACTCGAAATAAGTTTTTTTGACTATAGCCTTGGGGGCTACTCCCATTGGGAGCGCTGGGCGTGCACCCGATGATGCTTTATAACGAACAATGGAGGAAAGGACGCAGATGAGACTTTGAAAATATCACTACTACCATCGGGAGGGAGTTTTATCAGTTAAGGTGGAATAACCGGAATATTTGACACATTAGAACAGTCATACAAGGTTGTGACATATGATTCTTGAGTTGCGTCATCGCGATGGAACTTGAATGCCGTGGTTGAAATATATCACAAAGGTAAGACTCCGGGATTGTGTGGCCCGGTATACACACATGGATGCACTCTGCTAGTACTTACCCGTGTTTACGACATGAAGTAAATCCCGGTGGATGCACTGGGTACCATGAGAACCACTGGGATTCATTTTTTGTAAGTCCTAAAAGCGGCAAAAGAATGAGTTTGACCGGTTTCCCAAATTCAAGTCCAAGGGGATTGAATTTGAAGTAGGTGACAAGTATCTAATCCTGTAGTTAACTGGCCTCTTGATCCATCAGAGTTGTCAGGCTTGCTCATCAAAACCCCTTGCGAAACATTATAATGAAAAATAAGTTGAAAGACCAAGTTGAAGATTTGAAGATCTGAAGAAGTCAAGTATTGATCAAGTCAAAGATTTGAAGATCTGAGATTTAACCCGAATCTGCAATATTGGTAGAATCTCAGGGGCTACTGACAAGGGTATAGATAATAGAGCCCGTCAGCTAAGTACCCCTGAGGCCCGTTAATCTAGGCCCAATTGTAATATTAGTCAAAATACGAGTTCGTGTCGTATATCAATATTGTAATCTGTGTCGGATCCCACTCGATCCTCAAGACCTGGCCATCTATATATAGGGGCCAGGAGGGGACGGTGCGGGACAGATTGAAAGCAAAGCCAGGTTTATACCCACATTTACTTTTGATAGCCACCTTGTTTGACTGATTTTACCTTCGAGTTCATCTGACGCCCTGATACGTCTCAAACGTATCTATAATTTTTGACACTCCATGCTTGTTTTTATACCATTTGCTTAGTGTTTTGTTACATTTTGTGGAATTTTTGTGCATTTCCCAGAACTAACCTATTAGCGAGATGCCATGGTGCTAGTTCCCTATTTTCTGCTGTTTTTGTGTTTCAAAAAAGTTACACGGGAAATATTCTCGAAATTGGATGAAACAAAAGCCGAACATCTGGAAATTTACCGATGCTTCTAGAGAACCGAAGAGGAGACGGAAATGAGCCAGGAGGCAGCCTCACCACCAGGGGCGTGGCCTAGGGCCTGGCTGCGCCCACCTGTGGTGAGCCCCCCTGGTCCACTTCTGACGCCGCCCCTTCGCCTATAAAGACCCCCAGATGGAAAAAACCTAAAGACCCGATCACTTCTCTAGAAACATATCGCGATCCGCCGACGTCATTGACCCGAGATCGGGAGGGTCCAGAAGCTCTTCTCGGCACCCTGCTGGAGAGGGGAATCACCACCGGAGGTCTTCTTCATCGCCATGCTTGCCTCCGGCGTGATGAGTGAGTAGTCTACCTTGGACTATGGGTCCATAGCAGTAGCTAGTTGGTTGTCTTCTCCACCATGTGCTTCATGTTTGGATCTCATGAGCTGCTTTATGATGTCTACACATGCGTCTGTTCTTGTAGATAGTGTTGGGCCTCCAAGTGCAGAGGTTTGTAGAACAGCAGCAAGTTTCCCTTAAGTGGATCACCCAAGGTTTATTGAACTCAGGGAGGAAGAGGTCAAAGCTATCCCTCTCAAGCAACCCTGCAGTTATGATACAGAAAGTCTCTTGTGTCCCCAACACACCCAATACACTTGTCAGATGTATAGGTGCACTAGTTCGGCGAAGAGATGGTGAAATACAAGTGGTATAGATGATTATAAGTAGTAAATGCAATCTAGAATAAAAATGGCAGCAAGCAAACAAGTAACAAAATAGCAAGTAACCGGTGTGCAAAGCTTGGAAACAAGGCCTAGGGATCATACTTTCACTAGTGGACACACTCCCAACAAATATAACATAATTGAACAAATAAATAACTTCTCTTCACTAAGGTACTCTGAATTACTCTCCTATTGAACAACACTAATCATTGCGTAGGGCTACGAAGCACTCCTTAAAGTTTATCAAGTACTTGACAAACACCACTCATAGAGATATCCAAATCAAATCACAACTCAAGATAAATATTATTGCAACTTAGACCAAGTACTAACACGGTGCACAAACTGTCAACATTACACCATGAAAGGAGGAAAAGATCACTTCAATACTATCATAGTGATAATTATTCTCATAATCTATAAGAGATTACAATCGTAGCCTAGACCAAGTACCACCATGATGCACGCACTGTCACCGTTACACCATGGCGGGAGGAATAGATTACTTTAATAACACACTAGAGTACACATAATGAAGAAGAGTAACATCTACTTATTCAACATAATACAAAGCTCACAATCACATAAATATCACATCATGGGAGAGAGAGGTGAACCACATAGCTACCGCTAGAGCCCTCAGCCCCGGGGATGAACTACTCCCTCCTCATCATAGGAGACAGCAAGGTTGATGGAGATGACGGTGAGGTTGATGGAGACGGCGAAGACGGTGATGGAGATCGATAGAGATGGCTCCGGGGGCACTTTCCCATCATGATAGGGTGCTGGAACAGAGACTTCTGTCCCCCAAAATTCATCGGTGGCGGCAGCGGAGCTGCGGATCTCTTTCTGGAAAATTGCTGACTCCTTTAGGGTTTTCCATCCTGAGGCTTTATATATGCGAAGGGGCAGCATCAGGAGGCGACCAGGGGCTCCTCACACCAGGTGGGCATGGCCAGGGGCTGGGTCGTGTCCCCTACGTGTGAGGGCGGCCTCTGGCCCCCCTCCAGCTCTCTTTCGGTCTTTGGGAAGCTTCCAGGAAAAATAAGACTTCGGGAGCTTGTTTTGTCCAATTCTGAGAATATTTTCTTTGTAGCTTTTCTGAAACACAAAACAGTAGAAAACATGGAATTGGCACGGTGGCATCTTGTCAATAGGTTAGTTCCAGAAATCGCATAAAATGCCACGAAGTGTAACGAAACACAAGGCAAATGATGTAAAAACAAGCATGGAGCATCAAAAATAATAGATACGTTTGAGACGTATCACTTTACATGATCGAGATCACCGTTATGTAATTCTACATGTTGTGTTTGTTGGGATCCGATGAATATTGGTTTTATGATTGAGTTGATGTGCTGAATTTTATCTTATGTTATCTCTATATTATTTATGATCTTGCATGCTCTCTGTTGTTAGTAGCTATCTTGACCGAGTAGTTGCTAGTGACTCCAAGAGGGGGTTATTCATGCTCGATAGTTGGGTTCATGCCTCTATTTAATCTGGGGGAGTGACAGAAACCTCTAAGGTTGTAGATGTGCTCTTGCCACTAGGGAGAAAACAACATTCATATGCTCAAGGGCATATGCTTTGTTTACATTACACACATTGCTTAATGCAGTTATCTGTTGTTCGCAACTTAATACTTGTGGAGTTCTTGGATTGATTCGTCATAATTGGATTATTAGTCATAGACGCAGTTGGATGATGGTCTATGTATCTTGTTGTAATGCCCAGAGTAAATCTCATAGTGATGCTCTCGACATATGCACATTGTCTTTATTCTATCAATTGCCCAACTGTAATTTGTTTACCCATCATGTGTTATTTTATCTTATGGAGAGACACCACTAGTGAACTATGGACCCCGGTCCTATTTCCTTTATATTGCTATCACCTGTTTACTTTACTTGCACTGTTTACTTTACTCGCATATTACTATTGCTTTCCACTCGATACACTCATACCCTTTGTTTCAAGCAAACCAGTGAGATTGACAACCTCATCATAAGTTGGGAACAAAGTATTTGGTTGTGTTGTGTGCAGTTTCCGTGTTGCAGCTGGCAAAGCAAAGCTTGGATGAGGCGCCCTATAAATTTTCCGGAGCTGTCGTGAAGCTAGCAAGCATCACCTTCTGGAGTATTGTCTTTTTCCTACTAGATTGTTAACCTTGGTTTCATAACTAAGAGAAAACTTGCTGCTATATTCATCAAACCTTCTCTTGGGGTTTCCATCTGGCCGGTCATTTACTTCATCAACTACATGCCAACAAGTTTTCTGGCACCATCATCACCGCGCCATCAACAAGTTTTCTGGCGCCGTTGCCAGGGAAAAAGAAGACTTCTGCAAGGAGAGTTTCACGCACACATCATTTACTTTGTTTTAAGTTTTGCTTTTATTTTATTTTTCTTGCATCATTTTATCAAAAACCCAAAAAAATTAGTTTCCTTTATAGTTGTCTATTATGTCTAGTTCAATTGCTACTACTATGTCGCCCGAGGATATGATTTTCTCTTTCAAACAAAAGGATGAGGAAAGTTTCAAAGATGCTTGGTCTAGAATTTATGATTGGCATGGAAAAACTAAACTGAAAATGACTTTGAGTTTGCTTCTTAGTTGCTTTTACTTTGGACTTGCTCTTCGTTATAGATATGCTTTGGATGCTACTGCAGAAGGAGATTTCCTTCATTGTGATGGAGATCAAGCTTTCAATATTATAAAAAAGTTGATTAAAATTTAGGGATTTCTATTTTCGTGCCCTCAGGTCGTTAGTTGTACTCAGTTTTCCCCAGCTCATTAGTTTTTCCTCAATTTTCCCCAAGCCCTTGTTTGAAACCCTCAGAAGGAGCTCAGACGGGAGGATTCCCGTTAAGTTGACCGTTTCCATGCTGACGTGTGGGGCCACATTGTGTGGGGCCGCGTCGCGTGGGGCTGGTAGAAAGGGACCGCGTGGGACAGGATGAGACCATGTTTGGTTGTACGTGAGAGCTCGGTTCTGTCTCTCTCGGGCCAAATTGGCATTGCCTTTTCAGAGCGCCTTTTCCCCCTCTCTCTCTCTGTAACAGTTCTCTCTCTTTTCACCAAATTAGTATCAAATCTAGAGAAGCTTCTATTTCTGTCTTTCTTCAATGATTGTTGCCTTTTGGCCCTCGTTTTTTGCCCAATATGGTACATAAATGAGGTATCATCATTTTTTCCTATTCTGCTAAACTCCCCTGCTATCCCCACTCTTTAGTCAAGTCATTTGATACTCGCGACCATGTCAGAATAAAATTTACATTCCAATGATAGTCTTTTTTAGTAAAACTTTACATTTGTACAGACTTAATTATTCATTCCCAAGTGTCAAACTTTGATTCTATTTTTGTCATAAAAATATGTGCACGTCTAGGAGAATCGTTAGTCTAATTTCCGTTTGCTTCTTTAACCTTTAGCACACAATAAGGCGCAGAAAGCTAATGTTTGTACATACTTGAGGTGAATGTAGTAAGCAATATTTTACAAATCGTTCGTATATATAGTTCATCTCCTTGTAGTCTGATCAGTAATATAATTGTCATTTATACTTCTTTTTATACAAACAAATAAGTTTACTTTACTTTGACAGCTGTTACCGCATTGAGGAGGCACGGAGGGAAAAAAATATATTTATGAATACCTACACTTTTCAAGCAAGCGCATAGCTCAGCTTTGTCGATAAGATAGAACACATACTCTCTTTGTAGACAGTCCATGCACCACACGGCTCATTACATTTTTTTAGGTAAAAGAAACATTCAGCTTTATATGAGATATAAAATACCAATTAACTTGTTACTCCATATTTTTTAGTGATAGGACACATCAAACATACCTAGTTTTTTTGGAGGGACTGTGTACAACACGTTCTAGTTAGCTAGCATATCTAGTTTCTTTTGTTCAAGTGGCACGTCCAGAGTCCTATAAAAATTAAATTGATTTTGCTCCACATCTCATCAACTATGAGATTAAGTACCCAGGAAAAAACTACTCCCTCCGATCAGAAATAACTGTCAATAATTTTATACTAGCTTAGTACAAAGTTTATACTATTATTTCCGATCGGACAGAGTATGAGAGTTCACCCATGTGTTTGACATGTACTTTCTACTGTGTCAAATGTGATTACAATGTTGCGTAACTACTAATTAATGTCTCATAAAATCTCAGCTATATATTTTATATCTAAATATTAAAAATAATTTAGCTAATATGGATTAAAATGATGGCTCTATTAGAGCACCATATATTAATGTTACTATATAATAGATATGTATCTACGTTACTGACTTCTAAAATTTAGAGATCCATGGGCGCGAGCTGATGTTGTTCTAAAATTCCTAAATTTGCGTTATCTTTGCAAAAAATAGTTGATGTATTATATAACGATGTTAATGTTCACGACAAACTAAGCTGAAAATAATACAAGACGCAATGTATGTCCAACATGAAGATTAGAATACCCCAGGATGAATGAATCTGTTCTTTATTCATCATATATATATTCATCGCTCCATTTTCTGGTCCAAAAGAAATATTCATTGAACTCCTTCCGTCTGCAGTGTGCAGCCAATACATCCTCCAAACGGTATGGCCTTTGTTCATCTTTCAGACCATACTTTCCTAATCTATCCACACGTAGTGGCCACTGATCCCAGTCATTCATATCATCAAAGTACTCTCTGATATAGCCCAAATCCGCGTAGTAGATGCAGCCAGGTCGAAGTGTCGGGTGCACTCTGGTGTCGATGGAGATACACCGGACATGATGGACGAAGAAGGCATGACTGCCAATGTCACTGACGGCATGGAGAGAGCGGCTCTCAGTGTTCACATGGTACACCAATGTTTGACCTTTCTCCAAACGACCGCCCAACAACACAAGCAGCAGATCACCATCCGACTTCACAAGGTAGAACTTGTCATTTCTAAGGTCTGAAAATGAAAATAGTGTCTCCATGTTGATATTGCTCGCGCCCTGCTCCAATTGGATATTGTTGGTGCACACTAATGTTCTGAACTCAAAGTTGTTCACAACTAGTGAATAGAATTCACCATTGAACGTGGTAATGCAACACATACAATGGTTCTCGATCGAAAATCTTCCTTCTCCCCAAGCTTCATCTATACCCTTAGTTGGAGTGCTCTCATAGACCCAAGCAATTTCCCCCGGGTAATATGTGGAAACGAAGAGCATGGTGGGGGACTTCATTACAGTGACTGACTCTATAATAACAGATGGCATCTACGCCTCAAATATAGTGTTTGATGTCTTTGTGAGTGGGTTCAGAAGCCGTATCTTATGCGGCTGGTTCTTCTGGGCAAGCACGATGATGCCACGGCAAAAGCTGACGAAGTAGTATCTAAAATATATGGGATTGATGAATATAACATTCAGCACTAAGATGTTTACGATTGAAAATAAAAGGATTAACTCTATAGATATGGAGGAATTTGAACCTTGCATGAACTTCCGTTAGATCGATGGTGACATAGCGGGATGTGCGATGGTGGAGGAAGGAGAACTCAGCGGCGCATGGAAGGGCATGTTATACCATGATCCATTCATGCAGGTGCACGTCGGGCTCAGGTAAATCTGAGCGCCAATTAGTACAAACTTGCCTCAAAGCAGAGTAGGTCCATGTACTCCTTGTTCGCCAGTAAGCAGGCGCCGATCTTGTGAAGTGGTCCATCAGTCCTGAGAGAGGCCCAGTTCACGGAGGTGTCGCGCCTGGATGCGCCGCCCTTGGAGGCGACGGGCTCGGCGGCGACGGCCTCGGATGCGACAGGCTCGGCGGTGATGGGCTCGGAGGTGATGGGCTCAGGGGCGATGGCCGCCGATGCATTCTTCTTCTCCATCACCGGCAGGGAGCGCGTGTAGGGCAGCTGGGGTTTTTTGGAGAAGGTGATGGGACGTGAGAGGCGTGGTTGCGTGTGTGTGCAGAGGGAGGGAGAGAGGGGCTCTGTACTGGCAAAGTGACGGTTCGTCTTAGCAATTGATGTTTGGTCTCAACACGTGCACCGCGCGGCTAACCGCTGTGCACCGTGACACGCGTCCGTGGCACTGCACGTCACCACCGTTACGTGTACTCAGTTCTACCCTCGAGTCTTACACTGGAAAAATATCTGAACTCAGCTTTCCCCTCGAGTACTAATACTGGCTAGTGCAATATAGTTAGTTTTACCCTCAAGTGGCTGGTCACCAGAGAGTCAACAAATGGGATTAAGCCATCTAATTGAGTCATTTCATGCGCAAATAAATTCAAAAAAATAAAATCATAGTGCCTCCTACTTATGGAGTCTTGTTACGTGACCTACCACGTAGACAATCATATATAAGTCAAATTTTATCACAAATGGCCACTTCTCAAATCACTACTACCTATGAAGGTTCATGGATTTCTACTCAAACTCCTTCTCAAAACATCTATACCCAGAACATAGTTTATCTGAATGAGGCCATAATTTTTACACTCATGTATATTTGAATTGCTAATACTTTGAGGTAGGCCAACCTGAGTTTCATTGTACAAAACATGTGTTTTTATTTTTCTAAATCTCTTATTTGAATTCCTTAGCCTGTTTATTATTTACTTGCCCTTGTATCCTTGATACTACTCAGTTTTACCCTCTCCCTTCTCACAGAAGCCCAAACTTGGCCTGATTGGTCGAGCTGTTGTCACACAGATCGTGCCCACCTACCGTCGATCCTATGATCTAACGGGCAGGATTGTGCCACCCTCTCTCTATCTGTCGGTGGCAAACTACTACCCTTTATGTATGCTAAATAATGAGTTTGCCACTGGATTCAACAAGTTTGGTAATCATGAATTTCTTTTAGGCTTTACTTTTCACGGTAAAATGATGAACTATCATGAATTTCTATTTCTTTTAGGCATTACTTTTCATGGTAAAATGATAAAGGGATTTCTATTTTCGTGCCCTCGGGTCCTTAGTTCTACTCAGTTTTCCCCAGCTCCTTAGTTTTTCCTCAGTTTTGTCCTAGCCCTTGTCTGAAACCGTCACCAGTGCTGGAACGGCCGGTTGCCCGACGGTTGAACACCTTTGACCGTTAACTACTGACTAGTGGGGCCACGTAGAGCCCGCAAAGACACGTTAGAGCATCCATCTTTGTTTGACCGTAAGCATCGCCGTATCCCTAACCAAAACGCGGATGAGTGGGGCTTTGGTATATCGAATGACAAGTGGGGCCATGACGCTGATACAAGGGGCAATACAGGGGTATGATTAGATTTTTAAATGGAGCTCTACAGCTATGGCACGGAGGTGGTGGCCTACGGGGTGCCGAGATATGATCGACGTCCACAAAGAACTGCATGAGGCAAGACCAGACCCATTAGATAGATATGAACTACACATGTTTAACCGTGCAAAGAAAAGAAGAAATGGTCGAGGACATCGATGACGACCTCAACACTTTGACTGATGGTGTCAGACATGAATGCGAGCAATGTAGAGAAAACTAGTATCTCTCCTTTTTGGCTTGTATAGATAGGTGCTAGGGGAGTGTGGTGGCGAAGGGAAAGACCTCGCAGTGGTCTGTGGCATCCAGCATAGCGGGGCGGTGTGGCCGTGCCCACAACGGCGTGCATGTTCGGTATTAGCATTAGCATGTACATTCGTCATTGGCCTCGGCGGTATCTCTGGTGTGTCAGTGATCGAATGAGGGGACGGGATTGAGGGTGCATCCCAACGGTGACCTAGCAATGGCGGCGAGCATGCATAGCCGTTCTGACCATGCCGATATTGGCATCGGCATTGTTTAGAGGCTGTGGTGCTCGAATCATAGTGGAAATTATGATTCCCTATTATTTTTACATGCATAATATATAGAAAATAACTAGATCTATAAATCGATGCATATGAAGCTACATATATATTCTTGGTCATAATCCCCTTAGATGTATGGCTTCACATCATCATCGCTTTCATCATTAGTATCTTCGCCGTCCGTGTAGTAGTACTTCCTGCATGTTGTTCCATCGAACACCTTCACTGTGAGCACATAATCACCTTCATATTTGAAGTGTAGGAAGCAGCCGAAATCTACACCGTGCGCGATGGCAAAATTCTCCCAGCCCTTGTCGAGGTACATCCGGCCTTGTCTATCAAATAGGACCTCCACGGTCAAGAGACAAGGACCGCAGTCAGCTGCTCGCAGATACACCTTTGCGGGCTCTTGGCCATTAAGATAGTCCACAAACTTTTGTGGGAGTGCTTGCAAAGAGATCGAGCATCGATCGTTTGAAATTAAAGGTTTTTTAGAACATGCACATAATTAATCACATGCATCATATATATGGGAACACGTACGTACCTTCTTGGCCAAAGGGTCTTCATAGATGGTGATCAAGAACTCCTCTATGATCAATGGCAGTGTTGACGGTGGTGGTGGCAATGATGATGATTCACCACCCAGGCCACCCCTTCCCCTTCACCTTTCCCTTCCCCTTCCGGTTGGCGTCCGAGACGTGGAAGCCATGGCAATGGATCAAGTGTATGTGAACAAAGAAGAGAGAGGCAGAACCTATTAACATGAGGGATGGTCGTTGTGGGGGTTTATAAGGGAGAGATGACTATTGTGGGGTTTACACCATAAATTAAGGTAGAGATGACCGTTGTTGGGTTTACACAATAAATTAAGGAGGAGATGACCGTTGTGGGGGTGGTTTATATCTCAACAAAAAAGTAATGCCTAAAAGAAATGGAAATTCATAATAGTTTATCATTTTACCATGAAAAGTAATGCGTATAAGAAATGGAAATTCGTGATAGTTCATCATTTTACCGTGAAAAGTAATGCGTAAAAGAAATGGAAATTCATGATGGTTTATCATTTTACCGTGAAAAGTAATGCATAAAAGAAATGGAAATTCATGATAGTTCATCATTTTACCATGAAAAGTAATGCGTAAAAGAAATGGAAATTTGTGATAGTTTATCATTTCAACATGAAAAGTAATGCCTACAAGAAATGGAAATTCATGATAGTTTATCATTTTACCATGAAAAGTAATGCCACCAACAGATAGAGAGAGGGTGGCATGATCCTGCCCGTTAGATCATAGGATCGACGGTAGGTGGGCACGATCCATGTGACAACAGCTCGACCAATCAGGCCAAGTTTGGGCTTCTGTGAGAAGGGAGAGGGTAAAACTGAGTAGTATCAAGGATACAAGGGCAAGTAAGTAGTAAACAGGCTAAGAAATTCAAATAAGAGATTTAGAAAAAGAAAAACACATGCTTTGTACAATGAAACCCAGGTTGGCCTACCTCAAAGTATTAGCAATTCAAATATACATGAATGTAAAAATTATGGCCTCATTCAGACAAACTATGTTTTGGATATAGATGTTTTGAGAAGGGGTTTGAGTGGAAAGCCATGAACTTTCATAGCTACTAGTGATTTCAGAAGTGGCCATTTGTGTGAAAACTTGATTTATATATGATTGTTATGATTTCCTACGTGGCAGGTCACGTAACAAGACTCCATGAGTAGGAGGCACTATGATTTTATTTTTTTGAATTTTTTTGCGCATGAAATGACTCAATTAGATGGCTTAATCCCATATGTTGACTCTCTATTGACCAGCCACTTGAGGGTAAAACTGAGTTTATTGCACTAGCCAGTATTAGTACTCGAGGGGAAAACTGAGTACAGATATTTTTCTAGTGCAAGACTCGAGGGTAGAACTGAGTATACGTAACGGTGCTGACGTGCAGTCCCACGGACGCGTGTCATGGTGAGCAGCGGTTAGCCGCGTGGTGCGCGTGTTGACACCAAACGTTAACTGCTGAGATGAACTGTTACTTTGCCAGTACAGAGCCTATCTCTCCCTCCCTCTGCACACAGTCATTATAACTCACGCATGCAATCACGCCTTTCACATCCCATCACCTTTTCCAAAAAACCCCAGCCGCCCTACGCGCCCTCCCCTACCGGCGATGGAGAAGAAGAATGCACCGGAGGTCATCGCCCCCGAGCCCATCGCCTCCGAGCCCGTCGCATCTGAGCCCATCACTGCTGAGCCCGTCGCATCTGAGCCCGTCGCCTCTAAGGGTGGCGCATCCAGGCGTGGCGCCTCCATGAACTAGGCCTCTCTCAGGGCTGATGGACCACTTCACAAGATTGGCGCCTGCTTACTGGCGAACGAGGACTACGTGGATACCTACTCTGCTTTGAGGCAAGTTTGTACTAATTAGCGCTCAGATTTACCTGAGCCCGACGTGCACCTACACGAATGGATCATGGTACAACACGCCCTTCCACACGCTGCTGAGTTCTCCTTCCTCCACCTCCGCACATCCCGCTACGTCACCATCGATCTAACGGAAGTTCATGCAAGGTTCAAATTCCTCCATATCTGTAGAGTTAATCCTTTTATTTTAAATCATAAACATCTTAGTGCTGAATGTTATCTTCATCAATCCCATATATTTTAGATACTACTTCGTCAGCTTTTGCTGTGGCATCATCGTGCTTGCCCAAAAGAACCAGCCGCACAAGATACGGCTTCTGAACCCACTCACAAAGATATCAAACACTATATTTGAGGTGTAGATGGCATCTGTTATTCTGCAGTCAGTCACTGTAATGAAGTCCCCCACCATGCTCTTCGTTTCCACATATTACCCGGGGGAAATTGCTTGGGTCGATGAGAGCACTCCAACTAAGGGTATAGATGAAGCTTGGGGAGAAGGAAGATTTTCGACCGAGAACCATTGTATGCGTTGCATTACCATGTTCAATGGTGAATTCTATGCACTAGCTGTGAACAATTTGGAGTTCGGAACAGTGCACCAACAATGTCCAGTTGGAGCAGGGCGCGAGCAATGCCAACATGGAGACACTATTTTCATTTCCAGAACTTAGAAATGGCAAGTTCTACCTTGTGAAGTCGGATGGTGATCTGCTGCTTGTGTTGTTGGGCGGTCGATTAGAGGAAGGTCAAACATTGGTGTACCGTGTGGACACTGAAAGCCGGTCTCTCCATGCCATCAGAAATATTGGCAGCCGTGTCTTCTTTGTCCATCATATCCGGTGTATCTCCATCGATACCAGAGTGCACCCGACACTTTGACCTGGCTGCATCTACTACATAGATTTGGGCTATATCAGAGAGTACTTTGATGATATGAATGCCTGAGATAAGTGGCCACTACGTGTGGATAGATTAGGAACGTACGGTCTGAAACATGAATAAAGGCCATACCGTTTGGAGGATGTATTGGCTACACACTACAGACAGAAGGAGTTCAATGAATATTTCTTTCGGACCAGAAAATAGAGCGACGAATATATATATCGTGATGAATGAAGAACATATTCATTCATCCTAGGGTATTCTAATCTTCATGTTGGACATACATTGCGTCTTGTATTATTTTCAGCTTAGTTTGTCGTGAACATTAACATCATTATTGGCTGCTGTATGCAGTTTATATATTATACTTAGTTTTCTAGATTTATTATGCTGCTGTGAATTTATCATATACTAGCTTCTAGATTTGCTACTAGATTTGTTACCATATTGGGCAAAAAACGAGGGCCAAAAGACAACAATCATTGAAGAAAGACAGAAATAGAAGCTTCTCTAGATTTGATACTAATTTGGTGAAAAGAGAGAGAACTGTTACAGAGAGAGGGGGAAAAGGCGCTCTAAAAAGGCGCTCTGAAAAGACAATGCCAATTTGGCCCGAGAGAAACAGAACCGAGCTCTCACGTATAACCAAACGCGGTCTCGTCCTATCCCACGTGGTCCCTTTCTACCAGCCCCACGCGACACGGCCCCACACAATACGGCCCCACACGTCAGCACGGAAATGGTCAACTTAACGGGAATCCGCCCGTCCGAGCTCCTTCTGAGGGTTTCAGACAACGGCTTGGGGAAAGCTGAGGAAAAACTAACGAGCTGGGGAAAACTGAGTACAACTAACGACCTGAGGGCACGAAAATAGAAATCCCAATGATAAACTATCAGGAATTTCCATTTCTTGTAGGCATTACTTTTCACGTTGAAATGATAAACTATCACGAATTTCCATTTCTTATAGGCATTACTTTTCACGGTAAAATGATAAATTATCACGAATTTCCATTTCTTTTAGGCATTACTTTTTTGTTGAGATATAAACTACCCCCACAATGGTCATCTCCTCCTTAATTTATTGTGTAAACCCCACAACGGTCATCTCTACCTTAATTATGGTGTAAACCTCACAATGGTCATCTCTCCCTTATAAACCCCCACAACGGCCATCCCTCATGTCAATAGGTTCTGCCTCTCTCTTCTTTGTTTCTGCCTCTCTCTCTTCTATGTTCACATACACTTGATCCATTGCCATGGCTTCCACGTCTCGGACGCCGATCGGAAGGGGAAGGGGAAGGGGAAGGGGTGGTCGGGGTGGTGGATCATCATCATTGCCACCACCATCGTCAACACTGCCATTGATCATAGAGGAGTTCTTCATCACCATCTATGAAGACCCTTTAACCAAGAAGGTACGTACGCGTTCCCACATATATGATGCATGTGATTAATTATGTGCATGTTCTAAAAAACTTTTAATTTCAAACGATCGGCGCTCGATCTCTTTGCAGGCACTCCCACAAAAGTTTGTGGACTATCTTGATGGCTAGGAGCCCACAAAGGTATATCTGCGAGTAGCTGACTACGGTCTCATCTCTGGACCATGGAGATCCTATTTGATGGACAAGGCCAGATGTACCTTGACAAGGGCTGGGAGAATTTCGCCATCGCGCATGGTGTGGATTTCGGCTGCTTTCTACACTTCAAATATGAAGGTGATTATGTGCTCACAGTGAGGTATTCGACGAAACAACGTGCAGGAAGTACTACTACACGGACGACGAAGATACTGTCGATGAAAGCAACGATGACGTGAAGCCATGCATCTAAGGGGATTATGACCAAGAATATATATGTAGCTTCATATGCATCGATTTATAGATCTAGCTATTTTCTATATATTTTGCATGTAAAAATAATGGGGAATCACAATTTCCACTAGGGATTTCTATTTTCGTGCCCTCAGGTCGTTAGTTGTACTCAGTTTTCCCTAGCTCTTTAGTTTTTTCTCAGTTTTGTCCAAGCCCTTGTCTGAAACCGTCACCAGTGCTGGAATGGCCGGTTGCCCGACGGTTGAACACCTTTGACCGTTAACTGCTGACTAGTGGGGCCATGTAGAGCCCGCAAAGACACGTCAGAGCATCCATCTTTGTTTGACCGTAAGCATCGCCGTATCCCTGACCAAAACGCGGATGAGTGGGGCTTCGGTATATCGAATGACAAGTTGGGCCATGACGCTGATACAAGGGGCAATACATGGGTGGGATTAGATTTTTAAATGGAGCTCTAAAGCGATGCCACGGAGGAGGTGGCCTGCGGGGTGCCGAGATGAGACCGACGTCCACAAAGAACTGCATGAGGCGAGACCAGACGCATTAGATAGATATGAACTAGACGCGTTTAACCATGCAAAGAAGAGAAGAAATGGTCGAGGATATCGATGACGACCTCAACACTTTGACTGACGGTGTCAGACATGAACGTGAGCAATGTAGAGAAAACTAGTGTCTCTCCTTTCTGGCATGTATAGATAGGTGCTAGGGGAGTGTGGTGGCGAAGGGAAAGACCTCGTGGTGGTCTGTGGCGTCCAGCATAGCGGGGCGGCATGGCCGTGCCCACAGCGGTGTGCATGTTCGGCATTGGCATCAGCATGTACGTTCGTCATTGGCCTCGGCGGTATCTCTGGTGTGTCAGTGATCGAATGAGGGGACAGGATTGAGGGTGCATCCCGACGGTGACCTAGCAGTGGCGGCGAGCATGCATACCCATTCTGACCATGCTGATATCGGCATCGGCATTGTTTGGAGGCTGTGGTGCTCGAATCATAGTGGAAATTGTGATTCCCTATTATTTTTACATGCATAATATATAGAAAATAGCTAGATCTATAAATCGATGCATATGAAGCTACATATATATTCTTGGTCATAATCCCCTTAGATGCATGGCTTTACATCATCGTCGCTTTCATCGTCAGTATCTTCGTCGTCCGTGTAGTAGTACTTCCTGCATGTTGTTCTGTCGAACACCTTCACTGTGAGCACATAATCGCCTTCATATTTGAAGTGTAGGAAGCAGCCGAAATCCACACCGTGCGCGATGGTGAAATTCTCCCAGCCCTTGTCGAGGTACATCCGGCCTTTTCCGTCAAATAGGACCTCCACGGTCCAGAGACGAGGACCGCAGTTAGCTGCTCGCAGATACACCTTTGCGAGCTCCTGGCCGTCAAGATAGTCCGCAAACTTTTGTGGGAGTGCCTGCAAAGAAATTAAAGGTTTATTAGAACATGCACATAATTAATCACATGCATCATATATGTGAGAACGCGTACGTACCTTCTTGGCCAAAGGGTCTTCATAGATGGTGATGAAGAACTCCTCTATGATCAATGGTAGTGTTGACGGTGGTGGTGGCAATGATGATGATCCACCACCCCGGCCGCCCCTTCCCCTTCCCCTTCCCCTTCCCCTTCCCCTTCCCCTTCCGGTCGGTGTCCGAGACGTGGAAGCCATGGCAATGGATCAAGTGTATATGAACGAAGAAGAGAGAGGCAAAAATGAAGAAGAGAGAGGCAGAACCTATTGATATGAGGGATGGCCGTTGTGGGGGTTTATAAGGGAGAGATGACCGTTGTGGGGTTTACACCATAAATTAAGGTAGAGATGACCGTTGTGGGATTTACACAATAAATTAAGGAGGAGATGACCATTGTGGGGGTGGTTTATATCTAAAAAAAAAGTAATGCCTAAAAAAATGGAAATTCATGAAAGTTCACCATTTTACCGTGAAAACTAAAGCCTATAAGAAATGAAAATTCGTGATAGTTTATCATTTTAGCGTGAAAAGTAATGCCTACAAGAAATGAAAATTCATGATAGTTTATCATTTTACCGTGAAAAGTAATGCGTAAAAGAAATGGAAATTCGTGATAGTTCATCATTTTACCGTGAAAAGTAAAGCCTACAAGCAATGGAAATTCGTGATAGTTTATCATTTCAACGTGAAAAGTAATGCCTACAAGAAATGGAAATTCGTGATAGTTTATCATTTTACCGTGAAAAGTAATGCCTAAAAGAAATGGAAATTCGTGATAGTTCATCATTTTACCATGAAAACTAAAGCCTACAAGAAATGGAAATTCGTGATAGTTTATCATTCTACCATGAAAAGTAATGCCTATAAGAAATTTATGATTACCCAACTTGTTGAATCCGGTGGCAAACTTGTCATTTAGCATACATAGAGGGGTAGTAGTTTGCCATCGACAAATAGAGAGAGGGTGGCACGATCCTGCCCATTGGATCATAGGATCGACGGTAGGTGGGCACGATCCGTGTGACAACAGCTCGACCAATCAGGCCAAGTTTGGGCTTCTGTGAGAAGAGAGAGGGTAAAACTGAGTAGTATCAAGGATACAAGGGCAAGTAAATAGTAAATAGGCTAAGGAATTCAAATAAGAGATTTAGAAAAAGAAAAATACATGTTTTGTACAATGAAACCCATGTTGGCCTACCTCAAAGTATTAGCAATTCAAATATACATGAGTGTAAAAATTATGGCCTCATTCAGACAAACTATGTTTTGGGTATAGATATTTTGAGAAGGGGTTTGAGTGGAAAGCCATGAACCTTCATAGCTACTAGTGGTTTCAGAAGTGGCCATTTGTGTGAAAACTTGATTTATATATGTTTGTTATGATTTTATTTTGCGCATGAGTTGGAGGCACTATGATTTTATTTTTTTGATTTTTTTTGCGCATGAAATGACTCAATTAGATGGCTTAATCCCATCTGTTGACTCTCTGTTGACTAGCCACTTGAGGGTAAAACTGAGTATATTGCACTAGGTAGTATTAGTACTCGAGGGAAAAACTGAGTACTAATATTTTTTCCAGTGTAAGATTCGAGGGTAGAACTGAGTACACATAACGGTGCTGACGTGTAGTCCCACGGATGCATGTCACGGTGAGCAACGGTTAGCCGCGCGGTGTGCGTGTTGAGACCAAAACGTCAACTGCTGAGATGAACCGTCACTTTGCCAGTACAGAGCCCCTCTCCCTCCCTCTGCACACAGTCTCATCATAACTCACGCATGCAACCACGCCTCTCACGTCCCATCACCTTCTAAAAAAAGCCCCATCCGCCCTACGCGCGCTCTCCTGCCGGCGATGGAGAAGAAGAATGCGCCGGCGGCTGTCGCCCCCAAGCCCGTTGCCTCTGAGCCCATCACCTTCGAGCCCATCGCATCCAAGGGCGGCGCATCCAAGTGCGGCGCCTCCATGAACTGGGCCTCTCTTAAGGATGACGGACCACTTCACAAGATCGGCGACTGCTTAATGGCGAACAAGGAGTACGTGGACACCTACGCTGCTTTGAGGCAAGTTTGTATAAATTGGCGCTCAGATCTACCCGAGCCTGATGTGCACCTGCACAAATGGATCGTGGTAGAACACGCCCTTGCACGCGCCGCTGAGTTCTCCTTCCTCAACCTCCGCACATCCCGCTACGTCACCATCGATCTAACGGAAGTTCATGCAAGGTTCAAATTCCTCCATATCTATAGAGTTAATCTATTTTTATTTTCAATCATAAACATCTTAGTGCTGAATGTTATCTTCATCAACTCCCTTTTAGATACTACTTCGTCGGCTTTTACCGTGGCGTCATCGTGCTTGCCCAGAGGAACCAGCCGCACAAGATACGGCTTCTGAACCCACTCACAAAGACATTGAACGCTACGTTTGAGGCGCAGATGCTATCTATGATTGTGGAGTCAGTCGCTGTAATGAAGTCCCCGACTACGGTCTTCATTTGTACAGGTTACCCCAATGAAATTGCTTGGGTCGATGAGAGCTCTCCTACTAAGGATATAGATGTAGAAGATTGGGGAGAAGGAGGATTTTCGATCGAGGACCATTCTCTGCGTTGCCTTACCCCATTCAATGGTGAATTGTATGCAATAGTTGTGAACAATTTTGAGTTCGGAACATTAGTGTGCACCAAGAATGTCCAGTTGGAGAAGCGCGCGAGCACTATCAAAATGGACACACTATTTTCATTTCCAGAACTTGGAAATGACAAGTTCTACCTTGTGGAGTCTGATGGTGATCTGCTGCTTGTGTTGTTCGGCGGCAGCCCTGGCAACAGGTATTTGGAGGAAGGTCAACCATTGGTGTACCGTGTGGACACTGAGAGCCGCTCTCTCCATGCCATCAACATTGGCAGTCGTGCCTTCTTCGTCAATTATAAATGGTGTATCTCTGTCGACACCAGAGTGCACCCAACAGTTCGACCTGGCTGCATCTACTACGAGGGCGGTTATATCAGACAGTACTTTGATGATAGAAAGGCCTGGGATGAGTGGCCACGACTTGTGGATAGATTAGATTCCGATGGTATGAAAATAGAACAAAGGCCATACCGTTTGGAGGATCTATTGGCTGCACACTGCAGACAGAAGGAGTTCAGTCAATATTTTTTTTGTCTCATGGAATATAGCGACTCTGAAATATATGATGAAGAATGAAGAACCTTCATGTTGGGCATACATTGCATCTTATATTATTTTCAGCTTAGTTTGTCATGAATATTAACATCGTTATTAGCTTCTTTTGGCTGTTGTATGCATTTTATGTATTATACTATACTAGCTTCTAGATTTGTTACCATATTGGGCAAAAAACAAGGGCCAAAAGGCAGCAGTCATTAAAGAAAGACAGAAATAGAAGCTTCTCTAGATTTGATACTAATTTGGTGAAAAGAGAGAGAACTGTTTACAGAGAGAGAGGGGAAAAAGGCGCTCTGAAAAGGCGCTCTGAAAAGTCAATGCCAATTTGGCCCGAGAGAGACAGAACCAAGCTCTCACGTACAACCAAACGCGGTCTCGTCCTGTCCCACGCGGTCCCTTTCTACCAGCCCCACGCGATGCAGCCCCACACGACGCGGCCCCACATGTCAGCACGGAAACGGTCAACTTAACGGGAATCCTCACGTCCGAGCTCCTTGAGGGTGTCAGACAACGGCTTGGGGAAAACTGAGGAAAAACTAAGGAGCTGGGGAAAACTGAGTACAACTAACGACATGAGGGCACGAAAATAGAAATCCCTTTCCACTATGATTCGAGCACCACAGCCTCCAAACGATGTCGATGCCAATATCGGTGTAGTCAGAACGGCTATGCATGCTCGCCACCACTGCTAGGTCACCGTAGGGATGCACCCTCAATCCCGTCCCCTCATTAGATCACTGACACACCAGAGATACCACCGAGGCCAATGACGAACGTACATGATGATGCCAATGCCGAACATGCACGCCGCTGTGGGCACGGCCATGCCGCCCCGCTATGCTGGACGCCACAGACCACCGCGAGGTCTTTCCCTTCGCCACCACACTTTCCTAGCACCCATCTATACACGCCAGAAAGGAGAGACACTAGTTTTCTCTACATTGCTCGCGTTCGTGTCCGGCACCGTCAGTCAAAGTGTTGAGGTCGTCATCAATGTCCTCGACCATTTCTTCTCTTATTTGCATGGTTAAACGCGTCTAGTTCATATCTATCTAATGCGTCTGGTTTTGCCTCATGCAGTTCTTTGTGGACGTCAATCTCATCTCGGCACCCCGCAGGCCACCTCCTCCGTGCCATCGCTATAGAGCTCCATTTAAAAATCTAATCCTACCCGTGTATTGCACCTTGTATCAGTGTCATGACCCTACTTGTTATTCGATATACCGAAGCCCCACTCATCCGTGTTTTGGTCAGGGATACGGTGATGCTTAGGGTCAAACAAAGATGGATGCTCTGACATGTCTTTGCGGGCTCTACGTGGCCCCACTAGTCAGCAGTTAACGGTCAAAGGTGTTCAACCGTCGGTGACGAGGGGTTAACTCGACAAATGTCCTAGATGAAGGACTTAGGATCGGGGAGATAGGGCGTCGGATGAACTCGAAGGTAAAGTTAGTCGAAACAAGTGTATATCGAAAGTAAACTTGGGTGTTCAACCTGGCTTGCTTTCAATCTGCCCTCCCCCGTCCTCTCCTAACCCCTATATATAGGTGGCTAGGTCTCGAGGATTGGGTCAGGTTCGATACAGATTACAAATATCGACATACGGTAATAACTCATATTCAAATATCATTACAATTGGGCCTAGCTTAACGGGCCTCAGGGGTACTCAACTAATGGGCTCTAATAGCTATACCCTTGTCAGTAGCCCCTGAGATTCTATCAGAATTGTAGATTCAGGTTGAATCTCTAATCTTCAAATCTTCGACTTGATCAATTCTTCGTATCTTCAAATCTTTGACTTGGTCTTTCGACTTACATTTCATGATAATAATATACTCACAAGGGGTTTTGATGAACAAGCCTGACAACTCTGACAGATCAAGAGGTCAGTTAACTGCCAGAATAGATACTTGTCACCTACTTCAAATTCAATCCCCTTAGATTTGAATTCGGGATACCGGTCAAACCCATTCTTTTGCCTCATTTAGGACTTACAAAAAATGAATCCCAGTGGTTCTCAGGGTACCCAGTGCGTCCACCAGGATTTTCTTCGCGTCGTAGACACGGATACATACCAGCAGAGCGCATCCATGTGCGTATACCAGGCCACACAGGACGGATCCCGGGGTCTTACCTTCGTGACAAGTCACGGCATTCGAGTTTTGTTGCGATAACACAACTCGAGAATTTTATGTCGCAGTCAAATTTCGACTGAAAATATTCGGGTTTCTACAACCAAAGAAAACTCGCTCCCGATGGGAGTAATCTCCAATCTTCGATTTATCGACTACGTAGTCAAAGTTTTGTATGCTTATCCTTTTCTATCTTCAATATTGATCATCTCATCTCTATCGGGTGCGCGCTCAGCGCTCCCGATGGGAGTAGCCCCCGAGGCTATGTTTGGCGACTTGTAGTCAAGCATAGGCTCAAAGTTCAGCTCCTCTTTCTTCTGTGAATATCGTACTGTTGACGAGCCCCCGAGTCTAAGTCGAGGTTTTGTATCGCATAATCCTCCCTCTCCTTTTTTTTTCCTTCTTCCTTGATATTGTCGTCTGCTGTGCGCAGAATTTAATTCTTATTGTAAATTGTGTTTCACGGACTTTGATGCAGCCCGCAAGCCCAATAGTATGTACTTATAAAAGCGCTTGTTGATTAAGGTAGAAAACCCTAATTAAACTTCTCCTCCGCCGCATCCTCTTCTTTCGCCATCTAGGGTTTTTGCGAGGTTTCCCCGCCGTACTCATGGCTGACGCTGGAGGTTCTCGCCTGAACCTTGAATCCCTGATTGCGCCACGAGGCAGAGGTCGCCCTCGTGGTAGCAAGAATAAGCCCAAGGTTGCTGGCGCCACGGGAACTTCTTTAGATGCCCCAGCTAAGCGTCGCCGCGGCCGCCCCCTTGGTAGCAAAAATAAACCGAAGGTGACCATCGCCACTCCAGGCCCTACCTCTCCTCCTTCTGCTGCGCCTACTGCTCCTGCTGCACCTCCCCGTATCTTTTCCTTCCTTTGCATTGCCATGGCGCAGTGCCGTGAAATTCAGCGCTTGCCGCTAGATTTCACGAGGTTCATGGATGGCCGCGAACTGCGAGAGGCGGTTCTGCGTGAACAATCTGGCGGTGGCATTCCCTATGAGGTGGAGGTGTGGTATGACGGCAATAGCGAGCAGTACTTCAGAGGTGGCTGGGCGCAATTTGCTGAAGACCACGACATCCATCAAGGTTTCATCATGGCGTTCGACTTCCACGTCGGTACGTCGAAGTTTGACGTAAAGATCTACAATGGCACTCTTTGCCAGAAGGAGTACGAGGCTTGAAGCCCTCTTTTATTTAGATCTGCTATCCATGTAATCTCGTTTGACAATGTCCTTCCTGCAATGATATCAATGGATGTTCTTATTTTGTGCCAATTAACTTTTACTAGTATCATGAGAACAAGTCATGTTCTGAGATATGCTTTCCATATGTCAGGTTCTTTGCGAACCAGTAAATGTAAGAATGATATCGGGTTCTTTTCATGAACCACGTTTTCTTTGAATTTATCGGGTTGTGTCAACAACCATATAATGAACGAAAATCCCTTCATCATGTCATAACGATTTTTCATACGACCCAAGGGTTAAAGCCCCCGAGCGGAAAAGTAACACGAAAATCGTACAATTTTGTCGAGTTCAACCCAAAGAACCCGACCTGTGGCCTCATGTTCTGGGTCCAGAAGGTGAACTCGAATATATTAATATCTCTATACTTAGTCTACGCGTAAAAACGTCGTAGCTATTCTGCATTCCACGGGTTGCTTTCGTCCTTCCCGGTCTTCTTGTCTTGAAGTCGATACGCTCCTCCTGGTATTACTTCCGTGACGATGTAAGGTCCCACCCATGGGGACTCCAATTTCCCATGGCTATCTTGCCTTAGTCGCAAAACAAGGTCTCCTACCACGAAGGACCGTGGACGAACTCGACTACTATGGTAGTTTCGCAAGCTTTGTTGATATTGCGTAGCCCTTTCTAATGCTTTATCTCTTGCTTCATCTAGTGCATCTACATCGTCTTGCAATGCTTCTGTCGATGTCACCTCATCATATGCTGTTACTCTTGGAGCTTCATGTGTAACTTCGACTGGAAGCACGGCTTCTGCGCCATGGACCAGGAAGAAAGGAGTTTCTTGAGTTGCCGCATTGGGCGTAGTTCTTAGGCTCCAAAGAACAGAGGGCAATTCTTCTACCCAAGCGCTTTTGGCTTTTTCGAGAGGTGCTAGAAGCCTCTTCTTTATTCCACTACTTATCAGGCCATTGGCCTTTTCGACTTGCCCGTTTGTCTTCGGGTGCGCCACAGACGCAAATTTAAGCTTGATTCCCAATCCTTCGCAGTAACTTTTGAATTCTTTTGAAGTGAAGTTTGTCCCATTGTCTGTGATGATGCTGTGTGGTACACCAAAACAAAAAACTATCGACTTGATGAAGCTGATTGCTGCTACAGAATCTTGAGTTGTTACTGGAGCTGCTTCCACCCATTTAGTGAATTTATCGACTGCTACTAGCAAGTAGACATGCCCTCCTGGCCAAGATTTGTGCAGCTTTCCCACCATATCAAGACCCCATTGTGCGAAGGGCCAGGATAATGGTATTGTTTGTAGCTCTGCTGCTGGTGCATGCGGTCTTGATGCAAACCTTTGACATGCTTCACACTTCCGAACTATATCTTTTGCGTCTTCGATGGCTGTTAGCCAATAGAATCCTGCTCGAAAAGCTTTTGCTGCTATTGCTCTGCTGCTTGCATGATGGCCACATACTCCACCATGTATATCTTTCAATATTGCTTGCCCTTCCTGAGGTGTGACGCAACGCTGTAAAACGCCGGTGATACTTTTCTTATATAATTTTCCTTCTAACACGACAAATGCTTTCGCTCTTCGAGTTATCCTCTTAGCCTCCACTGCGTCTTCTGGTAGCTTTTTATTTATTATGTACGCAAGATATGGCTGCATCCATGTTTCTTCTATCATCATGACCTCTTCTGGTTCCGTCGTAGCCCCCAGGCCTGCTGTGGTAGTCGAACTTTTAGTATTTTTTATTGATCTTTCCATTATTTCTTCCCAGAATACTCCGGACGGTATAGGTAAGCACTGTGACCCAATATTTGCTAAAGTGTCGGCCTCTTCATTGCTGTTCCTGCTGACGTGGGAGACTTCACATCCGTCGAAGGTTCCTTCCAGATAATGGAACAAATTCTTGTAGGCCATCATGTTATCGTTGATCGTGTCACACCTGTTCATAACTTGCTGGACAACAAGGTTAGAGTCTCCAAATATTTTTAGGCGAGTTGCTCCACAAGCTTTAGCCATCTTCATTCCGTGCAACAAAGCCTCATACTCCGCTTCATTGTTGGAGGCCTGCGGGAAGCTCATCCTTAGGACATACTTTAACTTGTCGCCATGAGGTGATATCAGCACCACTCCTGCGCCTGCTCCTTGGACTCGCTTTGAACCGTCGAAGTACATTGTCCAAGTACTCGATAAATCTGGTGGTCCCGTGCTTTGCAGCTCGAGCCACTCTGCTGTAAAATCTGGCAAGATTTGCGACTTGATTGCCTTCCTCTTTTCGTACGTGATGTCCATGGGAGATAACTCGATTCCCCACAAAGAAACACGTCCCGTTGCCAAAGGATTGTTCAGTATGTTCGACAATGGTGCCTCGTTAACCACTATAATTGGGTGCACAGTAAAATACTGTCGTAGTTTTCGTGCAGTTGTGAAGACACTGTATGCCAACTTCTGATAATGCGGGTACCTCTGTTTGGTTGGAGATAGCACTTCACTGATAAAATATACCGGTCTTTGGACGCCATGAGCTTTGCCTTCTTCACTTCTTTCGACTACTAGGACTGTACTTACCACCTGATGGGTTGCGGCTATGTACAGTAGTAGTGGCTCTTTTTCTTTAGGTGCGACCAGCACTGGTGGCATGGAAAGCACTTTCTTCAATTGCGCAAACGCTGCGTCTGCTTCTTCTGTCCACTCAAATTTGTCGTCTGACTTCTTCATAAGTGCGTAAAAAGGTAGTGCCTTCTCCCCTAGTCGAGCAACGAAACGACTTAATGCCGCGACTCGTCCTGCTAACTTCTGTACATCGTGGAGTTTCGTGGGTTTCCCCATTGTTAGAATTGCTTGAATCTTCTCTGGATTTGCCTCTATTCCTCGTGCTAATACCAAGAACCCCAAAAGTTGCCTTGCTGAAACTCCGAAGGAGCACTTTGTCGGGTTCAACTTAAGTTTGAACTTGTTCAGGTTGTCGAAGGTTTCTGCCAAGTCGCCGATTAAAGATTTCTCCTCTCTTGTGGTGATGACTACATCATCAATGTAGACTTGTATATTGCGCCCTATTTGGCTCCCGAGGCAACTCTGCATCATCCTTTGATAAGTTGCTCCTGCATTTTTTAGGCCGAATGGCATCACTTGGTAGCAAAACACCCCGTATGGTGTGATAAAGGCCGTTTTTTCCTCGTCCTCCTTCTTCAACTTGATCTGGTTATAGCCAGAATATGCATCCAAAAAGGAAAGCCTTGCGCAGCTCGCTGTTGAGTCGATTATTTGATCGATGCGGGGTAAAGGGAAGGGGTCCTTTGGACAATGCTTATTGAGAGATGTATAGTCGACACATACTCTTTGTACGTCTGTGTTCTTCTTGGGTACTATTACTGGGTTCGACACCCAACTCGAAGTTTTGATTTCCCTGATGAATCCAGCACTTTCTAATCTGTGCAATTCTGACGCTATTGCCTTCCTCTTGGGTTCATCGAATCGTCGCAGTGGTTGCTTGACTGGTTTAGCCTTGGGATCTACATTTAATGCATGCTCGACGAGTTCCCTGGGAACCCCTGGCATGTCCGATGGACACCAGGCGAAGATTTCCCAGCGCTCACGGAGGAACTCGACGAGCGCGCCTTCCTATGCGGGATCCAAGTTCACCGCAATTGATGTCGTCTTGTTTGGATCCGTAGGGTGGACCTGAATTTTCTTTGAATCCTGTGTTGTGTCGAATGCCTTATCTGGTAGGGATCGTCCAACATCGGGTAGCACATTATGATCTGTTTCTCCTTTTAACCTCTCGTATTCTGCTGTCATGCCGAAAGTTTGCGCCATCTTATTGAATTCTCTGTCACATGTGTTGGCTACCTCAAAGCTTCCTTGTACTGTGATTGTTCCTTTGGGTCCTGGAATTTTTAGTGTGAGATACGCGTAGTGCGGTACTGCCATGAATTTTGCAAATGCTGGGCGCCCCAGGATTGCATGATATTGTGACGGCCAATCCATGACTTCGAACTCCAGTTTCTCTTTTCTGTAGTTTGCGCTGCTACCAAAGTAGACATCAAGTTCTATTCTTCCCAAAGGGTAGTTTGCTGCTCCTGGTACTATCCCGTGGAAAGAGCAATCTGTTGGCTTCAGACTTGTTGGTGAGATGCACATAGCCTTTAGTGTTTTGGCATATATTAAGTTTATGCCACTCCCTGCATCCATGAACACTCTTCCGATGTCGTATCCTCCTATTTGCGCTTTTAGAACCATAGGCGAGTGGCCCGGTCGAGGAACTTTCCATGGGTGGTCTGCTCTACTAAACTTGACTGGTTGCTCTGACCACCGTAGGTACTCTGTGGTGGCTGGTGGTGATGATATTGCTAGGTTTATTTGCCTGGTTATGCTCTTCCGTTCTTTTTTTGACTTGGGTACCGGTTGAATCATAGCTGATATGTATACTTTTGACTCTAGGTTCTTTGACAATCTCTGAGCTTGATAACCTTGACTTCTCCGCTTATCTTCTTGCCTTCCTTCTTGGGTTGAGCTCATGGCACCTTGCAATCTTAAGAATGTTCTGCAATCCTTCATCTGGTGATTTGAGACCCTTTTCCCGTCGAGGTACGCGTAGTGGATTCGACAAGGTCCGTATAACATATCCTCAGCCGAAGGACCGGAGTATCTTGGTTTTTCTGTTCCTTTTGCTTGAACCCTCCTACTCTCGTATCCTTCCTCTTCTTCTAGTATATATCCTGCGGCTACCTGATTTCTCCTTCCTCCGCTGCGGTATCTTCTCCTTTGTCGACTTATTCTGTCGACTTCCAGCGAACGTCCTCTTTTGTTGTTGTACGCGTCCTCTCCATCAGCGAATTTGTTGGCTTGCTCCATTAGCTCAGTTACTGTCGTGGGTCTTGTTCTTCCTATTTCTTCCACAAGATCTGAGCGACGAAGTCCTTCTGAAAAAGCGTCTATTGCTCGTTCATCGGAGACGTCTTCTGCTAAGTTTTTGATTATACTCCAGCGTTGTATATAAGACCGTAGTGTTTCGCCTTTCTTCTACACACATGCTTTAACTTCTTCTAATGATGCTGGGCGTTTGTAGGTGGAACGAAAATTTCTTGCGAATTGGCTTTCGAGTTCCCCCCAGCTCCCGATGGATTCGTCGGGTAGGGTGTTTAACCAAGACCGGGCGGCTCCGGTGAGGTGTAGCTGCAAACTTTGCATTGCAGTCGCCTTTGTTCCTCCTAATATTTGCACTGCTTGTAAATAATCTGATAGCCATAAGGTGGGCTCCTGCGACCCGTCGTACTTGATTTGATCATGGGGTAATTTAAATCCTTTGGGTACTCGCTTTTTGCGAACCCTACGGGTAAAGCATAATGCACCCATATCTTTATCATCGTCTTCATAATTTTCTTCCCTCCACGCATGCCGTGACTTATCTACTCGAGCTTGTGCTATTATGCTTCTTGCATCCTCCTTCCTTTCCTGTCGCTTTTTCTCTTCTGATGGCTCACTATAGTCATCATCTGAGTAATTATATCTGAACTCCTCCTTGCGTCTTCCCTTGTAACTTGTCGACTTCAACTCTGGGGCTCGCTCCTTGATTTTACCTTCTACTATTCCGAGGCTTCGTATCGCGGCTCGGTGCATGTCTTCTCGCGGGTCCCCATGCTCTGGTCTTATAGCTAACATATATGCTTGTGCTGCTGCTAATGCTGCTTCTGGCGTTTTTTGTATCAGGTCGTCTTCCTCCTCCTCTGGTTGCGGGGTAGGGCTCCTTGAGTGCCTTTCTTCTCTGCTATATGCTGACGCCCCCCTGTTATGTTTTGGATCTCCACGCCTGCCTCTGCTATATTCTGAGTCTTCACTATAATCTTCCCAGTATTCATCCCTTGATATACTATTATTGTCTTGAAACATCATGTCTCTTTCCTCCCTTAGTTTCTTCTTGTGTTGGTATAGTGCATATTGATATCCCATTAGAACTTCTCTTCGCAATCCTTCGGGGACCTCTGTACCATGATTAATGGCTGACGTAATCATTCTCCATTCACCTGTCGATGCGTGTATTTTCTCTTTTTCCCTTTTGCTGTGATCTTTCAATTTGTCGACTTGCCTGTCGAACTTCTTGCTTCCTTCACTGTTGTTTCCATCTTCTGCTTCAGTGATAATGACGCATAACTGATGTACTTTGGAGACGCCGCTGCTTCCTACGGCGAGGTCCCTTGCGTTGTTGTGCGTCTGACACGCTTTTTCTGAGTCGAATTTTTCTTGAATTTCGTTGCTTTCTGCGATTAATGCTTTCCCTAGGCTGACCGGCGAGTTTACCTCGCTGCAAGAACCTTCTGATGACTCCAGTGCTTCCTTTGTTTCAGGCTTGCTTGCCAATGAATCTTGATCTTGTTTCGTCGGATCCAAAAGGCGAGAGGAACCCGACGGCCCGATGAAAATGCTCAAGCTTCCAACTGTTAGTTCCACTTCTTGACTTCCGTCGACTTCTGGACTGCTGCTGGCTAAAAGCGAAAAAGCCGTCGAGTTCATGATTCCAACGCCCAGAGTCCCCACGGTCGGCGCCAATTGACGAGGGGTTAACTCGACAAATGTCCTAGATGAAGGACTTAGGATCGGGGAGATAGGGCGTCGGATGAACTCGAAGGTAAAGTTAGTCGAAACAAGTGTATATCGAAAGTAAACTTGGGTGTTCAACCTGGCTTGCTTTCAATCTGCCCTCCCCCGTCCTCTCCTAACCCCTATATATAGGTGGCTAGGTCTCGAGGATCAGGTCGGGTTCGATACAGATTACAAATATCGACATACGGTAATAACTCGTATTCGAATATCATTACAATTGGGCCTAGCTTAACGGGCCTCAGGGGTACTCAACTAACGGGCTCTAATAGCTATACCCTTGTCAGTCGGGCAACCGGCCATTTCAGCACTTGTGACGGTTTCAGACAAGGGCTTGAACAAAACTGAGGAAAAACTAAGGAGCTGGGGAAAACTGAGTACAACTAAGGACCCGAGGGCATGAATATAGAAATCCCTAAAATTTATAGCATGCCAACTTATTTTGATTCCTCTCTTGTGAGCATTTTTAATAGACTTAATACTCTTGAGACTCGCACTGCTAGTTTGAATACTTGCTATAATACTTTGCGCCAGCATTTTGATTATGCGCCAGCAAATTCTGAACCTTCGAGTTGGCACCCTACGATAGAAAACACCATTAATGGTGAAACTTCTCATGCTCGTTGTGATATTATGTCTGAATTTTGTATTATGCCAAAGGATATTTATGAATCTTTGAGTCTTTGGAAACTTTCTGAGGGGGGAGAAGAAATTTCTCTTACTAATAATGCCACTATATTTCCCATTGGAGTAGCTAAAGGAATTTATACAAAAGTACTAGGAATAATGGTATCTACTGATTATATTGTTAGTGAATGTGTAGGAAAAGGACAAATCACACTTGGAAGATCTCTACTGAAGCTCCTGGGCGCCGTTATAGATGTTGGAAAAGACAATATAAGATTCATCTCTCCGCCTTGCAATAGTCACATCTTTCCTAGAGTTAAGAGCAAAGGTAAGAAAGGAAAATGTAAGGCACCCGCTGACCCTAGCACTTCATCACTTGATATTACTTGATTCGCATTTTCTGCGCCTAGCTCAAAGGCGTTAAAGAAAAGCACTCTTGGGAGATAACCTAATGTTTTTACTTTTAGTACTCTTTCTTTTATTTGAGTCTTGGAAGTTATTACTACTGTAATAACCTCTCCTTATCCTTTTTATTTCATTTTTGTGCTAAGAGAAGCCTCTAATTTGAGTGAGGTAAGATTTGGAGATGTTGCTGTCCTGAAACAGTTTTTGGTGCTGCACCATAAAAATTAGTAAAAATTCTCTGTATATCTTTTCGACCTGCAATTTCTTGTGCATATGCCCCAGGTTATATCCAAACTTTCATTAGTTGAACACATTTTTATTTGATTAACAGAAAACCCCCTAAAAAATTGACCTTTGTCAGCTGTTCTGTTTTCACAGATTTCTACCAATATTTGTGTTTGCCGCTTTATCACTTTCTTTTTGAGTTCTTTTGATCACAAAACTTTTAGGGAAGTTCTACAGTAGTATACGCTTTATATGTGGTGGTTTTGAGTTAAAACCGGACGCAAAAAAGGTTGATTCAATGTTATGCTTACACTAATGTTGCTAATAGAATTGTGTTTAGTTTTGTATGAAGGAAGTTTTCAAGTGTAGGGATTGGAGAATGATGAGATGAGTTGAAGAATGGACAAACGCTCAAGCTTAGGGATGCCCATGCACCCCAAGATATATCTAAGAGGTACAAGCATCAAAGCTTGGGGATGCCCCCGAGGTACCCCTTCTTCATCGGCAAAAATTAGGTCACCTTTCAACACACTATATTTTTATTGCTTCATGCATTATGCGTTTTTCTTGGAGTGTCAGTTGTTTTAGTTTTTAGTTTGTTTAGTTTTGTTTGCTGCAATAAATGGTTGTACCCCAACAAATTCCTTTTGGAGAAGTTTCCTTGCTTTTCATTTGCCAAGAACACTCCATTTTTCACTCTTATCGTTTCAATGTGTGTTCTCTTTTTCTAGAACTGCGTTTAGCTTTCGTTTTTCGCCTTGATTTTTTTTCATATCTTGTTATATCTTTGCATCAAGGTGTATTTTGACCTCTGGTCCATGTTGGTTTTCATTAAAAGAGTTGTTTATAAAAAGTTCAAATGGTGTTGGAAAAGAGAAAAAGCTTTATGCAAAAAAGTGGTACAAGAAGGAGCTTGTGTAGACTGTGGCCTCGGCTTTTGCATGTAGTGCTTGATGTCTTTTTGATAGTATGGTTAGTGGTTTTGCTGTAGAATTACTTGTCTCAATTGACTGAGATTTCTTAATGAGCCTTTGAAAAAATCATGCATTGTTTTAATTATTTGGAAGCATTATTTTGGTTTTCTCCTTTGATGCTTTATTTGGGTTGAGTTGGCGCATGCTCACACATGTTAGACTCATACAAAGTCACCATTGCCTCTATGATCATTTAGTTTTTGACTTTTGATGCTATTTTATGCTTGTTTTAATGTTGATTTGTCGCTTTGCATGATTATGGCTGTTATTGCTCTCTTAGTTGGTCGCTCCCACTCTTCTGCTAGCCCTCATTTTGTACTGAGTATGAGCTCTACTCGTGCATCCAACTCCTAAAAACCAAGTTGTTCCAAAAGTGTCCACCATACACACCTATTTGCAATTTGCTATTCCAAGTATAGTTGACTTGCTTTTATCTATCCTTCAAATTAAACTCTTTTTGGTGTTATGCGAAAATTGGTCAGTAAAGCTCTCGCGAACCTGATGGCACACTTTACTTTTCTCGTTTTAAATTTTTTACATTGTGGCTCTCTTATGTTGGGTTGTTATGCTTGCAAGTTGTAGGTTGGAAATTAGCTCAGCCATGCCGTCATGGGGCAAGCTTTCAACATTGCACTATCTTTCATTTGAGTTGATATCATGATCTTTTGTTTATGGATACTCGCGATGTGAAATGAATTGGGAATCTTGTGGGATCATGGAGATTGTATACGTGTTAGCGAAATGCCTGGGCCGCTAATCTAAGCCATGCATAATTCATGGTGGAAATTTATAGCATGCCCATAGTGAACATTCGATGACGCATCTCACAATAAAAAGCTATACCAATGGTAAATAAAAGAGATGTCAAGGTGTTCATTGTCTGTTTGTCCTGTCATTTTGATGTGGGCTTGTTCCATGTCATCGGGCATGGAGGTACCCCGTTGGCGGTTCTCTATTATACGTGTATACTTACAATGACAAGAGCGTGCTTGGGACTCTAAGTAAAGTAGCATGAGGTTTGGGTATTCGTACTTCACAGGACATGAGATTTTCAACTTATAATTTGTCAAGCATATACATCATAAGTGTACTCGCATTAACTTTAACCATTCAAGATGCTTATGATGGGGGCAATGAGAGCTCAAAGCCGGTAAGTACCATAATTTTTGAAGGTTTATAAAACTTGCAATCACTGCTTCCCTCCGCGAAGGGCCTTTCTTTTACTTTTATGTTGAGTCACCACCTTCTACCTTTATGCACCATCTAAGAGAGCATAGTTGTCATTCTGAGTATAATGTGCATTGTCCCAAAGTTTTCATTGATTGATTCATGATGTTGGTTTCACTTGTTCTCAAATTACTTGTATCTAGTCGCCCTCTTAAACTTGAAGGTGTCCTATGCATTTATGTTTTGTGATACGTCTCAAACGTATCCATAATTTTTCATGATCCATGCTTGTTTTTACACCATTTGCTTAGTGTTTTGTTACACTTCGTGGCACTTTTATGCATTTTCCAGAACTAACCTTCTAACAAGTCGCCATAGTGCCAGTTCCCTATTTTTTGCTATTTCTGTGTTTCAGAAAAGTTACACAGGAAATATTCTCGGAATTGGACAAAACCAAAGCCAGTCGCCCAGAATTTTACCGAAGCTTCCAGAGAACCAAAGAGGAGACAGAGTGGGGCCACGAGGTGGCCTCACACCAGGGCGGCGCAGCCAGGGGCTGGGCCGCGCCCCCTACGTGTGAGACTGCCTCGGTCCACTTCTGACGATGCCCCTTCACCTATAAAGACTCCCTGACGAGAAAAACCTAGGGGGCCGATCAGTTTTCTAGAACACATCACGATCCACCACTGCTGTTGACCCAAAGATCGGGAGGATCCAGAAGCTCTTCCCAACACCCTGCCAGAGAGGGGAATCACCACCAGAGGTCTTCTTCATCGCCATGCTTGCCTTCAGAGCGATGAGTGAGTAGTCTACCTTGGACTATGGGTCCATAGCAGTAGCTAGATGGTTGTCTTCTCCACCATGTGCTTCATGTTTAGATCTCATGAGCTGCCTTACATGATTGAGATCACCGTTATGTAATTCTACATGTTTGGTTTGTTGGGATCCGATGAATATTGGTGTTATGCTTGAGTTGAAGTACTGAAATTCATCCTTTGTTATCTCTATGTCATTTATGATCTTGCATGCTCTCAGTTGTTAGTAGCTATCTTGGCCGAGTAGTTGCTAGTGACTCCAAGAGGGGGTATTTATGCTTGATATTGGGTTCATGCCTCTATTTAATCTGGGGGAGTGACAGAAACCTCTAAGGTTGTAGATGTGCTGTTGCTACTAGGGGGAAAGCAACATTCATATGCTCGAGGGAATATGCTTTTGTAACATCCGAAGATTTTATCAAATTTTGGGGGAAATTTTTGCTTTTGTTTTGCTAGAGTTGATTGAAAAATCACAAGGATTTAAAACTTTTTGAGCCTATTTGAAAGCTTTATTAGAAAACTATTTTAAACCTTCTATTATTTTCGTGAAGAACTTCTGTGAGAAAGATCAAGTATCCAAATACTATTTTCCATCCTTTATTCAAACCTATGCAAGCTTGCTTGCAAAGGAGTGAATCACCAATGGGTTTTATTTAGTAAAGTTTGTATTTTAAAGAACTAAGTTTGAAAGATAATTTCAAACATTATTTTATAAAGTGTTATCCTCTTATTTTAAAAGGATTATTTCCAAATCCTATTTCTACTTTGGTTTATGCAAATAAACCCTTTGTCCAAATTATAGAACTTTATTAGGAAATTTTTTTTAATTATAAAAACATGTTTGTTATTGTTATGGACTGTTGTTTTGAATTTTAGAAACTTTACAAAGTTGGTTTGAAGTCATTTGGATTCAGTATGCAAAATCTAAAAGAAACAAGAAAATAGAAAAGGAAAAAGAGAAAAGAAGAAAAAATAATATATAAAATAGACCCCGGGGAACACTTTGGCCTAGCAGGAGAAACAGCCCACAGCCCATTCTGGCCTCCCCCGAACCATTACCCTCTTTCTCTCTTCCTCTCATTGCCCAGCGGGACCCGCACATCAGCTTCTTCTTCTTCCCTAATTTCTCTCCCTTGAAACGGAAACCGTCACCGGCCATCACTCTCCCCCGCTCACTCCATGCACCGTTACTGCCATCAAGATCCCGGCTATAAGTGCCCCGCGATTCCCCCTCTCCGCTCTTCCTTTTCCCCTCCTGCATCGCCGCAAGGCTGACAAAATTTGTCGCCGGACCCTAATGTACCTGTGGGCATCTCCAACGAAATTCGGCATCACCGGTGAACCTAGCTTCCCCTTCTCTTCCCTGCGATCTTTCCCTCCCTCTGGAGATTTCCCCTGATATTTTCTTGTGCCAATTTCCCGCAGAGAAACAAGTAGAACTACCAGTGGCCGAAGCACGCCATCGCCGTATCACCTCCAGCCGCCATTCACTGTCACCACCGGAGGAGATCCCCATCACCGACCAAGGATTCGAGTTTGCCATTGCCATCTACATCACATCCACTACTCCATCTCCGTCGCTGCTCGCCAGAACCTCACCACCGTCAAACTCCAGTGCACCACTCGCTGGAAACCTAGCCCGGCAGTGAGCATCTGTCCCTTCTCCTCTGTGTCCATCAGATCCAAATCGAACGGCGCATATTAGATCATAACTGAAGAGGTATGCTCAGATCTGAGCCATCCAGATCCCTTTAGATCCGACGGCCAAAAACCCTGATCCGCACGAAGAGGTACCCTCCAATCAGGAACAGCCGCATGTCGGCCTCTGAATTAAAACAGATTCGAATTAGAATTTTCAAACCAGATTTCATCTAAATCTTGCATAAATCATATCTTCTGATCCATAAGTCCAAAAATAGCAAATAATATACCGTTGGAATCCTTTGAACATTTAAAATCCAGTAGTACAATAAAACTTCATATTTTATGGGTTCAATTTGAAACTATTTTCAAATTGGAATCAAACCTTCTGTTAGCTTGTTAAATTCGTATCTTTAGTTCTGTTAATCCAAAAATTACAAATTTGTAGTCTTTAAAATCCTCTCAACTTGTAGAACATCGTAGAATCAAGAAAATCCAAATTTGATACGTGCACACACATTGTGCGTTCAAATTTGTCCAAATCACTAATCTGATCACAAATTGAATTCTACAACTTATTTTGGAATGAATCCAATTGCAGCGACTATGTACTACTACAAGCTATCCAGTAGCATCACTGTACAAAATAATTGAAACACCTTGCAATTATTCAAATTCAATCATGAGAATTTGAGTAATTCCATTATACAATTAATTCTATAATTCCTTTCAATATAATTCCTTCTACATTAGCAAATGTTATAATCATACGTAGTAATCAATGTTACCTAAATAACATCTTGGTCAAGATCATATCTACTTAGACCTATCTTGTATAGTTCTCACATATTCAAATTACAATTGTGTTGTTTGAGTAAAGTGTGATACATCTCAATCATAGATTCTATTCTTGCTATATTGATCTAATCGACATTATAGCACCTATCCAATACTCCATGTACCCAATCGGAACCTTAAACCATAATCTCAATTGTTATCTACCCCTACTCTATCCTCTGTCCACTTGATCCTGATCTCATGTATAGAACTATTCAATTAACAAATGAGTTAATTGAGTAAAATCAATATATCACAAACCCCTACCCAAGCCTATGTGTAACTTATACCATTATGAATAAGTGTTGTCATACTTTATTTAGTAGTGTTTTGTTGCACTATTGTATACTCATGTGAATCCATCCACATGAGTCATCTCTAAACTCTACCTTTGCTTATGCCAAGCACAAGATTTATATCACTACATTGTACCTTGGAGGACCAATCCTTTCCAATCATTTGATCTTGCCACTCAAGCTCTCAAAATCCATATCTCACAATCCACAATTCTTTTGCCATATCTCTCTTATCACAGTATCTTAATAAATCCAAAATGTAAAACAAACCCTTTTCAATTGTTTGTCTTGTTATTTATGTTTAGATTGTATAGTGTGTTTATTTGTGTGCAATATTTCCTATTTAGATTGTGAAGAGGAGCTGAACTACAAGTGTGATTGCTGTGAGTGTGCTGGTTGTTTCCAAGGCAAGTGACACACATATCCCCTACCTATTTTTACTACTGCATTAGTGAGTTTCAGTAGCATGCATGATAGGTGAATTGTTCAACTATTTTATAAAATGCTTAGATCCTAGTAGTGTGTAGCTATCTCTCAAACCCCACCTGTTAGGATGCTAAATACTTTGAAAAATATTGATGCCATGCTATGATCACTTGATAAAAGTGTTTTGTGAACAAATTAAGAACTTCAACTAAAATGAAACACCTGGGTGGATTGGTTTGATGATGAAGGCGATGTTGAGTGTCTACTTAGGAGTCACATATCTTGGAAGTGAAAACCATGGTATGTGTTAGTGGCCTAAGTAGTACACTTGTGGTTTGCCACCCAAGAATAAAGAGGTTAATATGTCTTCCATGCTTAGATGTGCTTCCAGTGCAACCTTATGACATTATGGGCTCTGTCTTGAATGATTAGATGTGAGGGTGCAACTTGTGTGCAAGAAGTGGTGGTAGTTGAATTGTAGGTTGGGAACGGAGCTTGCCAGTTAGTTGCCCTCTCCTTCTAAAATGTCTCGTTTCATTTTATGTATGGGCATAAAATGAATTGCAAGGTGAAAGTGCACAACCCCTGCAGGGTGTCAAAACTAATCGATTAGCCGTGTCCCCAGTTATGGACAACTTGAGTCTCTAGACATGGAATGTACGGAAGAATCTCATCACCTTTTTGAAATAATCAAAATTTGTGTAGAAAGTGGGGATGCCTCAGGGCTACATGCCTGGCAGTGAAAACCATGTATGTGGTGGTGACCTAAGGGATTAACCTAGTTTTGTAGAATAACTACCCGGGGCTACATACTGGCAGTAAAAACCATGTATGTGGTGGTGACCTAGGAGTTATCTTGATATTGAGAGATTAACCAAGTTTTGTAGAGTGACTACCCGGGGCTACATACTGGCAGTGAAAACCATGTATGTGATGGTGACCTAGGAGTTATCTTGATATTAAAGAATTATCAAAATGCTTTAAAATGTTTTGGTTTGGGAAATATAGGATAAAACTGCTCTATGCAAATTAGCCTTGAGATCCACTAGCAAATATCATGTAGTATAGTCTTTCCACAAAATGCCACCAAATATGTGTCATTTGCCAGTACATTGTTGTACTGACCCCTTTGGGGCTACATATTCAAACGTGTAGGTTGTTCTGATGAGGAGTAGATGGAGGAGTCTCGAGCCTGCATACCAACATGACTGCCTGTGGCGCATGATGAAGATGGAGGCTCACTACTATCATAGTTTCTGTTGTGTTTATGTTATGTTGAACTCTGTTATGTGTGCTAGTCCATGTGACTAAGCCGGTTTGTAATAATTGAAGACTTATGTATCTGGATCCACATTGTAATCTTTGATACTATGCAATGAATACTATATTTTGTTCTGTGGTGCTATTAGTGATCGAGGGAATAGCACTTAACACAGGTGTTCCACCTTAATCCAAATGTGGGGCATTACAAAATGGTATCAGAGCATAGTGTTGCCTGTAGGATCGAGACCCTAGGTTTGGATTAGAAATAGGAAGGCCCTAGGATAAGATTCTCTATCTCATCTTACTTCTATTTAAATTATAAAAAGAATGTTTGCATCTTGAAACTCCTTGTATTTCTCCCCTACTTTATTTCAAATGATTCCCTTAGATGACCCAACTCTCGAAACCATCAAGAAAGGACAGAAGGACACAATGTGCCAGAAGAATGAGACTTCTACTTCATAGGTTGACCTTGATCCAACATGAAGAACTACATTGAAGACCAACAAAGAGCTCGAGGAAATGTGGATATGAAGGTTGCCCAACACCAACGATGCATTGGGAAAGTGGAAATAAGAAATGGAACAATGAAACTATAATAGAATAGACCACCAAGATTCTAGTTTATAGAACCAATGATTTATAGAATACTTCTATGATCATACCAAATTGGCGTATGACCATACATTATTGTTGACGTGTTTTTCCAAAACTTATCAAAAGGATTTTCAATGACTGTTTGGTTTATGCTTGTTTGCTGCTTGGAATGTTCTTTTGTGCTTGGGTAGGACAATTTTCTTCTTTAGTTCTATCTATCTAATACTCACCTATGTTAAAACCACCTCAGATGCCGCCTCGCCGTGAAAACAACAACAACAACAACAACAACAACAACAACAACAACAACAACAGTGACAACAACATCAACAACCTCTATGATGTGATCCAACAGTTAGCCACAGGACAAGCTTAGCTCATGTAGATGATGACCCAATTCATCCAAGCAAGCACTAACCTCATGAACAACAACAACAACCCACCGCCGCCACCACCCCCACCTCAAGTGGACCGACTAGCTCATTTCCTGAAGCTCAGACCCAATAAGTTTTCATCTGCCACAGACCCAATAGTGCCAATGACTGGCTGCGTTCAGTCAATAAGGACTTGGTTACCTGTGAGTGCACAGATGCTAAAAAGATTAGATTCACTACCCACCTGCTAGAGGGACCAGCAGCAATGTGGTGGGATACTTACCAAGTCACCAATCCAATTGAAGGTCTGGACTGGGATTCCTTCAGGGAAGGCTTTCGTAATGCTCATATCTCAACGGGCATTATGAATCTAAAGAAAGATGAGTTTCACACTCTGAAGCGGGGTGACAGGACACTAAAGGAGTACATGGATGACTTCTGCTCTCTATCGAGGTATGCACCAGAAGACATCGACACTGATGCCAAGAGGAAAGATAAGTTTCTCCATGGACTCAAAGGGGAACTGAAGATACCTTTGTCAGTAGCTTATGCTCCAAGCTACCAGGCTCTGCTAGACTAAGCTGTTACTCTGGACAACAACATAAGGAAGGAGGAAAAGTGTAAGAGGAAGCTCAACAATGGCAAGACCCACACTGGACATTCCCACAAGAGACCCCACTCCTCTGGAGGAAATGGAAATGGTAGCAACTCAAATGGCCATGGGCACAATGGTGGAAACCAGGGAAACCACTCCAATGGCCACCAGAATGGAGACAATGGTAACCACAATGGAAGCAATGGAAATCACACTGGAGGCAATGGGCACCAAAATGGAGGCAATGGACAACACCGTATTAAGAAGGATCTGTCGCATATCATCTGCTATAATTGCAAGAAGCCAGGACATTTTGCGGACATGTGCTCAGAGAAGAAACAAGATGATGCAGCCAAGCCCAATCCATTCAAGAGGGGTCATGTGAACCACGTCAATGTGGAAGAAGTGACGGGTACATTTCCACTTAACTCCTTCACAACATTGGATTCTATTTGATAATGGAGCATCACATTTATTTATATCAAGAGCATTTGTGAGCAAACAAAGCAATGGAAAGAGCAAACAGAGCAATGGAAAGGATTTTAATTCCTCTTAAATGGCAAACCAAAGGATCTACAACTTAAAGATTATTGCTATGAGCTTTGTTGAAAACCTCTAGCTAGGAGCGATAGATTTTGTTTTCAAATTTCAAAATAGAATTTGGGAACTTGGTTCCAATTTCAACAAAACTTTTGTTTGAAATCTAGTGAGGTTGACCAAGAGTTAGAATGCGAGATGCACCAAACCAAATACAAGGTAATGATTGGGTGCGACATGGATTGGCCCCCATGACGACTACTCATATTGTTCGCTCTTGTATGAGGAATGGCGAATATAGAGAGACATACCTACATGAGAGACAATGATGTTAAACCATGACCTTAGGAGGATAATATGTTACATCCCTTATAGTGAGCCAGTGTGGCCAAAATGTAGGACTACGATGAGGATGTTTTGGTATTGAATGACTTCACGAATCCGAGATGTTTTGCTCAGTGGGCCTTGAATGCGAAGATTGTTCAGTTTTGGTTGCTGCTTGTTCGATTCACCTTCCCGACCCTTCATTTTGTATCCCTACGTGGCTTATTCTACTACCTCCCTGTGCCTATAAAAGAGAGGTCACTCCTCTCCGGAGAGACACAACAAAGACAACCACCACTACCTATGAGATTTCCTCCTGATTCCAGAGCTTTACGCCACCGAAGTCTAACCCATCCTGACCTCCAATGTTATGAAGCAACTCTCCGAATCCCTGAAACTACTTTCCTGCCCATGAGAGCTTTGTTAGATCCCTTTTTCTTGCAAAGTAGTTCATCTTTGAGATATGATCAAGTTGACCAGCATCTTCCAATGACTATGAAGATGGTTGCAAAAGGAATTCTTAAGGACCATCTGGTACTAGTGGCAGATAGCATGATGAGCATCGGTATCAAGAAAAGATTCAACAATGCTGGTTATAAGGCGACCTTCCATCCCTTAAAGGTGCAAGTACCTCTTACAGAGTCCACCTTGTTTACCCCTATCAAATGCTTGAGAAGACTACGGAAAGATGCCATCCTAATTCATTGGGATGTGTGGTCTCATCATGTTTGTGGGGCCAAGCATGCAGTACTTGGCACCGAGTCATCTTTTGAGATTCTGCAATGAACATCAGCTAAAAAGCAACAAGGAGTATGGTGATAGCCTGTATGCTGCCTTGACCTTGGTGAGGACCGACCAAGAAAAGGCTAGATACACATTCTTGGAAGATGTGGACTACCTTGTTGATGACAATGCAATGGATGATATCTGCTTATCACTAGAATTGGATGGAACCCTTGATATGCCCACTTTTGCACATAGTATTGAATCATCAAGATTTCTGAGAAGGGCGGTTTAGAGAAAATGGCACAACAGTGAATGCAAGCTGAGAACAAAATGAAAGTGCCTAAGGAAGCATCAAGATACCACCAAGAGGAATTTTCTTTTAAGGGTGGTAGCCACCCAAGTACCTAAAACCCTTCTACCCTTCTAGCCTCTCCAATCTCGAGGATGAGATTTCTTTTAAGGGTGGTAGTCTGTAACATCCCAAGATTTTATCAAATTTTGGGGGAAATTTTTGCTTTTGTTTTGCTTGAGATGATTGAAAATTCACAAGGATTTAAAACTTTTTGAGCCTATTTGAAAGCTTTATTAGAAAACTATTTTAAACCTTCTATTATTTTCTTGAAGAACTTCCTTGAGAAAGATCAAGTATCCAAATACTATTTTCCATCCTTTATTCAAACCTATGCAAGCTTGCTTGCAAAGGAGTGAATCACCAATGGGTTTTATTTTGTAAAGTTTGTATTTTAAATAACTAAGTTTGAAAGATAATTTCAAACATTATTTTATAAAGTGTTATCCTCTTATTTTAAAAGGATTATTTCCAAATCCTATTTCTACTTTGGTTTATGCAAATAAACCCTTTGTCCAAATTATAGAGCTTTATTAGGAAATTTGTTTTAATTATAAAAACATGTTTGTTACTATTATGGACTGTTGTTTTGAATTTTAGAAACTTTACAAAGTTGGTTTGAAGTCATTTGGATTCAGTATGCAAAATCTAAAAGAAACAAGAAAATAGAAAAGGAAAAAGAGAAAAGAGAAAAGAAGAAAAAAATATATAAAACAGACCCCGGGGAACACTTCGGCCTAGCAGGAGAAACAGCCCACAGCCCATTCCGGCCTCCCCCGAAACGTTACCCTCTTTCTCTCTTCCTCTCACTGCCCGACAGGACCCGCACGTCAGCTTCTTCTTCTCCCCTAATTTCTATCCCTGGAAACAGAAACCGTCGCCAGCCATTACTCTTCCCCGCTCACTCCGTGCATTGTTACTGCCATCAAGATCCTGGCTATAAGTGCCACACGATTCCCCCTCTCCGCTCTCCCTTTTCCCCTCCTACATCACCGCAAGGCTGACAAAATTCATCGCCGGACCCCGACATACCTGCGGGCATCTCTGGTGAAATTCGGCATCGCCGGTGAACCTAGCTTCCCCTTCTCTTCCCTGCAATCTTTCCCTCTCTCCAGAGATTTCCATTGATATTTTCTTGTGCTGATTTCCCGCAGAGAAACAAGCAGAACTACCTGTGGCCGAAGCACGCCATCGCCGTATCACCTCCAGCCGCCATTCACTGTCACCACTGGAGGAGATCCCTGTCACCGACCAAGGATTCGAGTTCGTCGTCGCCATCCGCATCGCGTCCACTACTCCATCTCCATCGCTGCTCGCCGGAACCTCACCACCATCAAACTCTAGTGCAGCACTCGTCGGAAACCTAGCCCACCGGTGAGCATCTGTCCCTTCTCCTCTGTGTCCATTAGATCCAAATCGAACGGCGCATATTAGATCATAACTGAAGAGGTATGCTCAGATCTGAGCCATCCAGATCCCTTTAGATCTGATGGCCAAAAAACCTAATCTGCACAAAGAGGTACCCTCCAATCAGGAACAGCCGCGTGTCGGCCTCTGAATTAAAACAGATTCGAACTAGAATTTTCAAACCAGATTTCATCTAAATCTTGCATAAATCATATCTTCTGATCCAAAAGTCCAAAAATAGCAAATAATATACCGTAGGAATCCTTAGAACATGTATAATCCAGTAGTACAATAAAACTTCATATTTTATGGGTTCAATTTGAAACTATTTTCAAATTGGAATCAAACCTTCTGTTAGCTTGTTAAATTCGTATCTTTAGTTCTGTTAATCCAAAAATTACAAATTTGTAGTCTTTGGAATCCTCTCAACTTGTAGAACATCATAGAATCAAGAAAATCCAAATTTGATATGTGCACACACCTTGTGCATTCAAATTTGTCCAAATCACTAATCTGATCACAAATTGAATTCTACAACTTATTTTGGAATGAATCCAATTGTAGTGACTATGTACTACTGCAAGCTATCCAGTAGCATCACTGTACAAAATAATTGAAACACTTTGCAATTATTCAAATTCAATCATGAGAATTTGAGTAATTCCATTATAGAATGAATTTTATAATTCCTTTCAATATAATTCCTTCTACATTAGCAAATGTTATAATCATACCTAGTAATCAATGTTATCTAAATAACATCTTGATCAAGATCATATCTACTTAGACCTATCTTGTCTAGTTCACACATATTCAAATTACAATTGTGTTGTTTGAGTAAAGTGTGATACATCTCAATCATAGATTCTATTCTTGCTATATTGATCTAATCGACATTATAGCACCTATCCAATACTCCATGTACCCAATCAGAACCTTAAACCATAATCTCAATTGTTATCTATCCCTACTCTATCCTCTATCCACTTGATCCTGATCTCATGTATAGAACTATTCAATTAACAAATGAGTTAATTGAGTAAAATCAATATATCACAAACCCCTACCCAAGCCTATGTGTAACTTATACCATTATGAATAAGTGTTGTCACACTTTATTCAGTAGTGTTTTGTTGCACTATTGTATACTCATGTGAATCCATCCACATGAGTCATCTCTAAACTCTACCTTTGCTTATGCCAAGCACAAGATTTATATCACTACATTGTACCTTGGAGGACCAATCCTTTCCAATCATTTGATCTTGCCACTCAAGCTCTCAAATCCATATCTCACAATCCACAATTCTTTTGCCATATCTCTCTTATTATAGTATCTTAATAAATCTAAAATGTAAAACAAACCCTTTTCAATTGTTTGTCTTGTTGTTTATGTTTAGATTGTATAGTGTGTTTATTTGTGTGCAATATTTCTTGTTTAGATTGTGAAGAGGAGCTAAACTACAAGTGTGATTGCTGTGAGTGTGCTGGTTGTTTCCAAGGCAAGTGACACACATATCCCCTACCTATTTTTACTACTACATTAGTGAGTTTCAGTAGTATGCATGATAGGTGAATTGTTCAACTGTTTTATAAAATGCTTAGATCCTAGTAGTGTGTAGCTATCCCTCAAACCCCACCTGTTAGGATGCTAAATACTTTGAAAAATATTGATGCCATGCTATGATCACTTGATAAAAGTATTTTGTGAACAAATTAAGAACTTCAACTAAAATGAAACACCTGGGTGGATTGGTTTGATGATGGAGGCGATGTTGAGTGTCTACTTAGGAGTCACATATCTTGGAAGTGAAAACCATGGTATGTGTTAGTGGCCTAAGTAGTACACTTGTGGTTTGCCACCCAGGAATAAAGAGGTTAACATGTCTTCCATGCTTAGATGTGCTTCCAGTGCAACCTTATGACATTATGGTCTCTATCTTGACTGATTAGATGTGAGGGTGCAACTTGTGTGCAAGAAGTGGTGGTAGTTGAATTGTAGGTTGGGAACGGAGCTTGCCAGTTAGTTGCCCTCTCCTTCTAAAAGGTCTCATTTCATTTTATGTATGGGCATAAAATGAATCGTAAGGTGAAAGTGCACAACCCCTGCAGGGTGTCAAAACTAATCGATTAGCCGTGTCCCCGGTTATGGACAACTTGAGTCTCTAGACATGGAATGTACGGAAGAATCTCATCACCTTTTTGAAATAATTAAAATTTGTGTAGAAAGTGGGGATGCCTCAGGGCTACATGCCTGGCAGTGAAAACCATGTATGTGGTGGTGACCTGAGGGATTAACCTGGTTTTGTAGAGTAACTACCCGGGGCTACATACTGGCAGTGAAAACCATGTATGTGGTGGTGACCTAGGAGTTATCTTGATATTGAGAGATTAACCAAGTTTTATAGAGTGACTACCGGGGCTACATACTGGCAGTGAAAACCATGTATGTGGTGGTGACCTAGGAGTTATCTTGATATTAACGAATTATCAAAATGCTTTAAAATGTTTTGGTTTGGAAAATATAGGATAAAACTGCTCTATGCAAATTAGCCTTGAGATCCACTAGCCAAATATCATGTAGTATAATCTTTCCACAAAATGCCACCAAATATATGTCATTTGCCAGTACATTGTTGTACTGATCCCTTTGGGGCTACATATTCAAATGTGTAGGTTGTTCTGATGAGGAGTAGATGGAGGAGTCTTGAGCCTGCATACCAACATGACTGACTGTGGCGCATGATGAAGATGGAGGCTCACTACTATCATAGTTTCCGTTGTGTTTATGTTATGTTGAACTCTGTTATGTGTGCTAGTCCATGTGACTAAGCCAGTTTGTAATAATTGAAGACTTATGTATCTGGATCCACGTTGTAATCTTTGATACTATGCAATGAATACTATATTTTGTTATGTGGTGCTATCGGTGATCTAGGAAATAGCACTTAACACAGGTGTTCCACCTTAATCCTAAGGTGGGGCATTACAGCTTTGTTTACATTACACACTTTGCTTAATGCAATTATCTGTTGTTTGCAACTTAATACTCATGGGGTGTTTGGACGATATTCTCGTGAGTGGATTATTAGTCATAGATGCAGTTGGATGGCGGTCTATGTATTTTGTTGTAATGCCCAGAGTAAATCTCATAGTGATCCTCTCATCATATGCATGTTGTCTTTATTCTATCAATTGCCCAACTGTAATTTGTTTACCCAGCTTGTATTATAATATCTATGGAGAGACACTGCTAGTGAATTGTGGACCCCATTCCTATTTACTTTATATTGCTATCACCTGTTTACTTTACTCGCACTATTTACTTTACTCGTATACTATTATCACTTTCCACTCGATACGCTCATACCCTTTGTTTCAAGCAAACCCGTGAGATTGATAACCTCATCGCAATTTTGGAACAAAGTATTGGTTGTGCTGTGTGCAGGTTTCATGTTGCTACTGGTTGAAGATGCACTAACAAGAGATCATCAACGGTGCCCTTGTTAGAGCATCACGCAGCTAGTGGGCATCACCTTCAGTCGTATTTTGTCCTCCTACTGGATTGACTACCTTGGTTTCTTACTGAGGGAAAAACTTGCTGCTATATTCATCACACCTTGCTCTTGGGGTTTTCCAACTGGCCGGTCATTTACTTCATTAATTTCACACACCATCACCGTGCCATCAACAAGTTTTTCTAGCGCCGTTGCCTGGGAGGAAGAAGACTTCTGCAAAGGGGAGTTTTCGCACGCACATCCTTTACTTTGTTTTAAGTTTTGCTTTACTTTATTTTTACTTGCATCATTTTATCAAAAACCCAAAAAAATTAGAATCCTTTGTAGTTGTTTTTACTTGTCTGCTTTTAGTTTGCTAGAATGGCTACTCCTGAAAACAGCAAGTTGTGTGACTTTACTAGCATGAACAATAGTGATTTTTTCTACACTCCTATTGCGCCACCTGCTTCTGCTACAAATTTTTATGAGATTAAGCCTACTTTGTTGAACCTTGTTATGAAAGAGCAATTTTCTAGTGCTAGTACTGATGATGTTGCAGCTTATCTCAACAATTTTGTTGAGCTATGTGAGATGCAAAAGTATGAGAATGTTCATGGTGATATTATTAAGCTTAAGTTGTTTCCTTTTTCTTTGAGAGGAAAAGCTAAGGATTGGTTGCTGTCTTTGACTAAGAATAGTATTGATTCATGGGCTAAGTGTAAGGATGCTTTTATTGGTAGATACTATCATCCTGCTAAGATTATAGCTTTGCGTAGCAATATTATGAAGTTTAGTCAGTTTGATAATGAACATGTTGCTCAAGCTTAGGAAAGAATGAAAGCTATGATAAAGAATTGTCCCACTCATGGACTGACTACTTGTCGGTGTTCTGGATACCGGGGTATACCGGTCCACCTGCTCCTAGGCCCCTTCAACGGCCCACCTTCGGCCCAAGGCGCCACGATGACCAAGGCTCAGCGAAGAAGACCCTCATGAGGAGGCGCCTTATGAGGAGAACAACGGCGACGCTGCTAAGGACTAGAAGACCTCCTCACGAGCCTCCGCTGGTGAGGGGAGGGACCACGTCCACATTAGCTCGGCGCATTTGCGTGCAGAGCACAAAGATAAAGGATAGAAGACCGCGTACCACCCACGCTACCCCCGACAAGGAGGAGACCAACTTTCGCCGTGCCTACATAGAGTGGCAAAGTGGTTGTTGGCCATCCCCCTAAAGATAGCGCGGATGGTGCATGGCACTAGAGGAAGATGTCAGCTTCCTCCACCCACTCCCGTGGACCGGCGCCACTACTCTACGAAGACTACGTCCATGGAAGAATGTAGTCTACAGTTGTCCTCCCTCCTTGGCCATGTGTGGCAACCCCTTCCCCAAGAAGATAAGGGGAAGGAGGACCTTGGCGCTATAAAAGGGGGAAGAGGCCACCCCTTAAGGGGGATCGAATCTTCATCTTCTTCAAGCTGCTAGCTGGGCATGCAGGTTCTTCAACCTCTGGCCAGTTAGAGCTTTTTGTAACCAAGACCTTGTACTCCTCGCGAGGTATCACGTAGTAATACAAGAAGGTAGGAAGTAGGGGCTTTACCTCACCACGAGGGCCCTGAACCTGGGTAAAGCTCAGCGTCTCTCTCTGCAGTGGGTAGTGCGTTCGGTGACTCGAGGCTTCCGTCATCGTGTTTCGTTGCGATCCTAGATCTCACATGTTCAGCCCCCGTGTTTGAATCTTTGGGTCCGTTGCGTGGTACCCTATGTCCTTGTGACACGAAATCCATCAACATTTAGCATGCCAGGTAGGGGGCTGTAGTGTGTTTTCTTTCAGATCTGCTCTGACATGGCCGACGCCAACACAAGACTCAAGCGCCTTCGCCGCCGCAACACTGTCCGAGGATAGACCGAGCCCATCTTCCGCCATCGTGAAGCTTCGGCCAGGGAAGAGGACGAGGAAGATCTGGAGTCCTCCTACCTCCCGTCTGGGCGTACAGAGCCTTCGCTCTCCTTCACCGCCACTGCCACTTCTCGCGCTTGTTCTGGGAGTCAGATGTCCCCTGCGCAGGCTCTCGCCATGGCGCAGGAGCTTCTGTGCTATCAGCCCACTAGTGACGTACACAAGGGGTGGCGCGCTCAAATCACCAAGCTCATCGCCATCGCCAATGAAGACCCGGCCCAGGGCGGAGCCTAGGGCGCGGGGGAACCAGATCCAGCGGCGGGGCGCCATGCCCTGGGCGCCGGAGATGGGAAGGCCCCCAAGGCCAAGAAAGTCGCTTCCCGCGCCGCATCCTCACCGCGCAGGGAGCCCAGCTGCCAAATCGTCTAGCACGCTCTGGAAGACGCACGCGTCTCCCTTGAGCGCCGCCACGAGAATCATGACCGCGCCATCGATGACATCGGCAAAGCGGACAAGAATGTCAAGACCCCCGGGGAGCCCATCTACAACCCCGGGTGCCTTGCCCTCACTCGCCAGCAGTGCTACATGGTCTGGCCTGACAAGTTCAAGCCAGACATCGGCGCGCGCTATGATGGGACTACAAACCCCATCGAATTCCTTCAGCTCTACGTCATCGCCATCCAGGCCATGCGTGGAGATCAGCGTGCGATGGCCAATTGGTTTCCTATGGCCCTCAAAGACGCTCCTCGGACTTGGCTCATGAATCTTTCTCACGAGTTTGTGACCTCATGGAAGGATTTGTGTCGCCAGTTCATGGCCAACTTCATGCCCACGTACGAGCGCCCCACCACCAAGAACGATCTTAAGGCGGTGCATCAGTACAAGGGTGAGATGCTTCGTCAGTACATCCAGCGCTTCACCCAGATGAGAAACAAGATCCCTAGGATCTCCAACGAGGAGGTCATCTCCGTGTTCTCCATAGGCGTCTCTGACATCAAGATGAGAGAGAAGCTATCCGTGAATGATGAGTTGACTTCCATCATCAGGCTCTTTGAGATCGCCGACCGCTGTGCCAAGGCCGAGGAGGGGAGGCTCTTCGTGCACAATCTGCCGGAGGTGCATCCCCCAAAGTCGAAGTCCAAGGACCACAAGTGCAAGGAGGCTGCCATTCTCGCGGCGGAGCCCAAACCTAAGCAACGCCGCGAGGACTGCTCTGAACACAACAAGGGTCGGCATCACCGCTACTGCATCCTCCATAAAAAGGACACCCACAATACCGACGATTGTTGGATCGTCCAAAAGTTTCATGAAGAAAATGGTGTCACCAAGCGCCGTGGGAGCAGCCGCAGCAACGGCAAGGGCGGATCCCGGGGCGATCGCCACGACGATGATCGAAATGAGGGTCACCACTGCAATGGTCTGTCTCGCACAGATCCCGAGCCGCTGTCGTTGCCTCCACCAGCGAATGGTCATCGTGAAGAGAACTAGGGGGCTATCAAGAGCCGTGAGGCTTCGTCGCTTGCCTCCTAGGTGGAGCTCAAGCTCCTTTATCTAATCGCCACTTCAATTAGCTATCGCGAGAAATCACGGCAGCACAACCCGACATCGGCAACCGCTTAATGAAGTGGTCAACCAGCAAGATCGCCTTCGACGAGGAGGACCACCCAGCCTCCACCAGGGGCGTGGGCACAATTCCCCTCTTGTGCACGCCCACCATCAATAACATCACCGTCAACCGTACTCTCATTGACGGAGGAGCAGGCCTTAACATCATCTTAGTTGAGGTCTTCGAGAAGATGCAGGTGCCGTACCATCGGCTCATGCCAACCCGGCCATTCTTTGGGGTAACCGAAGGGTCTATGTCGATGGACTTCGTGTCGCAAGAACACGGGGTACCACACGACGGACCCAAAGATTCGAACACAGGGGGCTGAACGTGTGAGATCTAGGATCGCAATGAAGCATGATGATGGAAGCCTCGAGCTGTCGAATGCACTACGCACTGCAGAGAGGGAGAGGCCGAGCTTTACCCAGGTTTAGGGCCCTCGTGGTGAGGTAACACCCCTACTTCCTGCCTTCTTATATTGTGACGCGACGCCTCACGAGGAGTACAAGGTCTTGGTTACAAAGTTCTAGCTGGCCAGAGGTTGAAGAACCTGCGTGCCCAGCTAGCAACTCTGAGGAAATCAGATCCCGTCTAAGGGGTCGCCTCCCCTCCTTTTATAGCGCCAAGGTCCTCCTTCCCCTTATCTTCTTTGGGAAGGGGTTGCCACATACACGGCCAAGGAGGAGGGACAGCTATCGTCTACGCTCTTCTATGGACATAGTCTTCGTAGGGTAGTGGCGCCGGTCCACAGGAGTGGGTGGAGGAAGCTGACGTCCTTCTCTGGCGCCCTACGCCGTCCACGCTATTTTTAGGGGGGGGGGTGGCCAACAACCATTGTACCGCTTTAGGCAGGCATGGCAAAAGTTGGTCTCCTCCCTGTCGGGGGTAGCATGGGTGGTACGCGGTCTTCTGTCCTCCATCTTCTTGCTCTGCATGCCAACGGGCTGAGCTGACGTGGACTTGGTTCCTCTCCTCACTAGCGGGGGCTCGTGAGGAGGTCTTCTAGTCCTTAGCAGTTTCCACGGTTGTTCTCCTCATGAGGCGCCTCCTCATGAGGGTCTTCTCCGTAGCTTGGGTCGTTGGTTCTCTCCTGGGCTGAAGATGGGCCAATGACGGGGCCCAGGAGCAGGTGGACCGGGATACTCCGGTATCCAGAACACCGACAGTAGCTCCCGGGAGCCCGGCCTGCAAACGCGCCCTCTTGAGGGAGCGAAGAGCCAGGGGCCCTAGAAGCTGCTGGGCCCTCCAACGGCACACGTCAACCGTGTGGTCAGAGGACCATGTGAAGAAGCAGAGATCGCGGGCACGTGGCACCCCCGTAGCTGGCGAGACAAAACCGTGGGCGACGCTACAGTCCCCGAGGCATCAAACCGTCATGATGGCGTGTCGCTTCACTGCGGAGCGCTGCGCCAACACTTCGATTCCCACGCTAGGATTTGATGCATCAGCGCCTGACGCCCCCTTAAATAGGGTCTCTTTGAGACCTCCGGTGCTTCACCTCCTTCCTCCAGTGCCACTTCTTCCTTCTCGCCCTCGAGCTGATGGACCCCTTTGCCTCCGCCGCCACCGCTGGGCCAAGCTCCGGGGCCAAGCGCCGCGGACGCCCCCGAGCAGCGGGATCAAGGTGAAGCTCGCAGCCCAGTGGATGCCCAGCGCTGGCAGCCCCCTTCAAATTGGGGCACTGAGGCAGGACGAGGTGAACCGCGCTGCCGCGGGGACCTCCGACGCCTTGACCCTTAGGGGTCCCGCGCTGGGAGGCGCCCTGAACTCGCCATCGCCGCTGGCGGCGGCGCCTGCTCCCTGCGCTCCAGGGAGCATCGATCGGGTACTCCAGGAGGTGGAGGCCGCCCTAGGCCCCCTTCCCCTGCTGCAGATTGTAACGCCCCAAATCTGGCACCTTGCAGATTATAGCAATCACGCCACAACACGCATGGTGTCACTTTGGAAATGCCCACCAGACATAATGTGCACATCGAAACATACACATTATGCGGGTGGAATTAAAGTAGCAACAGTTACATAAGTTCACGATAGAACCCACAAAAGAATATATAATATAACCACGAAGACTCCACGAGTCAAAATATCCAAATATACATACAAAGATCCAAATCATACATAAAGCAAATAGTATCCAAGTACGGACAAGAATACAAATGGGCCTAAGAGGCCTGAAGATAAACGATGGTGTCCAAACCCTGCCCAGGCCAAGCTGGAAGAGTAACCTTGCTAACGTCATCGCTCCCATACCTGTGAACAGCGTCGGGCCAATGGTTGCCGAACAAGGAGGGAGAAAGAGAAAAAGGGAAAAAACGAGGGTGAGTACCGAGGCATGTACTCGCGAGACTGGAATTCGGCTGTGCTCGCCTACAAGCTATATGGTGGACTTAGCGGCAACAAAAGAATCATACTACAGAGACATACTACAACTTCTATCTAAATAGATAAGATAAGAGAGCGCATAAAAGTAACCAACTAGAAACTAACACCAAACATAACCCAGCCGATGAATCACCTCCTCGTGACCAAACGAAGAAGCAAGTATCAAAGGCACTCACATGGTTAACAGGTTTTATTGCAGGTTTGTTGTTGTAGTTGTGCTATCTTACTACACAAGTTTATTAGAATTGAAATAACATGTGCAAGTTATTCTATGATCGAGTAGTACAGCTCCAAGTCGTCCATAACCGTGGACACGGCTTTTCAGAAAGATTTAACCCTGCAGGGGTTCCCAAATATACCCAAACGTTTGATCAATCCTTCTAGCAAATCTCACACCCTTAATAAAAACGGGCGCGCCATCAGGATAGTCCTGACTCACACTCTCCTTCACTACAAACAAGTCTAGGAAGCCACCTGACTAAGTTTACCCCGCTCGAGAGTCTGGCCGAATCTCTGAGATGGACCTAGCTAATGCGAGGATGGCTTCCGAGGCCTGACTCCACCCATGGGAGGTGACCCACTTTAGCATGCGATAAACGCCTGTGCCACAACCTATATGTGCATGCAAAAGCAAAACAAGGGGTTACAAGGCACCCATGGCTTCCCCCAAAGTAAATCGAACCATAAGATACAAGAGCTGCATGCACACAAAACCCAAATAGAAAACCTCAAACTAGTTGTGGCCACTGGGCAAGTTTATAGATTCCAGCAGTGATTAAGGGGAGGCCCATAAACGTACCCACGTCTGGTTAGAGCGCTCAGTCTTAGAGCAGTTCATGCGATCTCGAGGTCCTAGGGAACACAAGTGAGCCATCGTAAAACTGGCAAAATGACTCACCGATGCCTCTGCTTAATTCAATTTTAATTATTAACAATAAAGTAAGCCATGAGTATCTCCAACAATATGTATCTAAAAAGTAGAGCATATGACAACTTCCCAACCCTATAAGATAAAACAACTCCAATAACCTGAAGATGCCTACGACTCGCAAGGCCAACTCAAGCAACAAGCACTCGGTTAATAGGATATATGAAAGGTTCTATGGCTTAACTTTGGATAAACAGGTGGATAGAACACATGACTCGAACAAAGCATCGTGACACCAGGCTAGAATATAGAGCTAGCGAGAGCAAAATGTTAAATGGGTAGAGAGAAAAGGGCTCGCCTGCAAAGAAGATCGAAGAACACCCGAAGAACTTGTCGTTGCTCACATCACCACGAAACGTCCTATCCAGGAAGAAGCAAAATGCTACAACAAACAACGGATACAACACTTACTACTACAACAAAAGATTCGGCATGATCATGTAAAGGCATGCATGACATGGCATTTATGATGTAATGCAACCTATTCAAATTAAGCGGAATCGGGATCCTGACACACACATATATGGTTCAAGTTATTTTACTACATGACAATTTAAATGTTGATTAGCATGGTAAAGACAAAGCATGGGTGCACTACACAAAATTAAATGAAGTGGGGAAAATATTATAAGCATTTCCCATATACTCTATATGTTACTTATTAGTTGTAATGTAAACTATCATGTCACGACATGATGCAAGATGCAAATAAGTATATGGATGGCATATTCAGATTCTACGCATTTTTATGATTCAAAAACATATAAAACACTTTTTATTTTGAGTTACCAAACAAAAGATACGAATTTTGCAAGATTTGAACATATTCAGGGATTTTTCTAAAACAGAAAATAGTTGAACGTTTTTCTCACCGAGAGACATATAGGCCCAGCAGCTGACGAGCGGGTCCGGGCGAAGCTGACTGCGCGTTGACTGAGGGAGACTGCTTAGGTGGTGCCAGATGAGGCTGACGGCTAGGGCCCACCTGTCAGTATTGGAACAAGGAATCAAAAAGGGTGGTATTTGCCTCTGACGAGATTCGAACCTTAGATCTCACCAAGGATTGACAGGGATCAAACCAACCGGCCCGCGAAATGATCTTGTCAAATTAGGAGCGCCGAGCTCTTTAACCATACGAAGATCGCGCCAAGGATTCAGAAGATGCAGCGGACAGGACAGAGCGATGGCCGTGCAGATGAGGAGCTGGACGCCGGAGTTGACCGCGGCGACCTGCGAACGGAGGCCATGGCGTTGCTGCTGGGAACCGAATGGAGGAAGTACCGAGACCAAGGGAGCACCAGAGCGAGCTGGCGATAGGGACCTGCGGAGGAGACATGACGGTCAACGTCGGGAGGCAGTCTGAGATGGAGAGGAAGAACGAGGGAAGGTCCAGGAGGAGCGTTGGCTCACCAGAAGGAAGGAAAACGCGCTTGCTAGGCTGCAGGGAAGCATGGAGCACAGAGCCGCGCCGGAGCGAGAACAGAGAGGTGGTCGTGATCAACATCCAGCGTTGAGGCAGAAACGAAGCAAGCTTCCTGTCGAGAAGGAGCGACCTTGCAGAGACCGGAGACCTGGAGAGGACGCGCGCAGGCGTGCGTGCTTGCTGGGAGATGGACTGACGGAGGTCTACGAGGATGGTCGAAGGGAGGCATGCACCATGGCGCAACGATGGAGCAGCTCGTGCGTGCGGAGACGGGGCGCAGAAGACGGCCGGCGACGACTACTGCTTGGATATGGCCAGGAGCATGCGACGAACGGAGAGGACCGAGGAGCTGATGTCGGGGACGACGGATTCGAGTGGAGGCGGCGGAGTGGAGGGAGAAAATAGAGGAGGCTAGGGTTGCAGGCTAGGACACCGGTTCTATTTAAAGGAGGAGAGGAGCTTGCAGGGAGCCGTCCCATCATCAGGATGGGTACGTGGCTCCGCTCAGATTGCCGCAGTACAGCTTGAAGAAGAAAGGAGTCAGGTGATGGGCTTCGGGAGGAAAAGAAGTGGGCTGCCAGATTAAAAGAGGAAAGGGGGGGTGGTCTCTCTCCTCCTCAAAATATTGTATTTCAAATTTTTATTTGAAATTAGATGAGAAAGAAATAGGTTTTAGCAAAGATTCAAAGCAGACTTAAAGCAAGTTAAATTCTTGAAAGGTTTATATTTTGTTTGAAACAAGAGTTTTTAACATACAACCAAAACAGTTTTATTAGTACAACTTTGAGCTTAATTAAAATAAAGAAAAAGAAGCGGAAGTTATTGTAAATCCATACAAGACAAAAATCATATAGTTTTTAACAAAATTGTTTTTGTTCCACAAAACATGCAAGGTTATAGATGCATGATGATGCACGATGTCACAATGACACGAAAAAGAAAATAACAAGCAATTCTAATATTGGGGATTTTCCGGGTCGTTACAATCGACACCACTAACAAGGGATCTCGCCCTGAGATCCACGCTCGAGTAGGGGGAAAGAGTTGGTGAAACTATCGAGTCTTCGCGCTTCATGTTGACATTCCCAAACCTTAACGTGGATCTATTTTCCTCGACACCACTAACAAGAGGTTTCTTCTCGACACCACCAACAGGAAATTCTTGCTCACATTGACGGCGATGAACTTTTGAAGAACGGACCTAATGGGATAAAGGCAAGAGATCGTCCACCCACGTGGAAACCTAAAACTCTGAGAAGTAGGTAAGAGAGAAGACTCAAAACTCGCAAAGGTAAGAGGAGAGAGATATCAAAGGTAAGGAATAAAATGCAGACCTACTTAGAACTATCCAACACATTTTTAGCAAAATAGTTTTGACACTAGACTCAACAATGTCCGTTGGTAAGGTTAACCTACAGGCAAACTGGGCCAGTGGGTATCGACAAAACCTAGGCTCTGATACCACTTGTAACGCCCCAAATCCGGCACCTTGCAGATTATAGCAATCACGCCACAACACGCACGGTGTTGCTTTGGAAACGCCCACCAGACATAATGTGCACATCGAAACATACACATTATGCGGGTGGAATTAAAGTAGCAACAGTTACATAAGTTCACGATAGAACCCACAAAAGAATATATAATATAACCACAAAGACTCCTCGAGTCAAAATATCCAAATATACATACAAAGATCCAAATCATACATAAAGCAAATAGTATTTGAGTACGGACAAGAATACAAACAGGCCTAAGAGGCCTGAAGATAAACGATGGTGTCCAAACCCTGCCCAGGCCAAGCTGGAAGGATAACCTTGCTAACATCATCGCTCCCATACCTGTGAACAGCGTCGGGCCAATGGTTGGCGAACAAGAAGGGAGAAAGAGAAAAAGAGAAAAAGAGAAAAAACGAGGGTGAGTACCGAGGCACGTACTCGCGAGACTGGAATTCAGCTGTGCTCGCCTATAAGCTATATGGTGGACTTAGCGTCAACAAAAGAATCATACTATAGAGACACACTACAACTTCTGTCTAAATAGATAAGATAAGAGAGCGCATAAAAGTAACCAACTAGAAACTAACACCAAACATAACCCAGCCGATGAATCACCTCCTCATGACCAAACGAAGAAGCAAGTATCAAAGGCACTCACATGGTTAACAGGTTTTATTGCAGGTTTGTTGTTGTAGTTGTGCTATCTTACTACACAAGTTTATTAGAATTGAAATAACATGTGCAAGTTATTCTATGATCGAGTAGTACAGCTCCAAGTCGTCCATAACCGCGAACACGGCTTTTTGAAAAGATTTAACCCTGCAGGGGTGCCCAAATGTACCCAAATGTTCGATCAATCCTTCTAGCAAATCTCGCACCCTTAATAAAAATGGGTGCACCATCAGGATAGTTATGACTCGCACTCTTCTTCACTACAAATAAGTCCAGGAAGCCACCTGACTAAGTTTACCCAGCTCGAGAGTCCGGCCGAATCTATGAGACGGACCTAGCTGATGCGAGGATGGCTTCCGAGGCCCGACTCCACCGATGGGAGGCGACCCGCTTCAGCATGCGATAAACCCCCGTGCCGCAACCTATACGTGCATGCAGAAGCAAAATAATGGGTTACAAGGCACCCACGGCTTCCCCCAAAGTAAATCGGACATAAGATACAAGAGTTGCATTTACGCAAAACCCAAATAAATAACCTCAAACTAGTTGTGGCCACTGGACAAGTTTATAGATTCTGGCAGTGATCAAGAGGAGGCCCATAAACGTACCCATGTCTGGTTAGAGCCCTCAGTCTCAGAGCAGTTTATGCGATCTCGGGGTCCTAGGGGACACAAGTGAGCCATCGTAAAACTGGCAAAATGACTCACCGATGCCTCTGCTTAATTCAATGTTAATTATTAACAATAAAGTAAGCCATGAGTATCTCCAACAACATGTATCCAAAAAGTAGAGCATATGACAACTTCCCAACCCTATAAGATAAAACAACTCTAACAACCTGAAGATGCCTACGACTCGCAAGGCCAACTCAAGCAACAAGCACTCGGTTAATAGGATATATAAAAGGTTCTATGACTTAACTTTGGATAAACAAGTGGATAGGACACGTGACTCGAATAAAACATCGCGACACCAGGCTAGAATATAGAGCTAGCGAGAGCAAAATGTTAAATAGGTAGAGAGAAAAGGGCTCGCCTGCAAAGAAGATCGAAGAACACCCGAAGAACTTGTCGTTGCTCACATCACCACGAAACGTCCTATCCGGGAAGAAGCAAAATGTTACAACAAACAACGGATGCAACACTTACTACTACGACAAAAGATTCGGCATGATCATGTAAAGGCATGCATGACATGGCAATTATGATGTAATGCAACCTATACAAATTAAGCGGAATCGGGATCCCGACACACACATATATGGTTCAAGTTATTTTACTACACGACAATTTAAATGTTGATTAGCATGGTAAAGACAAAGCATGGGTGCACTACACAAAATTAAATGAAGTGGGGAAAATATTATAAGCATTTCCCATATACTCTATATGTTACTTATTAGTTGTAATGTAAACTATCACGTCACGACATGATGCAATATGCAAATAAGTATATGGATGGCATATTCAGATTCTACACATTTTTCTGATTCAAAAACATATAAAACACTTTTTATTTTGAGTTACCAAACAAAAGATATGAATTTTGCAAGATTTGAACATATTCAGGGATTTTTCTAAAACAGAAAATAGCTGAACGTTTCTCTCACCGAGAGACATATAGGCCCAGCAGCTGACGAGCGGGTCCGGGCGAAGCTGACTGCGCGTTGACTGAGGGAGACTGCTTAGGTGGCGCCAGATGAGGCTGACGGCTAGGGCCCACCTGTCTGTATTGGAACAAGGAATCAAAAAGGGTGGTATTTGCCTCTGACAAGATTCAAACCTGAGATCTCACCGTGGATTGACAGGGATCAAACCAACCGGGCTACGAAAGGATCGCCAAATTAGGAGCGCCGAGCTCTTTAACCATACGAAGATCACGCCAAGGATTCAGAAGACGCAGCAGACAAGACAGAGCGGTGGCCGTGCAGATGAGGAGCTCGACGCCGGAGTTGACCGCGGCGACCTGCGAACGGAGGCCATGGCATTGCTGCTGGGAACCGAACGGAGGAAGTACCGAGACCAAGGGAGCACCAGAGCGAGCTGGCGATAGGGACCTGCGGAGGAGACATGACGGTCAACGTCGGGAGGCAGTCTGAGATGGAGAGGAAGAACGAGGGAAGGTCCAGGAGGAGCGTTGGCTCACCAGAAGGAAGGAAAACGCGCTTGCTAGGCTGCAGGGAAGCATGGAGGCATGGAGCACAGAGCCGCGCCGGAGCGAGAACAGAGAGGTGGTCGTGATCAACATCCGGCGTTGAGGCAGAAACGAAGCAAGCTTCCTGTTGAGAAGGAGCGACCTTGCAGAGACCGGAGACCTGGAGAGGATGCGCGCGGGCGTGCGTGCTTGCTGGGAGATGGACTGACGGAGGTCTACGAGGATGGTCGACAGGAGGCGTGCACCATGGCGCAACGATGGAGCAGCTCGTGCGTGCGGAGGCGGGACGCAGAAGACGGCCGGCGACGACTACTGCTTGGATATGGCCAGGAGCATGAAGACGAACGGAGAGGACCGAGGAGCTGATGTCGGGGACGACGGATTCGAGTGGAGGCGGCGGAGTGGAGGGAGAAAATAGAGGAGGCTAGGGTTGCAGGCTAGGACACCGGTTCTATTTAAAGGAGGAGAGGAGCTTGCAGGGAGCCGTCCCATCATCAGGATGGGTACGTGGCTCCGCTCAGATTGCGGCCGTACAGCTTGAAGAAGAAAGGAGTCAGGTGATGGGCTTCGGGAGGAAAAGAAGTGGGCTACGAGATTAAAAGAGGAAAAGGGGGGGGGGTCTCTCCTCCTCAAAATATTGTATTTCGAATTTTTATTTGAAATTAGATGAGAAAGAAATAGGTTTTAGCAAAGATTCAAAGCAGACTTAAAGCAAGTTAAATTCTTGAAAGGTTTATATTTTGTTTGAAACAAGAGTTTTTAACATACAACCAAAACAGTTTTATTAGTACAACTTTGAGCTTAATTAAAATAAAGAAAAAGAAGGGGAAGTTATTGTAAATCCATACAAGACAAAAATCATATAGTTTTTAACAAAATTGTTTTTGTTCCACAAAACATGCAAGGTTATAGATGCATGATGATGCATGACGTCACAATGACGCGAAAAATAAAATAACAAGCAATTCTAATATTGGGGATTTTCCGGGTCGTTACACAGATCCTCCGGCCCCGCCGGCTAATGGAGTGATTGCCGCTCCATGCCCCTTGGCGGCGGCGATGCTGGGACCCCTCATTGGCCCGGGGTCCCGCTTCCTAGAGCTCCTAGTTGTCGTCGACGCTCTAGGCTTCAGCTCCCTCCGGCTGCCCGACGCAGTTCGGAGGGTGGTTTACGCCCCCGGCGCGGCCACCGGGGAGATCGCCCTGGGGGAGCAGAGCAGGCCAGATCTCCTCTGGCATGTGGATATCCTCCTTGGAGCGGGCGACAACGCCGTCCTCTCCGGCCGCTGGAGGGCCTTCACCCTCGGCCATCGCCTCTGCGTTGGCGACCACCTCGTCTTCCAGTTTAAGCTGGGGACGCTGGAGGCCTCGGTGCGGGTCTTCACCGCCGGTGGCGTCTGCCGTACCTACCCCCAGCCCGCGGCGCAGTGAAGAGGAGATCCTGGGGCAGTAGTCTTCTGGGAAGGGGAGCTAGTCTCCTCCCCTCTTTTGTTATATAGTCCTCGCCAGTGGGGTATGCCCCGCCGTGCCTTTGCTCGTCCCCTTGCTGGGGATGCTTCAATGAAATCCGCTCATTAGCTATTTCGCATTTTGCTCCTTATTGCTCTTCATTGTCCTTGTCATACGCACGCTCGAGAGCCCTAGTGAGCTTTTAGCGTCAACGGGGGGCCTCCCTTCGCCTCAGAGCTCGAGATGGGGTCGGCGCCGATGACACATTGGTCGCTTCCTGAGACAAGAAGTTGAAGAAAGAGTTGGAAAAGGAAAAACCCCAAATCCCCAAAAATAGAAAAATATGTCGATAAAACAAACAAAAAAAGAAGGCGAATAAGATGCCCCTGTGACCGGCACAGGGACCTTCTCTGTCGTGGAGGAGCGCGGCACTATCTGTGCCAGCAGCTAAGAGCAAATTACCGCGCGTGGCGATTCACGGGGCCTTTCTCATCGTTGAGGGAAGCTGGACCCTCACGGATGTGAAAACATCGATGCTTAAGAGAGCGCAGAGACCGTTGACACCTCGCAACGGTTGCTCACGAGGTGAAGGGCCTGGCACGGACCTCCAGATCTACGTCTCCTTCGCAAGATGATCGGAGTGGCCTTGGTCTTCAATAATCCAGCCACGTTAGGCCTTCCTCGGTAGAGGGAATCTTCCTGCGGATGCTTGTTGCATCGACGCATTCTCGCCTCCTCGTGAGGGTTGCTCACGAGGCGCTGGTCCTTAGCGGGTGCCTTGGGCACACCTTGGACTTTCCTCAAAGATTTTTTATTTTCTGGTGTACTTCGCGAGGAACTAAGAACCATGGGTATCTGGAGGTGGTCGATATCAAGGCCGTCACCCCCGACCAGAGCTCGCTCCCTTCGGGTTTTTTGGGCTTGCTGTTTTCTGGGCGAAGGCCCCAGCATAGACACCGTGCCTAGCCCCCTTCCGCATGGAGTACAATAGAAAATAAATGGACTTCATGCCATTTTACTATCATGCCAAAGCAGAGGCGCTATGTTGCGGAATAACTTAATATCAATGCTTAAGAGCAATTTGAGCTGATACAAGTTTCGTGAAAACGGTCTTTATCTCCTCATGAGGAACCTAAGGGTAGAACTTTCATAGGTGAGCTATGTTTCACGGGTTCCCCGCCAGCACGCCTTCAGTGGTCTCCAGCCGCACCGAGCCTGGCCTGGCGATGTGCGTGTCATGGGGATGACTTAGGGGGCGTACCACGGGCCAGGCAGTATGCCGGCTGGCGCCCCGGGGAATCCCACGGCCTCAGCGCAGGAAGACCGGCTCCAGCCGGAAGGGCTGGCAGCGCTAGCTGCCGGCTGACGACTCCACCGAAGAGGGCTGGAGCCGGGCGAAGGAGACGAAACCCCTCAACGGTTGTCTGGCCAAAAGCCGGATGGTCCCGACAAGAGCGACAGAGGTGCAGGACAGACGTGACGAACGCCACGACCACGACCGACCAATGAGGAGATGAAGACTCCTCCCCACGGCGGGATCCTAGGCGAAGGAGAGGGGATATGCTCTCCAGATGCCGGCCCAGGGAAAAGGCACTTTATAAAGTGCCTTTGCCAGAGCGCAGCCAGGGGGGATCAGGCCAAAGACGCCGCCGCCAAGAAGCCGGCAGCCGGCCGAAGCGTTACCGAAACCTGTAACCAGGCCCCCGTCTATATAAGGGGGCCTGGACCCTTAGCATAAGGAGATCCGATCTACTTCTTCCTCCTCTAGCCGAACAGCTCGAGGAGCACTGTAATCGTTACAATCCAATCAATACGAAGCAGGCAGGAAGTAGGGGTTTACCTCCAGCCGGGAGGGCCCTGAACCTGGGTAAACCGAGGTGTCCCTGTTGGCACAATCCCGAGCCGGACCCATCGTCACCAACGTCGAGCCCCTCCGATAAGCCTCCCCATGGCTACTGTCTCCAAATTCCCACGACAGTTGGCGCCCACCGTGGGGCAAAGCGCGGTGGCGAGCGGAGTCAAGTTCCGGCCGGGACCCTCCGCCGAGAAGGTCGCCTCCGGCCTTGTCTGGAGGTTCGGCACCTTCGATTGCGTCGACGACAACTTGGCCCACTTCAAGAGCGGCCTCGGCAACGGCGGCTCCTTCCTCGACGTCGGCAGCCACCGCTTCTACGTCGCCAAGTCCTTCCCGGAGGAGATCACCGACGTCTTCGACTCTCCCTGCGGCGAAGGCTCGAGTTGCGGCGAAAGCAGCAATCTTGGCGCTTTGATTGAGGTGATGGCCCTGGGAGAGGATGAGGGCGGCGACTCCCCGCGCCCCGAGCGCCCGTCGCTCGAGCGCCCACCTCCACAGGAGCAAGATGCTTCACTCCCAGAGCGGGACGCCCCGAACGTCTCCGTGGTGGACCTGCGCACTCCCCTCGACCGCGTCATCGATCCCGCTCGGGTCGCCGAGGCCTTGGAGCGGACGCGCCTCGCTCTCCTTGGCAAGGCGGCCGAGGACGAGTCCAACCGACGCCGCGCGAGCACCACGCTCGGCGAGTTCTACGATGTGCGCCAAGGCGCACCGACCGAGCTCGCCCGTGACCTGCGCTGCAGCTTCGTCACCGCTGTCCCTGGCCAGATCCAGCGGTCGCCATCGGCAGGCCGAGGCCGCGGAGGGCGTGGGCACGGTGGCCGTGCTCCCGGCGGTATCGTTCAAGGCCGTCGCATTCAGCAAGGCGGCGGGGCAGGCAGACCATGCCAGTCCCAGGAGTCAGCACCAGGGTCAGAGTCCCAGGCTCACCCATCGGCGCTGCACATCCACCTGTGGCTAGACCATGTCCAGGCATCCTCTAGGGGATCTGCTAGCTCAAAGCGAGCGGCTTCAGACCAAGGAGGCCCGGGGGCTGTAGGCAGCGGTCATGGGCGCAAAGAGGGCAAGTACACCCTCGATGCTGCGCTTGACTAGCCGTGTAAGTTTCACACCTCCCCGGGCAGGGAGGCAACCCACTCCACGCGTCAGTGCCGTTACATGAGAGAGCTGGAGCAGCGCGCTCGGCAGATCCCTGGAACGCCACCGGCACAACCGGCTGGAGGTCAGGAGGACCAAAGACGCGAACCGGCTGGAGGTCAGGAGGACCAACGACGCGAACCGGCTGGGGGCGAGCCGGACCAGGATGACGACTTCCCGACGGACGTGGAGCAGTATCACATCTTCACTACCCTGGGCAAGGATAAAAGGAACGACCTTTGGCATGAGGCGGAGGTGAACGCTGTGATGCCTGCAGAACCCCAGTTCATGCATTGGTCCGAGGCGGCCATTACGTGGGGGCGCGAGGACCACCCAAGGCTGATGCCCAGCCCTGGGGAATACGCCCTAGTCGTAGACCCTGTCGTGTGCTCCGATACACACATGTGCCGGTTCTCCCGCGTGCTTATCGACGGCGACAGTAGTATCAACCTTCTCTACCGGAGCTCTCTGGAGAAGTTGGGCATCCCGCTTGCTCAACTACAACCTAGCCGGCTCACCTTCCATGGCGTCGTGCCTGGGCATTCTTGCACCCCTTTGGGCAAGGTGCAGCTGGAGGTTCTCTTCGGAAAGAAGGGGAATAGCCGCCGCGAGCCTATCTGGTTCAAGGTGGTGGACATCAGCAGTCCCTACCACGCGCTGTTGGGCCGACCGGCCCTGGCTAAGTTCATGGCTGTCCCGCACTACGCCTATCTAAAGATGAAGCTCCCAGGGCCCAGAGGTGTGATCACAGTCTCGGGAAGCTTCCAGAAGTCTCTGGCTTGCGCTAAGGAGAGCTCGCAGCTGGCGGAGGCGCTGGTCATCGCCGAGGAGAAAAGGCAGCTTCTGCATCGCGTAGAGCTGGCCCAACAAGACATACCAGTCTGCCAATCGCCTGTGGAGCAATTCAAGCCGACTAACGACACCAAGAAGATCCTGCTGGACAAGAGCGACCCCTCCAAGTACGTCATCATCGGCACCGGCTTGTCTGCCAAATAGGAAAGCGAGCTCACCAGCTTCCTCCGTGAGAATCGGGACATCTTCGCATGGTCTCCAAAGGACATGCCAGATGTGCCGAGGGAGCTGGCTGAGCACGCGCTTAACGTCCGGCCGGACGCCAAGCCGGTCAAGCAGCCGCTGCGGTGGTTCGCAGAAGAGAAGAGGAAAGCAATTGGCGAAGAGATTGCCCGGCTCCTTGCAGCCGGCTTCATCATGGAAGTGTTTTACCCTGACTGGCTCGCGAACCCAGTCCTGGTTCTGAAGAAGAACAACACTTGGCGAATGTGAATCGACTACACCAGCCTCAACAAGGCTTGTCCCAAGGATCCTTTCGCACTACCGCGGATTGACCAGGTGATCGATTCCACAGCCGGCTGTGACCTGCTGTCCTTCCTGGACGCCTATTCAGGCTACCACCAGATCCCGCTCTTCCAGCCGGATCAGATCAAGACCTCCTTCATCACCCCATATGGAGCCTACTGCTACGTCACCATGCCATTTGGCCTGAAGAACGCTGGAGCCACTTACCAGCGAACCATGCAGCGATGTCTGCAAGAGCAGATTGGGAGGAACGTGCACGCCTATGTGGACGACGTGGTGGTGAAGACCAAGCAGAGCAACACGCTCCTGGACGATCTCAGGGAGACCTTCACCAACCTGCGGCGCTATCGCATGAAGCTCAACCCAGAGAAGTGCACCTTTGGTGTGCCGGCTGGACAGCTCCTAGGCTATATCGTTTCCCAGCGAGGGATCGAGGCTAACCCCTCGAAGATAAAAGCCATCGAGGCCCTAGAGAAGCCCACCCAGCTCAGAGATGTGCAGAAGTTTGCTGGTTGCTTGGCCTCGCTTAGCCGGTTCGTCTGCCGGCTCGGGGAGAAGGCCATGCCGCTGTACCAGCTGATGAAGAAGACAGACCATTTCGTTTGGTCCCAGCGCGCTGATGACGCCTTCAACGACCTCAAGCGAGCCTTGTCTACCGCGCCGGTTTTGGCAGCGCCAGCTCCGCGAGAGCCAATGCTGCTCTACATCGCAGCGACCCCCCGCGTCATCAGCGTGGTGATCGTAGTGGAATGCACCGAGGAAGGCAAAGAGCAGTCGGTTCAGCGCCCGGTGTATTACCTGAGTGAGGTGCTCACTCTCTCCAAGCAGAACTACCCGCACTATCAGAAGGTCGCGTACGGCGTGTACATGGCAGCCAAGAAGCTGAAGCACTACTTCGAGGAGCACCCAATCACGGTGGTGAGTACCACTCCGCTCTCGGAGATCATCGGATGCAAGGACGCGTCAGGAAGGGTGGCCAAGTGGGCGATTGAGCTCGCAGCTCATACCATTCAGTACAAGCCCAGGACGACGATCAAGTCGCAGATCATAGCGGAATTCTTCGCGGACTGGGGAGAGCACCAGTACTTGCCGCCGGCTCCAGACTCCACCCACTGGCGCATGCACTTCGATGGCTCCAAGCTGCTCGGGGGCTTGGGGGCCGGCGTCGTCCTTACCTCTCCCAAGGGAGACAAGCTGCAGTACGTGCTGCAGATGCACTTCCGTGCGTCGAACAACGTCGCCGAATACGAAGCCCTGGTGCACGGGCTCAAGATGGCCAAGCAGATTGGAATCAGGAGGATTCTTTGCTTTGGAGACTCCGACCTGGTAACGCACCAGGTCTCAGGAGAGTGGGACGCTAAGGACGCCAACATGGCCTCCTATCGCTTCTACGTGCAGCAGCTCAGCGGATTCTTTGAGGGCTGCGAGTTCCACCATGTCCCCAGAGCAAACAACGAGGAGGCAGACCGGTTGTCTAAGATCGGCTCCACCAAGCAGGACATTCCAGCCGGGGTATCCCTGGAGATCATCCGCAAGCCGTCCATCAAGACTTCACCGGAATCCATATCCATCTACGTGCCTGGAGACCTAGCCCCGGCTCAGGTACAACAGCCGGACTCGGGGGCTGCCGTCTTGGGGCTGGAGGAGGCAGCCAGCCAGCCTAGCGCGGCCGGCTCGATGAAGGACAAGGGGATTGCCGGCTCCACACCCGCTCCCCTAGCCGGGCAATCAGGCGAAGCCGGCTCGACGACGGAACCGGGGGCTGCTGACCCTTTGGTTGCCAGTGTCTTCCACATACGGGAGATACCTTCATGGGCGGAGCCATTCTCCAACTACCTCATCACCGGGGACCTGCTGCAAGACGAAGCAGAAGCTAGGTGAATTCAGCGCCGAGCTGGGGCATACACCCTAATCAACAACGAGCTGTACAAGCGCAGCGTGTCAGGCATCTACCAGAAGTGCGTCGAGCCGGAAGAAGGGACAGAGCTGCTGAGAGAAATACATCAAGGGGAGTGTGGACATCACGCATCTTCCAGAGCCTTGGTGGCCAAAGCCTTCCGCCATGGATTCTACTGGCCGACGGCTAAGCAGAACGCGGAGCAGCTGGTGAAGCAGTGCAATGGCTGCCAGCGCTTCTCCAAGCACAGAAACACCCCAGCGGCAGCCCTCAAGACCATCCCGCTCACCTGGCCATTCGCTGTCTGGGGTCATTCAAAACTACACCCGGGGGCTTGACGCATCTGCTGGTGGCTGTGGACAAGTTCACCAAGTGGATCGAAGCCAAGCCAATCAAGAAACTCGACGGCTCATCCACGATCAAGTTCTTCAACGAGATCATCACAAGATACAGAGTACCCCACAGCATCATCACCGACAACGGGACGAACTTTGCGAAGGGAGTCTTTGCTGATTACTGTGGTTAGAAAGGCATCCGGCTGGACTTGGCGTCTGTGGCACACCCTCAGTCAAATGGACAAGTGGAAAAGGCAAATGGGCTGATCCTGGCCGGCATCAAACCAAGACTGGTCGAGCCCCTCAAACGCTCAGCCGGCTGTTGGGTCGAGGAGCTACCCTCAGTGCTCTGGAGCCTGCGCACCACTCCAAACCGCTCTGTGGGTTTCACACCCTTCTTCCTAGTCTATGGAGCAGAGGCAGTGTTACCCACAGACATCAAATTCGACGCGCCCAGAGTTGTCTAGTACACGGAGAAACAAGCAAAAGAAGCTCGCAAAGATGGCATCGACCTCCTCGAGGAGGCTCGAGAGCAGTCTCTGGCTAGATCGGCGCTCTACCAGCAGCAGCTGCGATGATACCACAGCCGGAAAATTCGCCCACTCGCGTTTCGCGAAGGTGATCTTGTACTCCGGCTGGTCCAAAGCACTAAAGGCATGCACAAGCTGTCCTCTCCCTGGGAGGGACCGTTCATTGTCAGCCGGGTGTTGGGCAATGGGGCATACTACCTCATCGACGCACAAGAGCCCAGAAAGAACAAGGCAGACAACTCTGACAAGGAGACCGAGCGTCCCTGGAATGTCAGTCTCTTAAGACCTTTCTTCTGCTAAGGCAAAAGCTTGTACCCCGAAAAATGTGTCAATGAATAAAGGAAAACGGAGCGGCAAGTTACGGCCGGCTGCGGAGAAAAACACTCTGTGCATGCTTTGCTTCCTGCGTTATTCACTTGACCGGCAGCCGGCTCCAGGCACCGAGCCGCAGCCGGCTGCCCCGAAAACGATCGATCTCACGCCAGCCGGATGAGTACTACGTATGACCAAGGTCTCGAGCCCAACCTCCACCGTCCGGCTCCGCGCAGCCGGACGGATAGGAGCCGGCAGGCCACATACGAGGGAAAGCCGCAGAGCGGAAACACAAACGATAGAAAAACTGCTCAACCAAACGTTAAGGGCAGTGTCTATCAGCTAATCGTAGGCTAGCACGAGTCAGGGGCCCGATAGACTAAAGTACTACTTCTCACTCCGCGGCACGCTCCCACCCTAGGCCGGCATTCGGCTGCTGGCCCAAGGGAGACCAACCGGCACCAGGCTGCTGGTTGGGGGTAGAAGGGCCGAAGGGTGGGAAGATTAAGGAAAAGGTTGAGGGAACCGAGCAAATGTGAAGCCAACGAGTAGATGATAAGCACAGTCTTTGATGTCTGGGCTGAGAAGCCACGCCCAAGAGGTTCGAAGCTAGAGCTACCTCACTTGGCGATTGGCATCGTTCGCAAAAAATTAGTTTCGAGCTAGCTGCCAGTTCAGCTATCCCAAAACTCGGGGGCTAGGGGGAAAGGGAATTGGCCCTCAGAAGCAGGCCAGCCCCAGTACCTCACCGGCAGTTCGAGCAGCTGGCATGGCGACACGATCGGTAAACGAGCAGCGAAATCAAAACTTAGCACTCGCAAGGAAACAGCTAAAGCCGGAAACCAGGAGGCCTACTCCAACCGTGACTTGGAACGTGCGAAGGCTCGGGAAAAGGAGCGCGCTGGCTCCGACCCTTGCTCGAGCCGGTATAAGATGCGGTTCCTGTTCCATTCGCGCTGGAGCCGGGGCTAGCCCATCCTTCCTGGAGCCGGCCAGCAGAAGCGCCGTTCCATTCGCGCTGGAGCCGGGGCTAGCCCATCCTCCCTGGAGCCGGTCAGCAGAAGCGCCGGTCCATCCGTGCTGGAGCCAGAGCTAGCCTGCGCTCCCCAGAGCCGGCTGGCAGGAGCATCGTTCCCTCTGCATCGAAGCCGGAGGAACCCCGCCCGAGGCGTTCATGCAGGCCAGCGACTATCGTAGTCCCTACCTACGGATTCACGCAACAAGTGATTTCGCTAAGGGAAGAACCATCGCGGCGTAGAAGATGTTTTGCGTGATGGCAAAAGCACACAGTGGAGAAAGACATTCACACAGCAAGCAAAGAGGTTCGTACAGCGAGCAAAGACTTGCAGAAAACTAGAAGAGTTCATTAAGGAGCCTGACGATTACAAAAGTCCCCTAAGATACTACCCTAAGGATGCCAAGGGCCTCCAGGCGAGTCCGTGTCAGAATCGCCCGCAAGAGGAACGACGAGGAGGATGCCAAGAGTTCCTCGCCCGGGAGATCCTCGCCTTCCCCAGCCCATGCCAGAGGCCAGAGAAGCCCCCGTCCTTCACGGCTGGGGGCGTAGGTGCGGGCGGAAAGGGTGGCGTCGAAGAAGCAGGCGGTGAACTCCTTCTTCCCGTCATGACGGGTGAGGAGGATGAACCAGCCCTCGTGCGCGCCGTAGTCGAAGAAGAACTTCGACCACCCGTCGCGGAAGTAGCACTCCCCCTGGCCGTCGTAGTAGACCTCGACGTGGTACGACGGCTGGCCGCCGCTGCATTCCCGCAGCTTGGCGTAGGCCATCTCCTGGCCTTCCATCGAGCGCACGAACTGGGATGGAAGGCGAAGGCGGTCCCGAGACCCGGCGAGCGCAGGAACGATGCAGGTGGACCACCCCTGGGCCGAAACGTAGGTCGGCGCTTGGAGCGCCGGTCTCTCCAACCAGGGCCACGACGGGCCAAGCTGAGGACGAGCCGCCGCGCGGGGCCCCGTGGGGGTGGCTGCGACCCTGAGGACAGCCGGAGCCTTTTTGTTCTTGCTCCCCAGCGGCCGCCCACGACGGTGAGTTGACGAGGGAGCAATGGCCGCCGCGGGAGCGGTTTTCTTCCCGCTCCCCCTCGGACGGCCCCGCCCCCGCTTCTCCGGGACGCCCGCGTCGCCGGAAGCTCCAGCCACCGGGGGCACAGCGGAGGAAGAAATAGCAGCAGAGGCTTTCGCCGCCAGAGCCTCCAAGGTGCTCTTGTTGCGGCTCCCCTTCGGGCGACCACGCTTACGAGACACGGGAGGCGACCCCTCCGGCGCCTCGACTCCTTTCCCGCTCCCCTCCGGGATCTTGTCATCGCTGGCAGCCGAGCCGCTGGGGGACGACATGATCGGGTTGGATTCGGAAGGGCGGAGCTCGGAGTTAGGGGAGAAGTGGGGGATGCCCTCCGCCGTTAACACGCTGGGTATTTAAAGAAGAGCGACGAAGGGATAACTCCCGACGTTTCAGTAACCTACCTCCACGTCGTGCGCCACTGCGACGGTTGCCGCGGCGGATCGTGGGAGGGGTCGATGGGACACACCGCTGACGTATGCCGGCCTACCCCACATGACGACCCAAGAAGTTATGGCGAGGGGGATTCCGAGGTCCAGGCGACTAGATGGGTCACTGGCGCGCTGCGCCAGTCGCTGCGTGGGAACAAGACTCGAGGCAGCACAATTTCCCAAGAGGTAGCGCGTCGGTTCGCGGTCGCCGGCTGGGTCACCACCGGAGCCGGTTCGTCCCGAGACGGCCGGGAAAACTCCGCAAGGCCCAGCCTGATGACCAGATCGACCAAGTCAAATCAGAGGCCCTGGGACTTCGATGAAGACGAACAAGACTTCGGCGAAAAGAAGAACCCGCCGAAGCCCCATGCTAGCCCATGAGACTTCGCCAGTTTCGGGGGCTAGTGTTATGGGGATGACTTAGGGGGCGTACCACGGGCCAGGCAGTATGCCGGCTGGCGCCCCGGGGAATCCCACGGCCTCAGCGCAGGAAGACCGGCTCCAGCCGGAAGGGCCGGCAGCGCCAGCTGCCGGCTGACGACTCCACCGAAGAGGGCTGGAGCCGGGCAAAGGAGACGAAACCCCTCAACGGTTGTCTGGCCAAAAGCCGGATGGTCCCGACAAGAGCGATAGAGGCGCAGGACAGACGTGACGAACGCCACGACCACGACTGACCAATGAGGAGACGAAGACTCCTCCCCACGGCGGGATCCTAGGCGAAGGAGAGGGGATATGCTCTCCAGATGCCGGCCCAGGGAAAAGGCACTTTATAAAGTGCCTTTGCCAGAGCGCAGCCAGGGGGGATCAGGCCAAAGACGCCGCCGCCAAGAAGCCGGCAGCCGGCCAAAGCGTTACCGAAACCTGTAACCAGACCCCCGTCTATATAAGGGGGCCTGGACCCTTAGCATAAGGAGATCCGATATACTTCTTCCTCCTCTAGCCGAACAGCTCGAGGAGCACTGTAATCGTTACAATCCAATCAATACGAAGCAGGCAGGAAGTAGGGGTTTACCTCCAGCCGAGAGGGCCCTGAACCTGGGTAAACCGAGGTGTCTCTGTTGGCACAATCCCGAGCCGGACCCATCGTCACCAACGTCGAGCCCCTCCGATAAGCCTCCCCATGGCTACTGTCTCCAAATTCCCACGACAGTGCGTCACCTTGAATGGTCCTTCCCACATTGGAGATAGCTTGTGCAGGCCCTCGCGAGAGAGTATTCTCCTCAGCACCAGGTCGCCGACCTCCAGAGTCCTTGCTCGAACATGGCGGCTATGGTAGCGGCGTAGTCCTTGCTGATACCTCGCAGCGCGGAGCGTGGCTTGGCACCGAGCTTCTTTGAGCAGGAGGAGGCGATCCTTGATGAGGTCCTCTTGGTGATTTTCGTCAAAGGTGAGCACTCTTGGCGACCCAAACTTGACATCGGTGGGAAGAACAGCCTCCGCCCCATAGACCAAAAAGAAAGGGGTCTCTCCAGTGGGTTTTGTGGCAGTAGTCCTGATGGACCACAATATGGATTGGAGGTTGTCTAACCATTTTTTGCCACAGGCTTCGAGCTTGGCGTTGAAACTTCTCGTCTTGAGTCCCTTGAGGACCTCAGCGTTAGCACGCTCGTCTTGGCCATTGCTTCGGGATAGGCGACGGAGGCAAAATAGATCTTGATGTCGGCTGATGCACAGTACTCTCGAAATAGTCCGCTGGTGAACTGGCTACCGTTGTCGGTGATTATGCGGTTAGGCACACCAAAACGACAGACCAGCCCACAGATGAACTTGACTGCGGACCTGGCCGGGATGGTGCACACCGGTTCCACCTCCACCCACTTGGTGAATTTGTCGATGGCGACGTAGAGGTAGCGGTAGCCCCCTTGCGCTCTGGGGAACGGACCAAGGATGTCCAGCCCCCAAACTACAAAGGGCCAAGTGAGTGGGATGGTTCGTAGCTCCTGCGCCGGCTGGTGGATCTGCTTGGCATGGAATTGGCACGCCTCGCACCTCTTGACCATCTCCGCCGCATCTCCGAGCGCTGAAGGCCAGTAGAAGCTGCTTCGATATGCCTTGGCAGCTAGAGTAGCAGTAGAAGCATGATGGCCACACTCGCCGCCGTGGATGTCCCTAAGAAGCTCTTGGCCTTGGTGAGTAGATATGCACTTCAGAGCGACGCCATTCGGGCAATGCCGGTACAAGTCATCATCCTTGACGCAGTAGCCCAAAGCTTGACGCACGATCCTTTTGGCCTCCTCTTCATCCTCAGGAAGCCTGCTACTGGTGAGGAAGGCCTTGAGCTCGAGGATCCAATCCACTCCTTCCTGCCGCGCCAATGCCAGAAGGACGTGGTCACCCAAAGGATGCCCGTAGTCCGGAGCCCCCTGCTCTGGTGGTGGCGGCAGGGCAGGTGGAGGGTCTGGTCCGGTTGGCAATGGAGAAGCAGATGGTCTGAAGAGACGCTCCTCAAAGACGCCGGCAGGTTATGCCAGGCGATGAGAGGCGCGCTTGGCGATCTTGTCGGCCTCCACGTTTTCTCCCCTCGGGATGTGCTTCAGCTCCAAGCCTTGGAAACATTTTTCCATCTTTCGATGCTCCTCGAGATAAGCTGCTATGTGCTCATCCTTTGGAGTGTAGCTCTTGTTCGAGAAGTTCACAACCAGCTGTGAATCTCCCTTGACGATGAGGCGCTTGATGCCCAAAGCGTTTGCCGCCCTCAAGCCAGCGAGTAGTCCTTCATATTCCGCTATGTTGTTGGAGACCTTGTGCTCAGGCTTAAAGCAGAGCTGTACAGCATAGAAGAGCTTGTCTCCAGAGGGAGAAGTCAGGACTGCGCCAGCTCCCACACCGGGAAGGTTGAAGGCGCCGTCGAAGTGCATGACCCAGAGGCCTGGGGCATCCTCTCCTGGGAGTGTTGACTCTGCCTCTGGAGGCTCGTCGGCGAACGGATCGGTCCACTCTGCAATAAACTCAGCCAAAGCCTTACTCTTAATTACCTTTGTAGTTTCAAAGGAGATCTCGAAGGGTTGAAGCTCCACGGCCCATTCTGCCACCCGCCCGGTGACATTGGGATTGCGCAGGATAGTCTCCAGGGGGCAATCGGTTACCACCTTTATCGGGTGACCCTGGAAGTAGTGGCGTAGCTTCCGCGAAGCGATGAGCAGGGTGTGGAGCAGCTTTTGCTGCATGGTGTAGCGCTCCCAAGCATCGCGCAGGACCATGCTGACGAAGTATATGGGCTTCTGCACCTTGGTGACACCCTCGGGAGCTTCCTCCTCGGGAGGCTTTTGGGTGTTGCTCTAAGAGAGCGGCTCGGTTGGCAGAGATGTAGCAGGCGGCTCCTCTAGAGGGACGGGAGGCACAGCGGCCTCTTCCTCGTGAGGAGCCCCCGGTCTGGGAGGACTGACCTCCTCCTTGGCAATCACCTTTGTGTCCCGCTCCACGACGAGGACGGCGCTTGTGGTCCTTGGAGTTGCCACGATGTAGAGTAGCAAGGGCTCACAGAATGTTGGGGCAACCATGATCGGTGGGCTTGTGAGGTACCTTTTCAACTCAGCGAAGGCCTTGTCAACTTCTGAAGTCGACTCGAACTTCCCAGTGTGCTTCATGAGCTTGAAGAAGGGCAAAGCCTTCTCTCCGCTCCTCGCGATAAAGCACCCCAGGGCTGCCATGCATCCCGCGAGGCGTTGCATCTCCTTGAGATTGCGTGGCGGACGCATTTCTTTAATGGCCTTGACCTTGTCAGGGTTCACCTCTATCCCACGATGGGACACGAGGGACCCCAATAGTTTTCCCAACCGTACGCCAAAGGCGCATTTGGTGGGGTTGAGCTTCATGTTTACCTTTCTCAGGTTGATGAATATTTCTTCCAGATCCTCGATGAAGGTGTGACTCTCGCGAGTCTTGACGACGATGTCATCGATGTAAGCCTTCGCATTCCTTCCCATCTAAGCCCCCAAGGCCTTGCGCATGAGCCTTTGGAAGGTGGCCCCTACATTCTTCAGGCTGAAGGGCATGCAGACGTAGCAGTACACACCACAAGGCATGATGAAGGCAGTCTTCTTCTCGTCCTCCCTTGCCATCTTGATCTGATGATAGCCGGAGAAAGCATCCAAGAAGCAAAGGAGGTCATAGCTGGTGGTGGAGTTGACGATTTGATCTATCCTTGGGAGCGGATAAGGGTTTTTGGGGCAGGTCTTGTTGAGACTTGTGAAGTCCACGCAGAGGCGCCCACTGCCATTTGATTTTGGGATGACCACTGGATTTGCAATTTAGGTGGGGTGGGATACCTCTCGTATTAGCTTGGCCTTCTTCAGTTTCTCTATTTCCTTGACTATGAAGTCCTGCTTCTCTTGCACTTGTTTCCTAGTCTTCTGCTTCACGGGGTGTGCCTGAGGGCACACGGCCAAGTGGTGCTCAATCACCTTCCTGGGAACGCCGGGCATATCTGATGGAGTCCAAGCGAACATGTCAGAGTTTGCCCGCAGGAAGGTGACGAGTGCACTTTCCTATTTGGGGGAAAGCCCTGCCCTAATGGTGACAAAGTTTTCGCAGCCCCCAGCCTGAAGTGGGACCTTCTTAGTCACAGAGCGCTCTTGGGTGAACTGGGGCCTCCTCCCTGAGGGCACTGTGGCTTCCCCAATGCTCATGTCCAGCATCGGGTGGACCAGGTTCTCGCTTGGAGTAGGCGATGCAGAGGCGGTGAACTTCTTCCCTGCTGAGCCCTGCAGGGGGGGGGCTCAAGAGAGGCCTTCTTCACAGCAGCTCGCTCTTGGGAGACGAGCTGCTTCTTCCTCGCGAGGTCGCCGGAGTGTTTCAGTAGGTCTTCGTCGGTGGGGAACATGGTGGCGGCCTCACAATAGACATGCTCCACCGATCGGCGAGCATCCTTCTCATTGCAGCACATGGTGATCGTGCCATTGGCGCCCGGAATCTTGAGAACGTTGAAGCCATGATGTGTAGCTGCCATAAACCTAGCCAGGGCTGGATAGCCGAGAATGGCATTGTATGGCAGCACAATGAAGGTGACGTCAAAGTCGAGGCTCTCAGTCCTGTAGTTGTCCCGGGTGCCGAAGGTAACGGGCAGGTGTACCTACCAAATTGGCATTGTAGACCCTTCGATCACCCCGAAGAATGGTCGAGTTGGCATGAGCCGGTGGTACGACACCTGCATCTTCTCGAAGATCTCGACCGAGATGATGTTGAGGCCTGCCCCTCCGTCGATGAGAGTGCAATTGACTGCGACATTGTTGATGGTTGGCGTGCACAAGAGAGGAATTGTGCCCACGCTCCTGGTGGAGGCCGGATGGTCCTCCTTGTCGAAGCCAATCTTGCACATTGACCACCTCATTAGGCGGTTGCCAACGTTGGGCTGTGTTGCCGCGATCTCTCACGATAGCTACTTGAAGTGTCGATTAGATAAAGGAGCCTGAGCTCCACCCAGGAGGCAAGTGACGAAGTCCCGTGGCTCTTCATAACCCCCTGGCTCTCCTCCCGATGATCGTTTGCTGGCGGTGGTAGTGGTAGCGGCTCGGGATCGGCTCGAGATAGACCCTCGCGACGGTGACCTTCCTCGCGGTCGTCATCACGGCGATCACCCCGGGATCCACTCTTGCTGTAGCTACGGCCGCCTTTGCGGTGCTTGGAGACACCATTTTTGTCGTGAAACTTTTGGACAATCCAACAATTGTCAGTATTGTGGGTGTCCTTCTTGTGGAGAATGCAGTAGCGGTGACGATGACCTTTGTGGCGTTTGGAGTGGTCCCCGCAGTGTTTCTTATGATCTGGTTCCATCATGAGGACAGTGGCCTCCTTTCGCTTGGGGTACTTGGACTTTGGCTTTGGGGGAAGCGCCTCCAGCAAATTGTGCACGAAGAGCCTCCCCTCCTCGGCCTTGGTGCAGCGGTTGGCGATCTCGAAGAGCCTGACCATGGAAGTCAGCTCATCATTCACAGACAACTTCTCCCGCATCTTGATGTCGGAGATGCCTGTGGAGAACGCGGAGATGACCTCCTCGTTAGAGATCCTGGGGATCTTGTTCCTCATCTGGCTAAAGCGCTGGATATACTGATGAAGCGTCTCACCCTTGTACTGACGCACCGCCTTAAGATCGTTCTTGGTAGCGGGGCGCTCGTACGTGGGCATGAAGTTGGCAATGAACTGGCGACATAAATCCTTCCATGAAGTCATGGATTTGTGAGGAAGATTCATGAGCCAAGTTCGTGGAGCGTCCTTGAGGGCCATGGGGAACCAATTTGCCATGGCACGCTGATCCCCACGCACGGCCTGGATGGTGGCGACGTAGAGTTGGAGGAATTCAATGGGGTTGGTGGTCCTATCGTAGCGTGCGCCGATGTCCGGCTTGAACTTGTCAGGCCAGGTGACGTAGCATTGCTGGCGAGTGAGAGCAAGACACCCGGGGTTGTAGATAGGGATGCCAGGGCTCCTGACGTTCTTGCCAGCTTCACCGATGTCGTCGATGGCACGGTCATGATTCTCGCAGCGGCGCTCGAGGGAGACGCGTGCGTCTTCCGGAGCGCATTGGACGACTTGGCAGCTGGGCTCCCTGCGCGGCGAGGACACGACGCGGGAAACCACCTTCTTTGCCTTGATGGCCTGCTGGTGCCAAGCTGATGTGGGAATATGTAGATGATAATGACATCAGAAAATTAGCTTGATGCGTGACACTAGAAGTTTCCTTGTGCGTGGTACTTGACCAGCCCATTGGGAACCCCAAGAGGAAGGTATGATGAGTATAGCAGCTAGTTTTCCCTCAGTTAAGAAACCAAGGTTTAATATCGATCAGGAGAGGAGAGACAAATGACTGAAGGTGATGCTTGCTAGTTTGCGATAGCAGCAGACAATTTATATATGGCGCCTCATCCAAGCTTTGCTTGTTAGCTGCAACGTGGAACCTGCACACACACAAACAAATACTTTGCTCCCAACTTACGATGAGGTTGTCAATCTCACCGGTTTGCTTAAAACAAAGGTTATGAGTGTATCGAGTGGAAAACAGTAAAAGTATGCGAGTAAAGTAAACAGTGCGAGAAAGTAAATAGGTGATAGCAATATGGTGGAAATAGGACCGGGGTCCACAGTTCACTAGTGGTGTCTCTCCATAGATATAACACATGCTGGGTAAACAAATTATAGTTGGGCAATTGATAGAATAGAGATAACGTGATATGTCAAGAAGATCACTATGAGATTTACTCTGGGCATTACAACAAAATACATAGACCACCATCCAACAACATCTATGACTAATAATCTACCCCCGAGGATATCAATCCGAACACCCCAAAAGTATTAAGTTGTGAACAACAGATAATTGCATTAAGCAAAGTGTGTAATGTAAACAAAGCATATGCCCTTGAGCATATGAATGTTGTTTTCTCCCTAGTAGCAACAGCACATCTACGACCTTAGAGGTTTCTGTCACTCCCCCAGGTGAAATAGAGACATGAACCCACTATCAAGCATAAATACCCTCTCTTGGAGTCACTAGCAACTACTATGCCAAGATAGCCACTAACAACGGAGAGCATGCAAGATCATAAACAACATAGAGATAAAAAAGATAAATTTTAGTACAACAACTTAATTATAAACACCAATATTCATCGGATCCCAACAAACCAAACATGTAGAATTACATAGCGGTGATCTCAATCATGTAGGGCAGCTCATGAGATCTAAACATGAAGCACATGGTGGAGAAGACAACTGTGGGGACCCTGGATTACCCATCCGGAATACCCGATATGCATACAATTCACGATCCCATGATCAGTGTGTCGTGAATCCACATATCCGAGTTGATAACAGAATTATAACATCCTTTACAGTACCGAATAATATACTTACAATTGGTCACATGACCAAGTTTGATATTGCCACGCAGGGCAAGTCTACAACTAAGCAACGGATACCAAACAGCGTTGATGACCCACATCATTCCTACTACCCTACAGGCAACTGACTGGGAGACGTTCCTAGTTCGCACCGGCGTCATCGTAGCCATCGTCACCTTCTGAGTAGTCTTCTCCATAATCTGGCCAAGTTAATAGCCAGGGACAAAGCCGTGAGTACATTTTGGAATTGTACTCGCAAACCATATAGGAGGAGATGAACACATGCTATTTGGGCTGTAGCAAGGTTGGCTTGTTTGAAGGCAGCTTAAAACTAGAATGTTTCTCTTGTCGATATAGCATGTCCTATGACATTTCTATATCCTTATTAAAGAAGATACTTACAAGAGAAGTCTTTGCAAAAGCTCTAGGAAAGGGGGAAACTCCTTTTCAAGAGAAAAGCCGGCGGTCAATCAAACATGACCACCATCCTTATTATTTCCGGTCAATCACACATGACCATTTCCATTCCTTCGGCAGTACCCTGCAAGTACTCCGAACCATAACCATGCCACGGCAGTACCCTCCGAGTACTCTGTCCGACACCCTTCTCCATTTTCTTGAAAACATTTTTGTAAAACCAAAACTCGACACAGGTTAAGTATGGCCATCCCAACCGTCCATGACCGAGGACGTGGCTATTCGAATAGATTACACTCTGCAGAGGTTGTACACTTTACCCACACCATTCGATAAATCCGCCGGGATACCACCACGGACCGTCATACACAAGTATGCGGGGTTCGGATAATCGATCGAAGCCCTCCATCTATCTACCTTAGTACGGGTGCCTACCCTATGGAGTTTACCTCCCCGGCACGTCCCGGCAGTACCTCCTCCAGAGCGTAACTCCGGCGCCACGGCGGGAGAACCCAAGTGTCTTCCGGACGGGTAGCCTATTGGCGGGCCCGCTACACTGTTGCCCACCACTTGCGACAACCCGGATTCTGGGGTCCTACAGACCCTTATATAGTACGAGGCTCCCCGCACTAAAGCAAATAAACTTCAAACTAAGCCCGTCCCATACCGGGTAATGTGGTTGCACGTGAGTAATTGGTTTGGCGAACACTTATACACAATGTCACTTTTCAATAAATCCACCAACTTCTACACCTCCCAAGTCCAACTCCATGTTTATAAAATCATTTGTAAACATCTCAATGGAGTAGCAACTACCCCAAGGTGTTCGAAAACATTTTTGAAAGTTTTTCCAGAGAGAGTATTCCCAATCCTAGAGTTTTTGGCTCCACTACAAGTTTTCCCAAAGACTTTGATGCTAATCATCAAGTCTCTACTTTTCAGGGTATTGAGTAGGTGTCAAGGTGTCATCTTTATAGATGATAGCAAATCGACTTGTGGAGCTAAGTCGCCAACTATTGCTACATAAGGGAAATAGCAATATAAGAAAACAATGCATAGTAATGGAAGCAAGAGTAGAGCAATGCATAGTGACATATAGGATTCAGATATGCAGCAAGTAGATGGCTTGCCTTGGTTGGCTTGTCCCTGATCTCCTTCTTCTTGGTACTCAAACACTTCTCCTTCCTCAGAAAATCCGTTGTCATTCGAATCTAGCGCGGATACAATTTCAAACAATAAGCATTCAACCATACAAATAGCACACTTCACTATAGCAAGCAACATACACATACAACATAATCACTAACCAAAATTCACCAGAACACAATAAAGGAATTAAAACTTACACTAGGTTTAGAGGATTGATTTTTGCTTTATAAAACTACAGCAAGTGGCCTCACATTTATTGGAATTTTAAAACTATAGTTATAAATTTTTAACTACACACGTGCATAGCAAACAATTAAAATGGCACAACAATGTTCTGCACCATACTAGTGCATGAAAATCGTACCACTGAATAGATAGGATTAAACTTAAACTCTCAGACTTGGGTTTGCATTTTTATGAACGGGGCTTGTTTTATGAGACAGAGAACTTATAATAGAGTCTACAGGAATTTGAATCAAGCTAATTGGATCTATAGAGATTTAATTTCGAATTTTAGAAGTCAAATAGATCTGTCAAACAATTAACAGGGTAACTAAAAAAAAACACCACGTGGGCTGAATTTACGGGGCCAGTACAGAACAGCAACGGACTAGCGAACTAAGCTATGGGCATTGATCGGACACTTGACTAAAAATAGCAGGAGGTATGCTTTAAAATTCACGCTTCAGGTTATTTAGACCTGCATGATGACTCGCTAGCTAGCTTCGATGGAGATGCTCGGATTCGGAAGAGAGCTCACTGTGGGAGGGTCTGGAAGGGATGGAGCATGGAGACACTGCAGACTTGGCGGAGGGGATGTGGAGGACGGCATGGCGGCGTGCAGCAGCGAGATGGACGCACGGACGCGGTCCTCGGCGTCGGTAGGGACGAGGGCGAGGGCGCGTCTCCACAGCTACCGCGGAGGGGCGGACGGCGACAATGGATACGACGAAGGGATGGCGAGCAGGCACGAGGCTACTCGACTGGGCGCCTCGGACGAGCTGGCGGAGCTCCCGGCCATTGACAACCTTGGTGTCGACACGGACATAACCCCGACGATGGCGACGGTCCGGCGAGCTGTAGCAAGAAGAAGATCGCGTCAGATTATCTAGAGATGTAGAGAGAGATAGGAATAGATGTAGGGTTCGGAGTGGGGCAGTAGCCTCGTCTCAACGACGAGCTGCAGGTCGACGAGCTCCCGCTCTGGCTCGGTCTCTCCTGTGGCCGTTGAAGAAACGAAGGGCTTCGCTCAGTTGTTTCTGCGAGAGAGAGAGAAGAGAGTGTGGAGGAGTTGTTGGTGCGAGGGAGGGGAAGTGCAGGCTCGGGGCCGCTTTAACTAGGAAAAGGTCGGAGCACTGCCGCGACGTGGCACTCATTGTGAGGCGGCGGTGCGCGGCGAGCGCAGCCAGCAGCAAGAGGACAAGGACAGAGTCGGTGACTGCCAGCGAGTCCGTGAGCACGAGTCTCGACTACTGGTGAGAGGACGGGGCAGGAGGTGGCCGGTTCCTGCTCTTTGGCTCGAGGCCGTGGACGCACGCAAGGTGCTCGAGGAAAGGTCGGGTCATGCGCGTCGACCAGGACGGCGTGTGCTTCGGACATAGGGAAGCTAGGATGGCATGGAAGGGGTGCTGGGGTGGTTCCTTGCTGCGTTGCATGGTCGAAACTGACCTAGAACGGGACACGACGTGTACTGGGACGTGGCCACCATTTCGGTGTCCTCCGGGAGAGTGAGGGAGAGAAAGAGCTAGGGTATGCTAGGGTCGTATCCACGGGCATGCATCGGTTTAGTGGCTCCCTAGTTCTTGCGCTGGTACTGGCTGGAGGGAAAGCATGGCTGCAGCAGGGTTCTCCATTGCCTTGTATTAACCAAGCGTGGTCTCTTTTTTTTTAACCTCTTCCTCCTTTCCCAAAAGCAATCAAACAAAGGAGGTACTGTAGAGCTACAGTAGAAGGCCGACCAGAGGTGCATGAGATGGAAGGGTCGAAGGGGTGGAGTGGTGATGATCTAATAGATAGATATATAAAGGCAATGGACTTTAGAGCTCTACCAGCCATGCCACGTCATCAACACTGTTCACATGAACAGTTTGTGAACAGTTACTGTAGATGACCAAAGTCGCGAATCTACAGTACCTTTCGTAGGGTAGAACCGTTGGATTCAATTTTAACGGTTCGGTCAAAGGCATACAGTCAAAGCGGTGCACCTCGCTTGGAACCCACCCCACCACCTGACCTTATCCTCTCTTCATTCTCATTGTCTTCCCCAAGCCGCTTATCAGTGGCGAATTTGATCCTTCCAATCGCCCCTAAGCCGCCTATCAGTATGATGTCGCCTCAGAGACGCCGCCAAGAAGGGCACAGCTCCTTGAGACGCCGCCGGACCACCGCCTACAGCACCACGACCTCCCAGCTGAATCGAACTTCGCCGACAAGAGGGCATGGAGCAGGAGACGACCGCGGCCTCCCCTGAGCCCCTACACCTCTGGCCGCGTCGTCATTGAAGTCCAGCCAAGAGGAATCGGCTCGGGGCCATGGAGGCATCACCGACGCGGGTGTTGTGGTCGGCGAGGTTGACGCTGGACGGAGTTGGCCGGGGTTGGCGCTGGGCGGGGCGGCGGCCGGGAGGCAGAGCTCTGCTTGCAGATTCGACTTTGCCTCCTATTTCTCTTTTTTCCTCGGGCTAATCTCCACTCTCCCAATCGCAGGTTCGTGCCGCAGCTAAAGCAAAGTGCGGCGCCACTTCTTGAGATTGGATGAGGAAGTTGCTGGGCTAAGGAGATGGCGCCACGAGGGAAACAGAGAGGTCTCCTCTTGGTCCTGCAACGTGTGGAGCTGGTTGTCTCCAGCCAGATTGGAGGCTGCAGGGAGGCCGACGAGCAGCACCTGACCGCGGCCAAGAGGAGAGCGGGTAAGTGCCAACTGTTGAGTCAGTCTTCTCCTCCCCTAATTCGATTTTAGATGTTTGTGCTAGATGTGCTCTGTTTAGTGTCTTCATGGTGAGGCAGCAGCGTGAGATTGTCGAACACTTGGAGCCTTCATGGTGAGTCCAGCAAGAGGAAGCAAACTGGCACATCGCCGCCTGCTGGTTCCCATCTGTAGCCTACGTGAGACCATCTTCCCTGTGTATGGCATCACCCTACTCCTTTTTGATTTTTTTCTTGCCTCTTATTTCCCTTTTGATCTGACATTTTTTCTTCTCTTCCTTGCTCTGTTGTCTGGGTGTTGTTCCATTCTCGTGCTGGAAACTTTTCAGGGAATCAGCTATGGAGGATGCCATATGCTCTGCCACAACGTGCGATGTTCCTAGGTCTTCTTTCCATTGACGGGGATAAATCAACGGCTGCTACCAATGCCGAACGTGACGTTCTAAGATACACCATCTTATCACTACAATAAAGGTTTTCTGTCGAAAATGACAATAGGTCTGTCGAAAAATGACAATAGGAAGAGATTTATGGTCATAAAGCAAACTTATAGTTCAGTTAATTTAGCTCTCTTTAACAATACCTACCAATCCTCCTTGCAGGCTCTATTCCCCTCCAATTTTCTCCATCCACAGCCCTGTTCTCATCTTCTTCTCTGATTCAAGTGATAGTTGCAGACCATACTCCCCTACAACGCAGGTGAACTTCCCGACCTCTTCAGCTTTTAAAAGTTTCTCTTACTGCATTGGTGGTTCAGATTTAAATGTAAGTTACCTCTTCACTTTTTAAAAGTTTTCTTACTGAATTGGTGGTTCAGATGTAAATCTAAGTTGTATATATAAGTATGTATTTTCTTGGACAGACTTTGTGCGATGGATACTCATACTGCTTATAGTTGTGGCTCTAATTATCTCCTTAATTTTTGAGTTGAGTGGTTAACTTTTAGATGGTATGTAAAACTTGTTGTGAAGCCAAGGTTCAGCGCAGAGAAAGAACTACAATGACAATCATGGTAAGGAATGCAAAAATTTGGATCCAATAGTGGTTAACCTTTCTTTTGTTTATAGTTATTGCTCTGGGTATTGGATCACTGTTGAAGCAATCATCTGATATGTTGAATTAGTGGGTATCCACCTTTTTTCTAAAATTCTGCATGTGTCATCACAGCATTGCTCCATGGACCATGATAAATAAATAAATAAATAGGGTGAAGGTCACAGTACTTACAGCTTGTGGAAATAAGCTTTTGGACTGGAGGAGCAAATATTACGTATTAACGTGATTACAAAAGGTGGGATACTGGGATTGCATGATGAAAAAAAATTCAGGCTAAGCATTTCTTATTCAGTGTTTTGTCTCAGATTTCATATCTAGGATAATTTCGTTTCAGATAACCAGCTTTGTCTTATCCTTCCTTATTTTGGCAGGAAAGTAAGATAAATGTGAACGTGCATTCTTGCTTCATAACTTCTCCTAAGATCGACTACTCAACCTTGGACATTTTATGACACTCCAAAAGAGGACTCCCATACTCCAGTACACTACTAAATATTTTGCACATATAATTCAAGGTAAGAATTTTACAGTTTGCACTAATATTCAGAAATTAAATGCGTGTTTCTTATACATAGAATCAGACAGATGAATTGTTACAAAATTTGGTTATTTGATGCTTGATTTTTTTATTTATTCTCTAACCATGTAGTACTATTTAACAAACATCACTGTAGGGGTCGAAAGTACGTATTTTCATGTGTAAACATGGACATTCAGTGCATTATCATTACTGGTTCAGTCAAACTTTCAGTATCCAATAGTCATACTTTTTCGAGCAGACTGGCATTTTTATCACGGGAACTGGATCGTTGGTATGTGTGCTCACATAAACTTTAGGCTCTTTTCTTTTTAACCCTATCATTAAAATAGTTCGTTTATTACATTCCTCAATCCAAAATTAGACTACTTATGTAGTCTATATAGAACTACAATATTTAATTAAAAGTAAAAAATGATTTGTGTGCGCAGCTTCCGAATTACTTGGAAAGTAGTCGTTGTTCAGAAGGGTTGTGTTGTAATTTTGCCCTTCATGCTTGCTCCCTTTGTCTCACGCAGCACTGGGAGGCTCTCCGAAATGTGGTGTTCCTTCCATCAAGGGCCAGGTTACTAAGGAGGAGTCCAATCTGAATTGCTTGGCAAAGTAGTCGTTGTTCTGAAGGGTTGTGTTGTTCTTTCGCCCTTCACGCTTGCTCCCTTTGTCTCACATTCGTGGAAGAGGTATAGAGGAGCGACATTTTTGCCGTAGATGTCACATTTCATTTATATATGGTCATAAAATAAACATTTCTAGGCCAGTTAGCTTTCACTTATCAGCACAATATTAGTTTTAGCTTTCTGAATGAAGATAAGATGTTTGCAATACGTGGGATTGTGGAGTTCCTGCTATACTTATCTTCTCTATTTGTACCTATTCGATGCTGGAGAAGGATTGCTAATATCCATTTAAAGAATTAATTTGAGAGCCTGTTTTGAGAGTGTTATCTACTTTGGTACTGTCTGCATCAGTTTTATGTGATTTGGTAGACATGCCAAATTAGAAGTAAAAAATAACAAATTGGGCATGCATATTCAATGCATGTATTTCCCCCCCTACAATTGTTTACTTACTTTCTGTTCCTAGGTGAAGTGAACTATTCAGATCATTAACTGTTTATTGTACAATAATATGATGCCTACTTTATTTAGATTCCCTTTGCATGTTTACTATTGATCATTCGACAATGATGTGCTTATCTTATAGTGTAATGCAAGTAAAATTATGAATTCAGTGGTGCTAAATCCAATGCCCAACAAAGGACTAAATCTGAGCTCTTTGCTTGGTCTTCTGATGAGATGTCATGCTACTTTGTTCCCGTGGGAGGATTCTTAGTATTACTTTCCGTGGATTTATGTCTCATTTGCATTTATGGTTTCAAAACCTTGACTAAAGAACATGAATATGAAACATGGGTGATCCTGAGATAGAAATTGCAAGATACGAATTTCTGTTACAATACAAGTGTTTAGCTAATGGCTTACAAGCTGAATTGTGTTGTATTGTTTGCAGTTTGCTTCGACAAAGAGTTTCGTCGCATCGTTCCAGTTGCTTCTCAATAAGATTAAGGTAACCATGACAAAGGAAGCAATGGTCCCTCAGGTGTCGGAGGATGGCAAGATCACTTGTGTGCTCGACGACTCTGAAGGGAAGGTAATCAACTTCATCATTTGGGTGATAGGCTCGCATCCAAAATGAGTTGTTGGTGGTACAAATAAGTTAGCAATTGCTCTATTCTCAATGAGCATCCAAGTAAATGGGGAGCAAGTTTCGTTTAGAGATGCATTTCTAACATGTACCGTTGTTGTGACATGATATCATTCTTGAATTTTCAAAGCGAGGGGTATTCAGTTCTATCTATGCTTCTTACAAATTATGCCTCTATTTTTTGGGGGTATACCTCTACTTAACTTTTTTCCAATTGAAGTAAACTTGGAGTACATGGTCACATATTGGAATAAATAATGTGTTGTTCTCAAGTTGGCCAAGATATATAACCTCAATTCTTTCAACTAGCAATGTAGCTCTGATATGGATGACAGGACAGCACCCATCCCAACATGTTGTCTGCTAATGTACCCAGTGGCAATGCAACTTAGTAGCACCAGGTAATCTAGAGCTTATGTAACGCAACCCTATCAACTATGTAATTCAGTAGGAACATGTACCAATACTGGCAGCTAATACATGATCTATGAATGAAACAATCTTCATAATACCATTGCAACCATCAATATCATCTCACGGGCGCGGCGTGCCGCCGCGCCTATGCTCCCTAGTATAAAATAGAGAAAGAGAGAGGTTTGGCATAGATGTCATTGCATGGCATGGTCCGATTCCTTTCCTACTAAACAAGGGAAGGCAAGAGTATGTGCTCAATGATCACAGCAGTCCACCACGAGCTGATGCTGGTGATGGCGTGATCAATGGGGTAGTTTAATGATATCTAAAGTTAAGGAATTTGGTGATAGAAAAGGAGGTAAATAATAATATAGGTCCTCTAGGTATTAGAGCCCCTTTTTTTTCAAAGAGATGATAGTGGACGAGGGATCAGAGGGGTGTGTTTGATGTGTAGAAAATGCCATTCAAATATGGACCTGGTCTGAATTAGTTTTGGACACAAAAATGTTTTGACCCAATTTGAAAGAAACTCCAAAAGACTATTTTTTTTAAAAAAAAAAATTTAAGAAAAAGGCAAGATGATAATTTGAGCTTAAGAGGTTCTACTTGCATGCCTATGCATAATATATTTTTATTCGAGTTGAAAAGATGCAAGAAAAAAAAAGAGATAGTATAGCTGCCCTTCCCATGCATTTTGTAAAATAAAGAAAAGAAAATAAAGAACTCATTCTTGGAAATTATTTTTGATGGGAAAATGAGTGCTATAACACATATATCTCATTTCCTAGTTTTATTTGAAATATATATATATTTTTTTGAAAAGCTTTGATCAAACTTGAAATAGTGTTGACAGAAAGATAAAGAAGAAAATTGGGTTTTAGTGTTTTGGGGACGTTGGAGGGAAAAACCACATTCTGAAGTTTTGAAGGTTTGCCAAGTTCACTGGATTATTTTGCAGGGATAGGTTACCAAAAGATCATCAAAGTGGAGGCTATTCATACTCTCACATGTATTCACAAGAGAACACTCATGCCACTAGTCAACCAAAGTCGACTAGGATAAGGAACTAGACATAAATAAGAAAAGTGATCCAAAGATTAAAGGTGGATCTTGTAACAATGATAGAAGTGATACAAGAGATGGATACTGGATAGGGAAACTTTAAGATAGATTTTGAGATTGAGATAGTCACACATACACATATCCAGATATTCCATTTGGGTTGTTTGATTTGAAAAGTTGTTCATAGCCAAGTGGGGTTTATGAAAGAAAATAGCCACAAATACTTTTATAAACCTTGGGAAGTATTCCCATAAATTTCAAAGAAAAGAATAATACCAAAGAGGTATTCTTTCCATTTCTGCTATTTTGAAAATAGAAAGAGTAGTTGGGAAAATACTTCTATAAAATACATTTTTAAAATGAAATGGGTTCTCATATAAGAGTGAACCTCATTTATAATTTTTTTTTATAAACTTGTGTTTCGAAAATAAATACTCCTTTCATAAGAAATAGACTTTTTAGAGTAGACGAAGGAAGAAAATATTTGAAAAGGTTTTATTTGGAAAATAATTCGAAAATATTTTGTAAGCATATCCCCATGGGACATTATAGAATTTGATGTATTTCAGATAAGTTGGGCCACAAGCCTTCTTGTCGATCAAACAGACATAAGAAGTCACACAAGTCAATTCATCACACATGGTTCAAGCAAGGTCAATGCAAACAACATTCTAGCATTTCTAGTGACATGATCTCAAGAGCACAATGATTGTGTTGGTTCACAATCTTGTTCATCAAACAACTCCTACATAAATGAGTCACACAACAATCAAGGCAAACATGCATGAAACTTTATTTTATTTAGTTTGTTGCAAAAAGTTTTTGTTGGCCCTCATTTTTGCATTACCAAACTCTGCTTAAACATGGCTACAAAAGTTGGGGCGTTACAACAACCATCTAGCTACTGCTATGGACCCATAGTCCAAGGTAGACTACTCACTCATCGCTCCGGAGGCAAGCATGGCGATGAAGAAGACCTTCGGTGGCGATTCCCCTCTCCGGCAGGGTGCCGGGAAGAGCTTCTGGATGAAGGGTTTCGCAGCATAGTAAATCAAAAATTTTCCTACGGATGCGAACAAGAAAGCCAAGATCTAATCTAGGAGATGTAATCAACGAGAGAGGTAGATGAGATCTTCATACCCTTGAAGATTCGCACAGCGGAAACGTTCAATAGAACGTGGTTGACGTAGTCGTACTCGCCGTCTCCTCCTTGCGATCCGATCCGATCCTACGCCGCAAGTGGCGGCGCCTCCGAGAGTTGCACACGTGCGGTGCAGCGACGTCTCCTCCTTCCTTGGTCCAGCAAGTATGGTGGAGAGATAGATTGGATCAGCAGCACGACGGCGTGGTGCTTATGGTGGAGAGTTTCTGCAGCAGGGCTTCGCCTACGCGCAGTCGCGAGAGAGAGAGGGATGGCAGCAGTTGGCGGCTAGGGTTTTGGGTTGAGGTGAGAGAGGGCTGCGCCCTTGCCCCCCTATATATAGAGGGGTGGCCGGCCAAGGCCAGCTTGGCCTCTCCCCAAACCCTAGCCGACTTGGAGTAGGAAGAGTGGGGGGCAAGTTTCCCCCCCTTCCTTCTTTGAAGACTCCCTTAGGGTTTCCCCTTGGGCTGGCCGGCTGGGCCTTAGGGGCCTTGTGCGCCTGGCCCAGGGCGGCCAGGGCACTTCCCCTTAGGCCCACGCAGGCCTCCGTCAAGTGGGCCCACGTTGGTCCCACTCCGGAACCTTCTAGAACCTTCCGGTACAATACCGATAAACTCCGAAACCTTTCCGGAATCCAAAAACTGCTTTCCTTTATATGAATCTTATTCTCCGGACCATTCCGGAACCTCTCGTGACATCCTGGATCTCATCCGAGACTCCGAACTAAAACTCATAAACCAATTATCTATTCTATCCTAGCGTCGATGCACGTTAAGTGTGTGACCCTACGGGTTCGAGAATATGCAGACATGATCTTCTATCAATAATCAATAGCGGGATCTGGAAACCCATATTGACTCCCACATATTCATCGATGATCATATCGGATGAACCACGATGTCAGGATTCAATTAATCCCGTATATGTATTCCCTTCGTCACACGATATTTTACTCGCCCGAGATTTGATCGTCGGTATCACCATACCTAGTTCAATCTTGTTCACAGCAAGTACTTTACTCGTTCCGTAATCCGATATCACTTCGTGATTAACTCCTTAACCACATGCTTGCAAGCGGTGTTGATATCGATTACCGAGTGGGCCCGAAGTATATCTCTCCGACTTGGGAGGGACAAATTCCATCTCGATACATACAACTCAACAAGTACTTTCTGATCACCTGAGAGACACCTTTATTATCACCCTCACATAGGATGACGTTTGATGACTTCAAAGCTTTCTTCCGATACTAGGGAGTTGTATTATCTCATGGTCTAAGGAATACAATACATGACACAGGAAAAGCTTCGCAAAGATGAACACGATGACACGATCTAATTGCTCTGCTTTATTTGGGTCTGTCCATCACATCATTCTCCTAATGATATGATCTCATTATTAATTGACAACTCATGTCTATGGTTAGGAAACCTTAACCATCATTAATCAATGAGCTAGTCCATAGAGGCGTACTAGGGACACGGTGTTGTTCATAAACCACACAAGTATTAAAGTTTCCGCTTAATACAATTCTAGCATGGAATATAAACATTATCATGAACAAGAAATATGATAATAACATCTTTATTATTGCCTCTAGGGCATATTTCCTTCAGTCTCCCACTTGCACTAGAGTCAATAATCTAGTCATACTTGCGCCTTTAACACCTATGGCAATCCGGTGTTCTTCATACGCGTTGCACGTGGTAAACCTTATCTACGGGTCTGACACTTTCAGATCCGTTTGTATTTGCATATTCTTTTGCGTCAGCACGCATTACTCATCTTGTATGAGATAGCATCGTATAAACTTGGTCTTCTGGTGAGACCTTTGTTTCTTGGCCGAGACTATGTTGTCACTATTGTCATACAATAGAACTACATAGTACTAGCACACTTAGAAAAATAGCGATATCCACCGTGCGTCGAAATACTCATTGGTCCACACACATCGGTATGTATGATTTCCAATAAGTCCGTTGCTCGCTCCATTATTCCGGAGAACGGGTTTTTGATCATCTTGCCCATGAGGCATGGCTTGCACTTGTCAAATGATTCAAAATCAAGAGACTCCAAAAGTCCATCAGAATGGAGTTTCTTTATGCATTTTATGCCAATATGACCTAGACGACAGTGCCACAAATAAGTTGGATTATCACTATCTACTTCGCATCTTTTATGCCGCTTCAAAAGCAATTATATACTTAGCCCTCGTTGCAGTGTCCGCCACAATATTAACATTGGAACTCATCCAAGTCATCATGGAACTTTCTTCCATCTTATTATGCCACCTTCTAACTCAAAACAAATAGCTTAAAATTGAGATAAAATTTTAACTGTATATGTGACAAAGCCAATGTAACACATTGCAATGAACCATTTGTCACTTTTGCATACAGAACATATTCTTACTTCTTCGAAAGTGCATAAGAATATCTTTTACTATTGTCCAACGATCATCATATGAATGCTATAACCTTTAGAGCATTGGACACATCTGGATCTACATATCATGGTATACAAGATTGATAAAATCATTCTTGTGGTTTCACTCATCAAGTGTCAAAACAATTGATTCTTGCTCCAACCTCTTCCATGCAACAAGAACCGTTCTTATTGTTTCCATATTGAACAAATTCAATATTTCATCTATGTACTCTGGTAAAACTATATTAGTGCCTCAATCTATCTGCATAGACATTGATGCTTAATATTCTGGTTTTACCTAAGTCTTTCACTAGAAATCTAATTTTAGTGAAAACTTCACAAATATCAAGAAAAACACATAATTTCCAATGAACGATATGTCATCTACATAAAGCATTAGAAATATGTCTTAGCGCTCCCACTTACTTTCTTGTAATACAAGCATCTTCAAATATCTTGATGAAATTAACACTTTAACATTTTCATCATTTGAAGATTCCAACTTCGCTATGCTTTCTTCTACCATAGAAGTTTGCATACATATCTAGCAACCTTTGAATCAACAAAACCCATTGGGTCGTGTCAGTTACACGTCCTTGGTGTGCATTCCGGTAGAGGAACGTTGTTTCGTTTATTCAACTAACATATCTCTATATGTAATTGTTGCTAGAATAATTCATATGACGAAGTCAGGGCCCATCATCGCTTCTTTGTATATTGTTGGTTACTATTATCTAATAATATCTCGTCCTCAAATCTTACTATTTGATTATGACCAACTTGGTTAAATAGGAACTTCGATGTCGTGACTACAACATATTGTAGACGTGTGAGCTATGAATGCAGTTGCCGCTTCCAGAACATATTCTGGTGCTGCGCTACTCTGATCATCTTGCTCAGATTCAATAACCTCATCAAGTTCTATCTTCCTCCCACTTAAACCTTTCGCAAAAAACTCCTTCATAAGAAATTCACTTCTTTTAGTGACAATCACTATGTGTTTGGGTTCATAATAGAAGGAATACCCATCGACATTCTTTGGGATAACCTACAAAGACTTACCAATCCGATTTTGGTTGTAAACATTTTACATATATGCCTTGCATACCAAAATTCAAGAAAAGACAACTATAACTTGTATGGTGTCATTTCAGCGGATTATGAAGGTGGTCTATTCAGTGAAAAGCGGTAGTCTCTAAAGCATAATCCACAAATTATATTGGTAGTTTTATTTCATCATTGATCTAACCATGTCAAACAAGGTTTGATTACATCCCTCGAAAACTCCATACTCTTATGGTGTTTATCATGATGCAAGTTTGTGGAACAATTCCTCTAACTCTTAGATGCTTGCTAAACTTGTAACTCAAATATTCTTCTTTATGATCCAATCATAAAAACTTGAATTTTTCTTGTTACAATAATTTCCACTTCATAATTTGAACAATTTCAATTGTTTCATACTTCTATCTTATCGAGTAGATATACCATACATCCATTCGAGTCATTGATGAAATAGAAAATACACCATGATCGACTTCACACCATGGACTACATACATCAACATGTACGATCTCCATTTAGTTAGTCGCTTGTTCTGTCCATGGCCCATGAACAGAGTTTAAGCATCTTTAGGAAAAGTCTCACAAGCGTCAATCAATTCAAAATCAAATGACTCAAAAATCTATCAATATAGAATTTCTTTCATGTTTTGTTTCCAATATGACTTAAACGGCGGTGTCACATATAAGTGAAATTTGTTTTGTCTTGCGACCTTTAGCATCAGTGTTATAAATGTCTATTTCACCAACAAGATTTGTAATAATCTATCCATCGATTATGGAAGACGGTAATGACATGAACAACAATTGTTCTCATAATACCAGAACAAGATAACAATTATTAAGTTCATGAAATATCTTGAAGGCTAGGTTTTATGCCGACGAAAAACACAATAACACATTTATTTGTTTCTCAATGCGCATTGTTACCACATTCTTTTGCTAGTTACTTAGGCCATCGTAGTTCTTGTATTGTTGCTTTGTATGACATTTCATACCAACAATCTAGTATCCAATACCCAAGAATTACATTATGTACTTAGCAAAGAATACATCTATAACATGTATATCATTTATATACCTGAGCTGGACAATTCCAGTCTTTTCCTTTTTCTACCAAATAATTTTGCAGATCCTATTTAGCATTTCCTCTCCTTTTAGAAGAATCTATCGACATCAATAGTGGCATCAATCATTTGACACATAGTCCAAAGGATGTTAGTCAAATACTAATAGCCTTGGATTTTGCACTTTGAAGTGGATCGCCATCATCATATGATTGGTATTCTTCCCGATTCCATTCTTTAGTATTCTTTTGGTATAGCAAAACAATTTAGCCGATACCTTTTATTCGTCCTATCATGACATCTTTCATGATGAAACTACTATAGCTCTTAAGGACAAATGCAAGTATAATATTAGTTTCCCAAACTTTTGGGTGATCGGGATGCCTAGCATCTTCAATCTTCACATATAGTCATACAATATGAGCATATGTTCTTTTACTAAATTATACTTCATCATTTTTGCAAACAATCAAAGTTTTAGATATCAAATATCTTTCACTTCTTGATTGTTTCTGAAACAATTCTTTCAGCTCGATGATCACTTTGATTCTCAAACAATTTTGAAGATCAATTTATCATGAAGGCAAACATATGATCTTGAGATACTAAACTTGAATCGTTGCTCTTATATTAATACAATTTATTAAATCGTATGGAGCAAGCAAGGTTTGCTAAAGTTTGCAATAGGACTTAATCTTTAGTCTTGATATTCTAACTAAACGGCACTAGACCGAAAAGTGATTATCCAGAATTCTATAGTTCTTTTAACTTAATTAAGCTAAGTGTCGGTGGGAAACGGTGCCAAAAACTACAACGACTTATGCAAATACACTAAGATTTAGTTCATGATAATTAGTTCAAGTTAATCAAATTACTAATGAACTCCCACTAAATTCAACATTCCTCAAAGTTGTTTAGTGAAGCATGATCCAAATTCACTACACCGAGACCGATCATCACGTGAATGATGTAGCTTTAATGGTGAACATCAACATGTTGATCATATCATCCATATGACTCATGCTTGACCTTTCGGTCCGTGTGTTCCGAGGCCATGTCTGTACATGCTTGGCTCGTCAAGTCAAACCCAAGTATTTCCGCGTGTGCAAAACTGGCTTGCACCCGTTGTATGTGAACGTAGAGTTTATAGCACCCGATCATCACGAGATGCTTGAACACGACGAACTTTCGCAACGGCGCATACGAGGGGAGAACACAATTTTATCTTGATCTTTAAGTGAGGAATCATCTTATAATGCTACCGTCGCGATCTAAGCATAATAAGATACATAAAAAGATAAACATCACATGCATATAATTTTATGTGACATGGTATAGCCAATCTCCACGCCATGATCTCCATCTTGTGCGCGCCGGCATGATCTCCATCACTCCACCATGATTGCCTCCACCACAAATAGCAACTACAACTATTGCTAACTACTTAGCGATAAAGTAAAGCTATTACATGGCGTATAAGAAGTTGACACGCAGGTCATACACAATTATAAAGACAACCATATGGCTCCTGCCGGTTGTGAACTCATCGACATGCAAGTCGTGAAAGATTACAAAACATGATCATCGCATACATCTCAATTCATACACATCATGTCTTGGGCCATACCATATCACAAAACACTCCCTGCAAAAACAAGTTAGACACCTCTACTTTGTTGTTGCATGTTTTACGTGGCTTATGGGAGTAGCAAGCTAAGAACGATTCTTACCTACGAAAAGCCACAACGGTGATATTATGGTTGCTAACATCCGATGTAAGTCCCATGACTACTATAGTGAGAGAAACTGGCATCCACCAGCCGCATGTGTGGAACAAGCCACACGTCAAGTGCGGAGCCGGTCTCGCGAACGCGGTCGCGTAAAGTTGGCCTGGACCGCTTCGATCTCACTATACCGCGCCATAAGAAATACATAACAAGAGGTTTGCAACAGAAAACATCAACGCCCGCAACAAGCATGTTGCGTTCTACTCGTGAAACACATCTACGCATAGATCTAGCTCTGATACCACTGAAGGGTTTCGCAGCATAGTAAATCAAAAAATTTCCTACGGATGCGAACAAGAAAGCCAAGATCTAATCTAGGAGATGTAATCAACGAGAGAGGTAGATGAGATCTTCATACCCTTGAAGATTCGCACAGCAGAAACGTTCAATAGAACGTGGTTGACGTAGTCGTACTCGCCGTCTCCTCCTTGCGATCCGATCCGATCCTACGCCGCAAGTGGCGGCGCCTCCGAGAGTTGCACACGTGCGGTGCAGCGACGTCTCCTCCTTCCTTGGTCCAGCAAGTATGGTGGAGAGATAGATTGGATCAGCAGCACGACGGCGTGGTGCTTATGGTGGAGAGTTTCTGCAGCAGGGCTTCGCCTACGCGCAGTCGCGAGAGAGAGAGGGAGGGCAGCAGTTGGCGGCTAGGGTTTTGGGTTGAGGTGAGAGAGGGCTGCGCCCTTGCCCCCCTATATATAGAGGGGTGGCCGGCCAAGGCCAGCTTGGCCTCTCCCCAAACCCTAGCCGACTTGGAGTAGGAAGAGTGGGGGGCAAGTTTCCCCCCCTTCCTTCTTTGAAGACTCCCTTAGGGTTTCCCCTTGGGCTGGCCGGCTGGGCCTTAGGGGCCTTGTGCGCCTGGCCCAGGGCGGCCAGGGCACTTCCCCTTAGGCCCACGCAGGCCTCCGTCAAGTGGGCCCACGTTGGTCCCACTCCGGAACCTTCTAGAACCTTCCGGTACAATACCGATAAACTCCGAAACCTTTCCGGAATCCAAAAACTGCTTTCCTTTATATGAATCTTATTCTCCGGACCATTCCGGAACCTCTCGTGACATCCTGGATCTCATCCGAGACTCCGAACTAAAACTCATAAACCAATTATCTATTCTATCCTAGCGTCGATGCACGTTAAGTGTGTGACCCTACGGGTTCGAGAATATGCAGACATGATCTTCTATCAATAATCAATAGCGGGATCTGGAAACCCATATTGACTCCCACATATTCATCGATGATCATATCGGATGAACCACGATGTCAGGATTCAATTAATCCCGTATATGTATTCCCTTCGTCACACGATATTTTACTCGCCCGAGATTTGATCGTCGGTATCACCATACCTAGTTCAATCTTGTTCACAGCAAGTACTTTACTCGTTCCGTAATCCGATATCACTTCGTGATTAACTCCTTAACCACATGCTTGCAAGCGGTGTTGATATCGATTACCGAGTGGGCCCGAAGTATATCTCTCCGACTTGGGAGGGACAAATTCCATCTCGATACATACAACTCAACAAGTACTTTCTGATCACCTGAGAGACACCTTTATTATCACCCTCACATAGGATGACGTTTGATGACTTCAAAGCTTTCTTCCGATACTAGGGAGTTGTATTATCTCATGGTCTAAGGAATACAATACATGACACAGGAAAAGCTTCGCAAAGATGAACACGATGACACGATCTAATTGCTCTGCTTTATTTGGGTCTGTCCATCACATCATTCTCCTAATGATATGATCTCATTATTAATTGACAACTCATGTCTATGGTTAGGAAACCTTAACCATCATTAATCAATGAGCTAGTCCATAGAGGCGTACTAGGGACACGGTGTTGTTCATAAACCACACAAGTATTAAAGTTTCCGCTTAATACAATTCTAGCATGGAATATAAACATTATCATGAACAAGAAATATGATAATAACATCTTTATTATTGCCTCTAGGGCATATTTCCTTCACTGGACCCTCCTGATCTTCAGGTCGACGGCGGCGGTGGATCGTGATGTGTTCTGGAAAATTGATCGAGTACTTAGGTTTTACATGTCGGGGGGTCTTTATAGGCAAAGGGGCACCGTCAGAGGAGGGGCCAGGTGCCCTCATGTGGGCCCCGTGCGGCCAGGGGCCTGGCCGCGCTGCCCATGCGTGTGGGGCCCTGGTGGCCCCCCTCTGACACCTCTTCGGATGTCTGAAAGCTTCCCAGTGAAATAAAACTTTAGGATGTGGTTTCATCCAATTCTGAGAATATTTCATGTGTATCAATCTGAAACACAAAAACAGCAGAAAACAGGGAACTGGCACTGTGGCAACTTGTTAATAGGTTAGTTGCAGAAAATGCATAAAAGTGCCATGAAGTGTAACGAAACAGTAGGCAAATGGTGTAAAAACAAGCATGGTGCATCAAAAATAGATATGTTTGAGACGTATCAAGCATCCCTAAGCTTAACTCCTGCTCGTCCTCGAGTAGGTAAGTGATAACAAAGAAATAATTTTTGAGGTGACATGCACCTACACAATCTTGATCATATATGTAAGCATTTGTGAGCTAGCATCATATGAACTTAAACATGGGCATGAAGATATAATCATGACAATAAGAACTTAGCAACCATATTGTAAACATGCAAATGAACACAAACAAAAGATCATGAAAATGAAACAATGAAAGTCAAATGTGTGTTCAAATCATAAGAAAAACATACAAATGGTTTTCAGCTTGTCCTTCAAAGAGAGCAAAACATAAATGCATAGGACACCTTCAAGTTTAAGAGGGCGACTAGATACAAATAATTTAAGAACAAGTGAAACTAATCATCATGAATCAATCAATGAACTTTGGAACAATGCATATTATACTAAGAATGACAATTTTGCTCTCTTATGGTGCATAAAGAAAGAAGGTGGTGGCCCAACATAAAATTAGAAGAAAGACCCTTCGCAGAAGGAAGCAGTGATTGCATGTTTTACAACCTTCAAAAATTATGTTACTTACCAGCTTTGAGCTCTCATTGCCCCCATCATAAGCATCTTGAATTGTTAAAATTAATGCGAGAATAGTTATGATGCATATGCTTGACAAGTCATAAGTTGAAGACCTCGTGTCCCGTGAATATGAGTACCCAAACCTTATGCTACTTTACTTAGAGTCCCAAGCAAGGCTCTTGTCATTGCAAGTATATGCGTATCATTGAGAACCGCCAATGGGGTACCTCCGTGCCCGATGACATGGAACAAGCCCACACCAAAATGACAGGACAAGCAGAAAATGAACACCTCGACATCTCTTTTATTTGCCATATTATTTAGCTTTTTTGTATTATGAGATGCGTCGTCGAATGTTCACCATGGGTATGCTACAAATTTCCACCATGAATTATGCATGGCTTAGCTTGGCGGCCCGGTGTTTCCCTAACATATATACAAACTCCATAATCCTCACAAGATTCCCAATTCATTTCACACCGTGGGCATCCATAAACAAAAGATCACGATATCAACTCAAATAAGAAGTGCAATGTTGAAAGCTTGCCCATGACAGCATGGCTGGGCTAGAATCCAACTTACAACTTGCAAGCATAACAACTCAGCATAAAAGACCACAATGTCAAATTTTTAGAACAGGAAAAAGTAAAGTGTGCCTTCTGGTTCGTGAGAGCTTTACTGACTGAATTTTGCATAACACTGGTAAGAGTTTAATTTGAAGAGATAATAAAAGCGAGTCAAATTTACTTGGAATAGCAAATTGCTAGTATGTATGTATGGTGGACACTTTGGACAACTTTGGCTTTTAGGAGTTGGATGCACGAGTAGAGCTCATACTCAGTACAAGGCGAAGGCTAGCAAAAGACTGGGAGCGACCAACTAAGAGAGCAATAATGGCCATAATCATGCAAAGCGACAAAGCGACATTAAAAAAAGTATAAGATGGCATCAAAAGTCAAAAACTAAATGATCATGAAGGCTATTGGCGACTTTGTATGAGTCTATCATGTGTGAGCATGCGCCAAGTCAACCCAAATAAAGCATAAAGGAGAAAACCAAAATAATGCTTCTATACAATAAAAACCATGCATAATTTTTTCAAAAGCTCATTAAGCAATCTCAGTTATTTGAGACAAGTCATGCTATAGCAAAACCACTAAGCTTACTATCAAAAAGACATCAAGCATGACATGAAAAAGCCTAAGCCGTAGTCTACACAAGCTCCTTCTTGTACCACTATTTTGCATAAAGCTTTTTCTCTTTTCCAACACCATTTGAAATTTTTATAAACACCTCTTTTGATGAAAACCAATAAAGATCAGATGCAAAAATACACCTTGATGAAAATATATGACAAGATCTAAATGCATATCAAGGTGAAAACAAAAACCAAAAGTAGTAGCAAAAAAGAAGAACGCTCGATAAAAAGTAAGATTGAAAACTAGAGCGTTCTTTGCAAATGAAAACGAGTACATCTTCTCCAAAAGAAATTTGTTGGGGTCCAACCATTTATTGTAGCAAAAAAACTAAACTAACAAACTAAGAAAACTAAAACAACTGACGCTCCAAGAAAAACACATAGTGCATGAAGCAATAAAAATATAGTGTTTTGAAAGGTGACCTAATTTTTGCCGATGAAGAAGGGGTGCCTCGGGGCATCCCCAAGCTTTGACGCTTGTACTTCTTGGATATTTCTTGGGGTGCTGGGCATCCCCAAGCTTGAGCTTTTATCCATTCTTCAACTCATCTCATCATTCTCTAATCCCTACACTTGAAAACTTCCTTCATACAAAACTAAACACAATTCTATTAGCAACATTAGTGTAAGCATAAAATATGTTCAACCTCTTTTTGCATCAGGTTTCAACTCAAAACCACCACATACAAAGCATATACTACTGTAGAAACTTCCCGAAAGGTTCCATGATCAAAAAGAACTCAAAAGAAAGCGATAAAGTGGCAAACACAAATATTGGCAGAAATCTGTCAAAACTGAACAGCTGACAAAGGTCGAATTTTTGAGGGATTTTCTGTTGCTCAAATCAAAAAGTGTTCAACTAACGAAAGTTTGGATATAACCTGGGGCATATGCACAAGAAATTGCAGGTCCAAAGGATAAACAAAGAATTTATACGAATGTTTACGGTGCAGCACCGAAAACAGTTTTAGGACAGCAACATCCCCAAATCATTACCTCGCTCAAATTAGAGGCTTCTCTTGGTACAAAAATGAAATAAAAGGATAAGGAGCGGTCATTACAGTAGGAATGACTTCCAAGACTCAAATAAAAGAAAAAGTACTGAAAATAAAACATTGGATTATCTCCTAAGAGTGCTTTTCTTTAACGCCTTTGAGCTAGGCGCAGAAAATTGCGAATCAAGTAACATCAAGTGATGAAGCATCAAGCTCATAATTTGCTCTAAGAATAGAGTCAAAAAGTAATTTCTTTCTTTTCCTAGGAAAGTGTTCCATACCTTTCTTAAGTGGGAATTGATATTTGATAGTGCCTTCCCTCATATCAATGATAGCACCTACAGTTCAAAGAAAAGGTCTTCCCAAAATGATAGGACATGAAGCATGGCATTCAACGTCCATAATAAGGAAATCAACGGGAAAAAGGTTATTGTTAACCATAATAAGAACATCATTAATCCTTCCCAAAGGTTTCTTCTTAGCAACATCAGTAATAGGAACATCAGAATAACATTTTTCAAGTGGTGGTAAATCAAGCATGTCATAAATCTTTCTAGGCAGGATAGAAATACTAGCACCTAGATCACATAAAGCATGGCAATCATATCCATTAACATGCATATCAATGATGGGTTCCCAACCATCTTCTAACTTCCTGGGAACAGAGGCTTTCTACTTCAATTTTTCATCCCTAAATTTTATGAGAGCATTGGTAATATGCTTAGTAAAAGCAATATTTAAAGAACTAGCATTGGGAGTCAAAGCAAGCTTTTGCAAGAAGAAAATTACTTCAGATATATTGCAGCCATCAACATCAAAATCATTAAAAGAAATAGAGCTATCATCTCCCACACTCCGAAAAATTTCAGCACTCTTTTGAGAAAAAGTTTTGGCAGTTTTAGGCTTTTTAGCACAAAGAGTGGGAGTTTTCTCTACACCAATCAAAGTAGGAGGATTGCTAGCATTAGGAACAATATCATCAGAGGTAGTAATAGTACAAACTTTCAAATTCCTAGCAATTTCATCCTCTCTTTCCCATCTAGCATGCAATTTTGCTAACAATCTAAGATTTTCATCAATTCCAAATTGAATAGTATTAGCAGTAGCAAAAACATTCTCTTTCACATCAGTAGGAAACACTTTTAATTTCAGAATTTCAACATCATGAGCAAGGCTATCAACCTTAGAAGCAAGAATATCAATTTTGCCTAACTTTTCCTCAACAGACTTATTAAAAGCAGTTTGTTTTACCATAAAGTCTTTGAGTATGACTTCAAGTTCAGAGGGCGCGGCCCTAGTGTTGTTGTAGGAATTACCATAAGAATTACCATAACCATTACCATTGGTAGAAGGATACGGCCTATAATTGTTACTAGCAAAATTGTTCCTATAAGCATTGTTGTTAAAATTATTGTTTCTAATGAAATTCACATCAACATGCTCTTCTTGAGCAACCAAAGAGGCTAAAGGAACATTATTAGGATCTACATGAGTCCTATCATTAGCAAGCATAGCCATAATGGTATCAATCTTATCACTCAAGGAAGAGTTTTTCTCAACAGAATTTACCTTCTTACCTTGTGGAGCTCTCTCGGTATGCCATTCAGAATAATTTACCATCATGTTGTCGAGTAGCTTTGATGCGGCGCCCAAGGTAAGGGACATAAAATTGCCTCCAGTGGCTGAATCAAGTAGGTTCCTCGAAGAAAATTTTAGTCCTGCATAAAAAGTTTGGATAATCATCCAAGTAGTCAGTCCATGAGTGGGGCAATTCTTTATCATAGATTTTATTCTTTCCCAAGCCTGAGCAACATGTTCATTATCAAACTAAGTAAATTTCATAATATTGCCAGGCATAGATATAATCTTAGCAGGATGATAGTATCTACTAATAAAAGCATCCTTACACTTAGCCCATGAATCAATACTATTCTTAGTCAAAGACAGCAACCAATCTTTAGCTTTTCCTCTTAAAAAAAAGGAAACAACGTGAGCTTAATAATATCACTTTCTATATCCTTATATTTCTGCATCTCACATAGCTCAACAAAATTGCTGAGATGAGCTGCAGCATCTTCAGTACTAGCACCAGAAAATTGCTCTTTCATAACAAGGTTCACTAAAGCAGGCTTGATCTCATAAAAGTTTGCAGCAGGAGCAGGTGGTGCAATAGGAGTGCAGATAAAATCACTATTGTTCGTGCTAGTAAAGTCACACAACTTGGTATTTTCAGGATTGGCCATTTCAGCAAAATGAAAGTAAACAAATAAAAACAACTAACAAGGATTCTAATTAATGTGTTTTTGATAAAAATGATGCAGGTAAAATAAAGTAAAGCAAAGCAATAAAACAAAGTGAAGAATGTGTGTGCGAAAACTCCCCTCACAGAAGTCTTCTTTCCTCCCTGGCAACGACGCCAGAAATTAGCTGCTGATGCCAAGCTGATGTGGGAATATGTAGTTGATAATGGCGTTATAAAATTAGCTTGATGCGTGACACCAGAAGTTTCCTTGTGCGTGGTACTTGACCAGCCCATTGGGAACCCCAAGAGGAAGGTATGATGAGTATAGCAGCTAGTTTTCCCTCAGTTAAGAAACCAAGGTTTAATATCGATCAGGAGAGAAGAGACAAACGACTGAAGGTGATGCTTGCTAGTTTGCGATAGCAGCGGACAATTTATATATGGCGCCTCATCCAAGCTTTGCTTGCTAGCTGCAACGTGGAACCTGCACACACACAAACAAATACTTTGCTCCCAACTTACGATGAGGTTGTCAATCTCACCGGTTTGCTTGAAACAAAGGTTATGAGTGTATCGAGTGGAAAACAGTAAAAGTATGCGAGTAAAGTAAACAGTGCGAGAAAGTAAACATGTGATAGCAATATGATGGAAATAGGACCGGGGTCCACAGTTCACTAGTGGTGTCTCTCCATAGATAAAATAACACATGCTAGGTAAACAAATTACAGTTGGGCAATTGATAGAATAGAGATAACGTGATATGTCAAGAAGATCACTATGAGATTTACTCTGGGCATTCCAACACAATACATAGACCGCCATCCAACTGCATCTATGACTAATAATCCACCCCCGGGGATATCAATCCGAACACCCCAAAAGTATTAAGTTGCGAACAACAGATAATTGCATTAAGCAAAGTGTGTAATGTAAACAAAGCATATGCCCTTGAGCATATGAATGTTGTTTTCTCCCTAGTAGCAACAGCACATCTACCACCTTAGAGGTTTCTGTCACTCCCCCAGGTGAAATAGAGACATGAACCCACTATCGAGCATAAATACCCCCTCTTGGAGTCACTAGCAACTACTCGGCCAAGATAGCCACTAACAACAGAGAGCATGCAAGATCATAAACAACATAGAGATAACAAAAGATAAATTTTAGTATAGCAACTTAATCATAAACACTAATATTCATCGGATCCCAACAAACCAAACATGTAGAATTACATAACAGTGATCTCAATCATGTAGGGCAGCTCATGAGATCTAAACATGAAGCACATGGTGGAGAAGACAACCATCTAGCTACTGCTATGGACCCATAGTCCAAGGTAGACTACTCACTCATCGCTCCGGAGGCAAGCATGGCGATGAAGAAGACCTCCGGTGGCGATTCCCCTCTCTGGCAGGGTGCCGGGAAGAGCTTCTGGACCCTCCCGATCTTCAGGTCGACAGCGGCGGCGGATCGCGATGTGTTCTAGAAAATTGATCAGGTATTTAGGTTTTACGCATCGGGGGGTCTTTATAGGCGAAGGGGCACCATCAGAGGAGGGGCCAGGTGCCCTCACGTGGGCCCCACGTGGCTAGGGGCCTGGCCGCGCCGCCCATGTGTGTGGGGCCTTGGTGGCCCCCCTATGACACCTCTTCGGATGTCTAGAAGCTTCCCGATGAAATAAAACTTCAGGATGTCGTTTTGTCCAATTCCGAGAATATTTCCCGTGTATCACTCTGAAACACAAAAATAGCAGAAAATAGGGAACTGGCACTGTGGCAACTTGTTAATAGGTTAGTTTCGGAAAATGCATAAAAGTGCCACGAAGTGTAATGAAACAGTAGGCAAATGGTGTAAAAACAAGCATGGAACATTCGTCAACCTGAGAAAAGTAAACATCAAGCTGTTGGGGTTCCTCGTTTCTCATCGCGGGATAGAGGTGAACCTTGACAAAGTCAAGGCCATCGAGGAAATACATCTTCCATGCAATCTCAAGGAAATGTAGGGCCTTGCGGGATGCATGGAAGCCCTGGGGCGCTTCATCACAAGGAGCGGAGAGAAGGCTCTGCCCTTCTTCAAGCTCATGAAGCGCACCGCGAAGTTCGAGTGGACTTCGGAAGCCGACCGGGCTTTCACCGAGCTGAAGAGGTACCTCACGAGCCCACCAATCATGGTTGCCCCAATGTTCCGTGAGCCCTTGCTACTCTACATCGCAACAACCCCAAGAACAGCAAGCGCTGTCCTCGTTGCAGAGCGAGACACCAAGGTAATCGCCAAAGAGGAAGTTGATCCTCCCTGCCCGGGGGCTCCTCGCGAGGTAGAGGCAGAAACCTCTTCTGTCCCTCAAGAGGGGCCGCTTGTTGTAGCTTCGCCAAACGAGCCGCTCCCTTAGAGCGACTATTCCGAGTCTCTCAAGGAGAGGGCTCCTGAGGGCCTCACCAAGGTGCAGAAGCCCATGTACTTCATCAGCATGGTACTACGTGACGCGTGGGAGCGTTACACCATGCAGCAAAAGCTGCTCTACACCCTGCTCATCGCTTCACGAAAGCTACACCACTACTTCCAGGGTCACCCAATAAAGGTGGTTACTGATCATCCCCTGGAGACCATCCTACGCAATCCCAATGTCACCGGGCGGGTGGCAGAGTGGGCCGTGGAGCTTCAACCCTTTGAGATCTCCTTCAAAACTACAAAGGTAATCAAGGGCAAGGCTTTGGCTGAGTTCACCGCCGAATGGACTGATCCATTCACCGATGAGCCTCCAGAGGTGGAGTCAACACTCCCAGGAGAGGAGGCCCCAGGCCTCTGGGTCATGCACTTCGACAGAGCCTTCAACCTCCCTGGCGCTGGAGCTGGTGCTATGCTAACCTCTCCCTCTGGAGACAAGCTCTTCTATGCCATACAACTTTGCTTTAAGCCTAAGCACAAGGTCTCCAACAACATTGCGGAGTATGAAGGACTACTTGCTGGCCTAAGGGCAGCGAACGCTTTGGGAATCAAGCGCCTCGTTGTTAAGGGAGATTCACAGTTGATAGTGAATTTCTCCAACAAGAGCTACACTCCAAAAGATGAGCACATGGCGGCTTATCTCGAGGAGCATCGAAAGATGAAAAAATGCTTTCAAGGCTTGGAGCTAAAGCACGTCCCAAGGGGAGAAAACATGGAGGCAGACAAAATCGCCAAGCGCGTCTCACATCGCCTGGCACAACCTGCCGGCGTCTTTGAGGAGCGGCTCTTCAAACCGTCTGCCTCTCTGCCATCATCCGGTCTGACCCTCCGCCTATCCTGCCGCCGCCACTAGAGCAGGGGGCTCCGGACTGCGGGCCTCCTTTGGGTGACCGTGTCCTACTGGCATTGGCACGACAAGAGGGAGTGGATTGGATCCTGGAGCTCAAGGCCTTCCTCATCAGCAGCAGGCTTCCCGAGGATGAATCGGAAGCCGAGAGGATAGTGCGTCAAGCCTCAGGCTACTGCATCAAAGACGGTGACTTGTACCGATGTTGCCCAAACAGCGTCGCTCTGAAGTGCATATCTACTCACCAAGGCCAAGAGCTTCTCAGGGACATCCACGCTGGCGAATATGGGCATCATGCTTTTGCTTCAACTCTGGCCGCAAAGGCATATCGAAGCGGCTTCTACTGGCCTTCGGCGCTCGGGGATGCGACAGAGATGGTCAAGAGGTGCGAGGCATGCCAATTCCATGCCAAGCAGATTCATCAGCTGGCGCAGGAGCTGCAAACCATCCCACTCACTTGGCCCTTTGCCATCTAGGGATTGGACATCCTCGGTCCATTTCCCAGAGTGCAAGGGGGCTACCGCTACCTATACATCGCCATCGACAAGTTTACCAAGTGGGTGGAGGTGGAGCCGGTATGCACAATCCCGGCCAGGTCCGCGGTCAAGTTCATACGTGGACTGGTCTACCGCTTTGCTGTGCCTAACCGCATCATCATCGACAACGGCAGCCAGTTCACCAGCGGGCTGTTCCGGGAGTACTGCTCATCGACAGACATCAAGATCTGCTTCGCTTCGATCGCCTACCCCAGGAGCAATGGCCAAGTTGAGCGCGCCAATGCCGAAGTCCTCAAGGGACTCAAGATGAGAAGCTTCAACGCCAAGCTCGAAGCCTGCGGTAAAAAATGGTTAGACAACCTCCAATCCATCTTATGGTCCATCAGGACTACCGCCACCAAACCTACCGGAGAGACTCCATTCTTCTTGGTCTACGGGGCAAAGGCTGTCCTTCCCACCGACGTCAAGTTTGGGTCACCAAGAGTGCTCGCCTTCGATGAAATTCGCCAAGAGGACCTCATCAAGTATCGCCTCCTCCTCCAGATCAAAGAAGCTCGGTGCCAAGCCGCACTCCATGCCATGAGGTACCAGCAAGGACTACACTGCTATCACAGCCGCCATGTTCGAGCAAGGACTCTGGAGGTCGACGACTTGGTGCTGAGGAGAATACTCTCTTGCGAGGGCTTGCACAAGCTGTCTCCAATGTGGGAAGGCCCCTTCAAGGTGACGCACATCGCCAGGCCAGGCTCGGCGCGGCTGGAGACCACAGAAGGAGTCCCGGTGGGGAACCCATGGAACATAGCTCATCTGCGAAAGTTCTACCCTTAGGTTCCTCACGAGGAGGTTAAAACCGTTGTCACGGCACTTGTATCAGATCAAAAAGCTCTTCAGCACTGATATTAAGCTATAGCGTAGTATAGCGCCTCTGCTTCGGCATGATGTTAAAATGGCATGAAGTCCATTTATTTTCTGATTGTACTCCATGCGGAAGGGGGCTAGGCATGGTGTCTATGCTGGGGCCTTTGCCTAGAAAATAGCAAGCCCAAAAAACCCAAAGGGAATGAGCTCTGATCGGGGGTGACGGCCCTGCTATCGATCACCTCCAAGTATCCATGGTGCTTAGTTCCTTGCAAAGTACATCAAGAAATAAGAAATCTTCGAGGGAAGTCCGAGGTGTGCCCAAGGCACCCACTAAGGACGAAAACCTCATGAGCAACCCTCACGAGCCTCGTGGGTAATCCTCACGAGGGAACAAAAATGCGTCGATGCACAAAGCATCTGCAGGAAGATTCCCTCCATCGAGGAAGGCCTAACGTGGCAGGATTACTGAAGACAAAGGCCACTCCGATCATCTTGCAAAGGAGACACAGATCTGGAGGTCCATGCCAGGCCCTTCACCTCGTGAGCAACCCTTAATGAGATGTCGACGGTCTCTGGGCTCTCCTAAGCATCGATGTTTTCACATCTGTGAGGGTCCAGCTTCCCTCAATGATGAGGAAAGCCCCATGAATCGCCACATGTGGCAATTTGCTCGTAGCTGCTGGCACAGATAGTGCTGCGCTCCTCCACGACGGAGAAGGTCCATGTGTCAGTCACAGGGGCAGCTTATTCGCCTTCTTTTTTCATTTGTTTTATTGATTTGTTTTTTTGTTTTTGAGGATTTGGGGTTTTTTGTTTTCCAACTCTTTCTTCAACTCCTAATCTCACGAATCTCCTAGCGTCATCACCGGCGCTGACCCCGACATGAGCTCTGAGGCATAGGGAGGCCTCCCATCGATGTCGACAACTTGCTAGGGCTCTCGAGCGTTTGGATGAGTAGAATGACGGCGAAAATCAAGAAGCAGTAAAGAAAGGAATTTTCATTACTAGCCCCCAGCGGGGGGAAGGACAAGGGCGCGGTGGGGCTTTCCCCGCCGGCATAGGTTACATTGCAAAACGGGGGAGGAGACTAGGTCCCCTCCCTAGGAGACTACCGCGCCAAGGTCTCCTCTTTACTGTGCCACGAGCTGGGGGTAGGTGCAGTGGATGCCGGCAGCAGTGAAGACCCGCACTGAGGCCTCAAGCATCCCCAACTTGAAGCGGAAGACGAGGTGGTCCCCAACACAGAGGCGGAGGCCGTGGGCAAGAGCCCTCCAGCGCCCAGCGAGGATGGCGTTGCTGCCCGCCCCAAGGAGGATGTCCACAGGCCAGAGCAGATCTGGCCTGCTCTGTTCTCCCAGGAGGATCTCCCCGGCGGCCGCGCTAGGGGCATGGACCACCCTCTGAACTACGTTAGGCAGCCAGAGAGTGTTGAAGCTCCAGACATCGACGATGACGAGGAGCTCCAAGAAGCGGGACCCCAGGCCGATGAGGGGTCCCAACATCACCGCCGCCAAGGGGTGGGGAGTGGCCACCACTCTGTTCGCTGACAGGGCCACCTCCTGTGGCCCCGGCCCATCTGCAGCGGGAGGAAGGGGGCCCAGCGCGGTCTCCACGACCCGCAGTGCCTGATCGATGCTCCTCAAGAGGCGGGGAGCCAGCGCCGTCACCAGTGGTGACGATGAGTTCAGGGTGCCGCTAGGCGTCGGACCCCAAAGGGTCAGGGCACCGGAGACCCCCGGGGTGGTGCGATTCATCTCGCTCCGCCTCGGCGTGCTGATGCGCAGGGGGCCACCGGCACTAGGCGCCCACCGGGCCGGGATTTTCACCGCGCTCCCATTGCCCGGAGAGCGCCCATGGCGCTTTGCCCTCGAGCTCGGTCCAACGGCAGCAGAGGAGGCAGAGGGATCCATGATCTCTAGGAGAAGGTGCATGAAGGAAGGAATGGTGCTGGAGGGTGGAAGTGAAGTGCCGGAGGTCTCGAGGAGACTCTATTTAAGGGGCACGGCCAGTGTCATCACGCCAAACCCCAGTGCGGGAACCGAAGCATTGGCGCAGTGCTCTGCGGTGAAGCGACGTGCCATCATGACGGTTGATGCTTCGGAGACTGCAGCGTCGCCCGCCATTTCGTCTCACCAGCTGCAGACGCCATATGCCCATGACCTCTGCATCTTCACATGGTCCTCTGACCGCATGGTTGACGTGTGCTGTTGGAGGGCCCAACAGCTTCTGGGGGCCCCCCGGCCCTTCGCTCCCTCAAGAGTGCACATTCGTGGGCCGGGCTCCCGGGGGCTACTGTCGATGTTCTAGATACTGGGGTATCCCGTTCCACCTACTCCTAGGCCCCTTCAATGGCCCACCTTTGGCCCAGGGTGCCACGACGACCAAGGCTCAGTGAAGAAGACCCTCATGAGGAGGCGCCTCATGAGGAGAACGACGGCGATGCTGCTAAGGACCAGAAGACCTCCTCATGAGCCTCCGCTGGTGAGGGGAGGGACCACGTCCACATCAGCTCGGTGCATTTGCATGCAGAGCACGAAGATAAAGGACAGATGACCGCATACCGCCCATGCTACCCCCGACAAGGAGGAGACCAACTTTCGCCGTGGCTGCATAAAGTGGCACAGTGGTTGTTGGCCACCCCACTAAAGATAGCATGGACGGTGCAGGGCGCCAGAGGAAGATGTTAGCTTCCACCACCCACTCCTGTGGACCGGTGCCACTACTCTATGAAGACTACATCCACGGAAGAACGTAGTCTACAGCTGTCCTCCCTCCTTGGCCGTGTGTGGCAACCCCTTCCCCAAGAAGATAAGGGGAAGGAGGACCTTGGCGCTATAAAAGGGGGGAGAGGCCACCCCTTTAGGGGGATCGAATCTTCATCTTCTTCAAGCTGCTAGCTGGGTACACAGGTTCTTCAACCTCTAGCCAGTTAGAGCTTTTTGTATCCAAGACCTTGTACTCCTCGCGAGTTATCGCATAGTAATACAAGAAGGCAGGAAGTAGGGGCTTTACCTCACCACGAGGGCCCTGAACCTGGGTAAAGCTCGGTGTCTCTCTCTACAGTGGGTAGTGCATTCGGCAACTCGAGGCTTCAGTCATCGAGTTTCATTGTGATCCTAGATCTCACACGTTCAGCCACCTGTGTTCGAATCTTTGGGTCCGTCGCGTGGTACCATGTGTCCTTGTGACATGAAATCCATCGACACTACTTGGATGATTGTTCAAACCTTTTATGCAGGACTGAATTTTTCTTCGAGGAACCTACTTGATTCAGCTACTGGAGGCACTTTTATGTCCCTTACCTTGGGCTCCGCAACAAATCTTCTCGATAATATGATAGTAAATTACTCTGAATGGCACACCGAGAGAGCTCCACAAGGTAAGAAGGTAAATTCTGTTGAGGAAACCTCTTCCTTGAGTGAGAAGATTGATGCCATTATGCTTATGCTTTCAAATGATAGGACTCATGTAGATCCTAATAATGTTCTTTTGGCCTCTTTGGTTGCTCAAGAAGAGCATGTTGATGTAAACTTCATTAGAAATAATAATTTTAACAACAATGCTTATAGGAACAATTTTGCTAGTAACAATTATAGGCCGTATCCTTCTACCAATGGTAATGGTTATGGTAACTCTTATGGTAATTCCTCCAACAACACTAGAGCTGCGCCCTCTGAGCTTGAGGTAATGCTCAAGGACTTCATCGGTAAACAAAATGCTTTTAACAAGTCTGTTAAGGAAAAGTTAGGCAAAATTGATATTCTTCCTTCTAAAGTTGATAGCCTTGCTCATGATGTTGAACTTCTAAAATTAAAAGTGCTGCCTAATGAGGTGAAAGAGAATAATGTTTTTGCTACTGCTAATTCTATCCAAGTTAGAATTGATGAAAATGTTAGGATGCTAGCAAAATTGCATGCCAGGTGGGAAAGACAAATGATATGGCTAGAGAAATGAAGGTATGTACTATTACTACCTCTAATGATGTTACTCCTAATGCTAGCAACCCTCTTACTTTGATTGGTGTAGAGAAAACTCCCACTCCTTGTATTAAAAAGCCTAAAACTGCCAAAACTTTTTTCTCAAAAGAGTGCTGAAATTTTTCGGAGTGTAGGAGATGATAGCTCTATTTCCTTTAATGATTTTGATGTTGATGGCTGCAATATATCTGAAGTTATTTTGTTCTTTCAAAAGCTTGCTTTGACTCCCAATGCTAGTTCTTTAAATGTTGCTTTTACTAAGCATATTACCAATGCTCTTATGAAAATTAGGGATGAAAAGTTGAAGAAAAAAGCTTCTGTTCCAAAGAAGTTAGAAGATGGTTGGGAACCCATCATTGATATGCATGTTAATGGTTTTGATTGCCATGCTTTATGTGATCTAGGTGCTAGTATTTCTATTATGCCTAGAAAGATTTATGATATGTTTGATTTACCACCGCTTGAAAAGTGTTATTATGATGTTCCTATTGTTAATGTTGCTAAGAAGAAACCTTTGGGAAGGATTAATGATGTTCTTATTGTGGTTAACAATAACCTTGTTCCTATTGATTTTCTTGTCATGGATGTTGAATGCAATGCTTCATGTCCTATTATTTTGGGAAGACCTTTTTTTGAACTGTAGGTGCCATCATTGATATGAGGGAAGGCACCATCAAATATCAATTCCCACTCATGAAAGGTGTGGAACACTTCCCTAGAAAGATAAAGAAATTGCTTTTTGACTCTATTCTTAGAGCACACTACGAGCTTGATGCTTCATCACTTGATATTACTTGATTCGCAATTTTCTGCGCCTAGCTCAAAGGCGTTAAAGAAAAGCACTCTTGGGAGATAACCCAATGTTTTACTTTTAGTTCTTTTTTCTTTTATTTGAGTTTTGGAAGTTATTACTACTGTAATGACCTCTCCTTATCCTTGTTATTTCATTTTTGTGCCAAGAGAAGCCTCTAATTTGAGTGAGGTAAGATTTGGGGATGTTGCTGTCCTAAAATAGTTTTCGGTGCTGCACCATAAAAATTTGTGAAAATTCTCCGTATAGCTTTTAGACCTGAAATTTCTTGTGCATATGCCCCAAGTTATATCCAAACTTTCATAAGTTGAACACGTTTTGATTTGAGCAAAAAACCCCTTAAAAATTTGACCTTTGTCAGCTGTTCTGTTTTGATAGATTTCTGCCAATATTTGTGTTTGCCACTTTATCGCTTTCTTTTTGAGTTCTTTTGATCACGGAACTTTTGGGGAAGTTGCTACAGTAGTATATGCTTTATATGTGGTAGTTTTAGGTTGAAACCTGAAGCAAAAAGGGTTGATTATATGTTATGCTTACACTAATGTTGCTAATAGATTTGTGTTTAGTTTTGTATGAAGGAAGTTTTCAAGTGTAGGGATCGGAGAGTGATGAGATGAGTTGAAGAATGAAAAAAAGCTCAAGCTTGGGGATGCCCATGCTTCACCCCAAGAAATATCAAGAAGTACAAGCGTTAAAGCTTGGGGATGCCCCCAAGGCACCCCTTCTTCATCGGCAAAAATCAGGTCACCTTTCAAAACACTATATTTTTATTGCTTCATGCATTATGTGTTTTTCTTGGAGCATCAGTTGTTTTAGTTTTCAGTATTAGTTTAGTTTAGTTTGCTGCAATAAATGGTTGGAGCCCAACAAATTCTTTTGGAGAAGTTGCCTTTCTTTTCATTTGCCAAGAACACTCCGTTTTTCATTCTTATTGTTTCAACGAGTGTTCTTCTTTTTCTAGAACTGCGTTTGGCTTTTGATTTTTGCCTTGGTTTGTGTTCAGATCTTGATATATTTTCATCAAGGTGTATTTTTGCCTCTGGTCTTTATTGGTTTTCATCAAAAGAGGTGTTTATAATTTTTTTGAATGGTGTTGGAAAAGAGAAAAAGCTTTATGCAAAAAAGTGGTAGAAGAAGGAGCTTGTGTAGAATGTGGCCTAGGCTTTTGCATGTCGTGCTTGATGTCTTTTTGATAGTATGCTTAGTGGTTTTGCTGTAGCATGATTTGTCTCAAATAACTGAGATTGCTTAACGAGCCTTTGAAAAAATCATGCGTTGTTTTTATCGTTTGGAAGCATTATTTTGGTTTTCTCCTTGACGCTTTATTTGGGTTGACTTGGCGCATGCCATCTTATGCTTCTTTTAATGTCACTTTGTCACTTTGCATAATTATGGCTATTATTGCTCGTGATCCATGAACTGTATTACATTGTTAAACTCCTTAATAAAGTAATAAAAATGGCCATATGCATCGATTGATGCAGAGGCTGGGACTGCCCCTTTTCTAAAATAAATTGCTCTCTTAGTTGGTCGCTCCTAGTCTTTTGCTAGCCCTCGCCTTGTACTGAGTATGAGCTCTACTCGTGCATCTAACTCCTAAAAAACCAAGTTTGTCATTGTGTCCACAATACATACCTATTAGCAATTTGCTATTCCAAAGTACATTTGACTTGCTTTTATCCACTCTTCAAATTAAACTCTTATCAGTGTTATGCAAAAATTGGTCAGTAAAGCTCTCATGAACCGGAAGGCACACTTTATTTTTCTCGTTCTTAAAAATTTGACATTGTGGTCTCTTATGTTGAGTTGTTATGCTTGCGAGTTGTAAGTTGGAGACTAGCCCAACCATGCCGTCATGCTGCAAGCTTTCAACATTGCACTTCTTATTTGAGTTGATATCGTGATCTTTTGTTTATGGATACTTGTGGTGTGAAGTGAATTGGGAATCTTGCTGGATCATAGAGTTTGTATATGTGTTAGGGAAACGCCAGGGCCACCAATCTAAGCCATGCATAATTTATGGTGGAAATTTGCAGCATACCCATAGTGGACATTCGACGACGCATCACAAAATAAAAAGCTAAACAAATGGTAAATAAAAGAGATATCGAGGTGTTCATTGTCTGCTTGTCCTGTCATTTTGATGTGGGCTTGTTCCATGTCATCGGGCATGGAGGTACCCCATTGGCGGTTCTCGATGATATGTATATACTTACAATTACAAGAGCCTTGCTTGGGACTCTAAGTAAAGTAGCATGAGGTTTGGGTACTCATATTCATGGGACACGAGGTTTTCAACTTATGATTTGTCAAGCATATGCATCATAATTATTCTCGCATTAATTTTAACCATTCAAGATGCTTATGATGGAGGCAATGAGAGCTCAAAGCTATTAAGTACCATAATTTTTGAAGGTCTATAAAACTTGCAATCACTGCTTCCCTCCGCGAAGGGCCTTTCTTTTATTTTTATGTTGAGTCACCACCTTCTATCATTGAGTCACCACCTTCTATCTTTATGCACCATTAAGAGAGCATAGTTGTCATTCTTAGTATAATGTGCATTGTCCCAAAGTTTTCATTGATTGATTCATATTGTTGGTTTCACTTGTTCTTAAATTATTTGTATCTAGTCGCCCTCTTAAAACTTGAAGGTGTCCTATGCATTTATGTTTTGCTCTCCATGAAGGACAAGCTGAAAACCATTTGTATATTTTTCCTTATGATTTGAACACACGTTTGACTTTCATTGTTTCATTTTCATGATCTTTTGTTTGTGTTCATTTTCATGTTATAACATGGTTGCTAAGTTTCTTCTATCAAGATCATATCTTTCATGCCCATGTTTTAAGTTCTTTTGATCCCAGCGCACAACGCTTACATAGATGATCAAGATTGTGTAGGTGCATGTCACCTCAAAAATTATTTCTTTTGTTATCACTTATCTACTCAAGGACGAGCAGGAGTTAAGCTTGGGGATGCTGATATGTCTCAAACGGATCCATAATTTTTGATGCTCCATGCTTGTTTTTACACCATTTGCTTAGTGTTTTGTTACACTTCGTGGCACTTTTATGCATTTTCCAGAACTAACCTACTAACAAGTCGCCACAGTGCCAGTTCCCTGTTTTCTGTTGTTTTGTGTTTCAGAATAGTTACGCAAGAAATATTCTTGGAATTGGACAAAACCAAAGCCAGTCACCCAGAATTTTACTGTAGCTTCCAGAGAACCGAAGAGGAGATAGAGTGGGGCCACGAGGTGGCCTCACACCAGGGCGGCGCGGCAAGGGGCTAGGCCGCGCCTCCTATGTGTGAGGCCGCCTCGGTCCACTTGTAACAATGCCCCTTCGCCTATAAAGACCCCGTGATGAGAAAAACCTAGCGGCCCAATCAATTTTCCAGAACACATCGCGATCCACCGCCGCCGTCGACCCAAAGATCGGGAGGGTCTAGAAGCTCTTCCCGGCACCCTGCTAAAGAGGGGAATCACCACCGGAGGTCTTCTTCATCACCATGCTTGCCTCCAGAGCTATGAGTGAGTAGTCTACCTTGGACTATGGGTCCATAGCAGTAGCTAGATGGTTGTCTTCTCCACCATGTGCTTCATGTTTAGATCTCATGAGCTGCCTTACATGATTGAGATCACCGTTATGTAATTCTACATGTTTGGTTTGTTGGGATCTGATGAATATTGGTGTTATGCTTGAGTTGAAGTATTAAAATTCATCCTTTGTTATCTCTATGTTGTTTATGATCTTGAATGCTCTCCGTTGTTAGTAGCTGTCTTGACCGAGTAGTTGCTAGTGACTCCAAGAGGGGGTATTTATCCTCGATAGTGGGTTCATGCCTCTATTTAATCTGGGGGAGTGATAGAAACCTCTAAGGTTGTAGATGTGCTGTTGCTACTAGGGGGAAAACAACATTCATATGCTCGAGGGCATATGCTTTGTTTACATTACACACTTTGCTTAATGCAATTATCTATTGTTCGCAACTTAATACTCATGGGGTGTTCAAACGATATCCCCGTGAGTGGATTATTAGTCATAGATGCATTTGGATAGTGGTCTATATATTTTGTTGTAATGCCCAGAGTAAATCTCATAGTGATTCTCTCATCATATGCACGTTGTCTTTATTCTATCAGTTGCCCAACTGTAATTTGTTTACCCAGCTTGCATTATTTTATCTATGGAGAGACACCGCTAGTGAACTGTGGACCCTGGTCCTATTGACTTTATGTTGCTATCACATGTTTACTTTACTCGCACTATTTACTTTACTCGCATACTATTATCACTTTCCACTTGATACGCTCATACCCTTTGTTTCAAGCAAACCGGTGAGATTGACAACCTCATCGCAAGTTTGGAACAAAGTACTTGGTTGTGTTGTGTGCAGGTTCCATGTTGCTACTGGTTGAAGACGCGCTAACAAGAGATTGTCAACGGCACCCTTGTTAGAGCATCACGCAGCTAGTGGGCATCACCTTCAGTCATATTTTGTCCTCCTACTGGATTGACTACCTTGGTTTCTTACTGAGGGAAAAACTTGCTGCTATATTCATCACACCTTGCTCTTGGGGTTTTCCAACTGGCCGGTCATTTACTTCATTAATTTCACACACCATCACTGTGCCATCATTTTGCTCTCTCATGAAGGACAAGCTGAAAACCATTTGTATGTTTTTCCATATGATTTGAACACACGTTTGACTTTCATTGTTTCATTTTCATGATCTTTCAGTTGTGTTCTTTTTCATGTTATAACATGGTTGCTAAGTTTCTTCTATCAAGATTATATCTTTCATGCCAATGTTTTAAGTTCTTTTGATCCCAGTGCGCAACGCTTACATAGTTGATCAAGATTGTGTAGGTGCATGTCACCTCAAAAAATATTTCTTTTGTTATCACTTACCTACTCAAGGATGAGCAGGAGTTAAGCTTGGGGATGCTGATATGTCTCAAACGTATCTATAGTTTTTGATGCTCCATGTTGGGGATATACCAAATAGGTATACCAGCGACGTAGTCCTAAATTAGCAAGCCCGGGTGGCCCATCAGGGGTGGTATGGCGGATTTGCCATTCCGGGCGGCCAGTTGCTAAAGATAGCATGGCAGTACTGGACGCAGGCGCTAATGGTGGATCCAGAGACTGGCCCATGGCGGATACTGATGGCAGGCCCATGGCGGATTGTAGACAGACCCATGGCGGGATGCCTTGTAGTACACGCATAGGACTTAGTCTAGGACTCCAAGTTGTATCCGCTCTGGTACCAACGTGTAGCCCACGCCGACACCTTTATAAGCCCGGCGTGGAGTAGCCCTTGAGGCAAAATGCATCAGACTAGACAAAGGCCAATCGCATAGCGAAACAGCCAACCTCATCATTGTAACCGAGCACTTGTTGCCATATAGTGAATTATAGCAGCACGTAGGGTCTCGCCACCGTTGCGGGATCTAAAGCTGGGTAAACTCGTGCTACCACCATCCTGGATCGCTCCTCCGTGTTCACCCCCTTCCACAAACCACCATATCCCTACCCCTATGGCAGATATGTTGACGAAACCATGACAGTTGGCGCCCACCATGGGGCTTAGCGCATCTGGAGCGCGGATCCAGGTGGGATCCACCTTTGCAGGCATCGGCGACACCGTCGCCATCGGGCGCGTCCTCTATGATTCTGGCTTCCCCATCATCCCAGCGGATAACCTCTGGGTGCCGGCTAGAGAAGACCTGGCTCGATTCACCATCGTCCCGATCAGAGATATCCATATCTTCATTGGAGAGACAAACCCTACCCCCGCCACGGAAACCAATTTCCAGCGGATCGGTATGGCTAAAACCCCCAAACGGACCGCTTTCGAGCTGGATACGGAGGAGGACTCATCTAACCTGGAACTTTCCAAGTTTCCTAAATCGGATCGGAAAAACAATCCCACCTAGCCCGCCCTAGAGGTAAAGGAAGTGGTGGAAGACTGCTGTGAATCTGCCATGAGTAACCTGGCATTAGAGACACCACGGTATTGCCTTGTTGCATTTGCAGGCGTCATTTCGGGATCTACCTCCAATGGAGAAGATAGCCCAGGTGAAGCCATCCTTGAGGCACTTAACGAAAGTGGTGAATCGGATGACTGGGACCTGAAAGGCTATGATTCCGACCATTACGACACCGCCATGAGAAAAATCGAGGCAGAATTGCAGCTCTGGCAGATCCAATCACCCCTGACCATGTCAAAGATGTGAACGATCTAGAGAAGAAGAGGTGAGCAGTGCTCAAGGAAGCAAAACGAGTCGAGAAGATGGGCTAGCAGCTTGATGATGACATTGCTAAAGCTCAAGACACGTTCAAATGCATAAGGAATATGGAGGAGAAGTACGTTACTCTCATCCAGAACCAGATGATCAAGGGAGGCGACCCGCAGCTGGTATGAAACCTTGAGTTTGCCATACCAACAGCAGAAACTCTGGCCAAGATGTACATCAAGAATCTGCCATACGTGGATAAGAACCGCGATGAAGTCAGGGCAACACCCATCGAGAACATCGTGGCTGCAAATGAGCTATTGGAGCATAATAAAAGCCCAGCAGCTCTAGAGACGGTGGTGAAACTGATGACCAAAGCATTAGTGCAGCAGGAGAAGGTTACGTCATCATGACGGCTTGAATCTGATCCCACGCTGTTGATGGATTTCGTGTCGCAAGAACACGGGGTACCACACGACGGACCCAAGGATTCGAATGCAGGGGGCTGAACGTGGGAGATCTTGGATCGCAACGAAACACGGTGACGGAAGCCTCGAGTGTCGAACGCACAATGCACTGCAGAAAGGGAGACCGAGCTTTACCTAGGTTCAGGGCCCTCGTGGTGAGGTAAAACCCCTACTTCCTGCCTTCTTGTATTGCAACGCGACACCTCGCGAGGAGTACAAGGCCTTGGTTACAAAGCTCTAGTCGGCCAGAGGTTGAAGAACCTGCGTGCCCAACTAGCAGCCTGAAGAAGATGAAGATCCGATCCTCTCTAAGGGGTGGCCTTCCCCTCCTTTTATAGCGCCAAGGTCCTCCTTCCCCTTATCTTCTTGGGGAAGGGGTTGCCACACACGGCCAAGGAGGGAGGACAGCTATAGACTACACTCTTCTGTAGACTTGGTCTTCGTAGGGTAGTGGCACCGGTCCACAGGAGTGGGTGGAGGAAGCTGACGCCTTCCTCTGGCGCCCTGCACCATCCATGCTATTTTTAGGGGGGTGGCCAACAACCACTGTGCCGCTTGAGGCAGGCACAGTGAAAGTTGGTCTCCTCCCTATCGGGGGTAGCGTGGGCGGTACGCAGTCTTCTGCCCGTTATCTTCTTGCTCTGCACGCAAACATGCTGAGCTGATGTGGGCGTACTTCCTCTCCTCACCAGCAGGGGCTCGCGAGGAGGTCTTCTGGTCCTTAGCAGTTTCTGTCGTCGTTCTCCTCACGAGGCGCCTCCTCGTGAGGGTCTTCTCCATAGCTTGGGTCGTTGATTCTCCCCTGGGCTAAAGATGGGCCGATGACGGGGCCCAGGAGCAGGTGGACCGGGATACCCCGGTATCCAGAACACTGACAGTAGCCCCTGGGAGCCCGGCCCATGAACGCGCCCTCTTGAGGAAGCGAAGGGTCGGGGGCCCCCAAAGCTGCTGGGCCCTCCAACGGCACGCGTCAACCACACAGTCAGAGGACCATGTGAAGAAGCAGAGACTCCGGATGCGTGGCGCGGCTGCAGCTGGTGAGACGAAACGGTGGGCGACGCTATGGTCTCTGAGGCGCCAACCCGTCATAATGATGCGTCGCTTGACTGCAGAGTGCCGCGCCAACGCTTCGATTCCCGCATAGGGATTTGACGCATCGACGCTAGATGCCCTCCTTAAATAGGTCCTCCTCAAGACCTCCGGCACTTCACCTCCTTCCTCCAGTGCCATTCCTGCTTCCACTTCCCCGAGCTCATGGATCCCTCCAACTCCTCCGCCGCCGCTAGGTCGAGCTCTGGGGCGAAGCATCGCGGATGTCCCTTGGGCAGCAGGAAGAAGACGAAGATCCCCGCCCAGTGGACGCCCAGCGCTGGCGGCCCCCTCCGCTTTGGCGCGGTGAGGTAGGGCAAGGCGAGCCGCGCCGCCGTGGGGACCTCCGGTGCCCTGACCCTCAGGGGTCCCGCGCGTGGAGGCGCCCTGAACTCGCCATCACCGCTGGCGGCGGCGCCTGCTCCCCGCGTCTTGGGGAGCATCGACCGGGTCCTCCGGGAGGTGGAGGCCGCCCTGGGCCCCCCTCCCCCTGCTGCAAATCTTCTGGCCCCGCCGGCGAATGGAGTGGTTGCCACTCTGCGCCACCTGGCGACGGCGATGCTGGGACCCCTCATCACCCTGGGGTCCCGTTTCCTGGAGCTCCTCATCGTCGTCGACGCCCCGGGCTTCAACTCCCTCCGGCTGCCCGACGCCATCCGGAGGTTGATTTACGCCCCTGGCACGGCCGCTGGGGAGATCGCTCTGGGGGAGCAGAGCAGGCCAGACCTCTTCTGGCTTGTGGACATCCTCCTTGGGGATGGCGGCAATGCCGTCCTCTCCGGCCGCTGGAGGGCCTTCACCCTAGGCCATCGCCTCCGCGTCGGCGACCACCTCATCTTCCGCTTCAAGCTGGGGACGCTGGAGGCTATGGTGCAGATCTTCACGGCCGGCGGCGTCCGCTGCACCTTCCCCCAGCCCGCGGTGCAGTGAAGAGGAGGTCCTGGCGTGGTAGCCTTCTGGGGAGGGAAGCTAGTCTCCTCCCCTCTTTTGTCGTGTAGTCCTTGCCAGTGGGGTATGCCCTGCCGTGCTTCGCGCCTTCCCCCACTGGGGGCTCTTTAATGAAATCCGCTTGTTAATTATCTTGCTGCTCTTCATTGTCCTGGTCATTTGCTTGCTCGAGAGCCCTGGTGAGCTGTTGGCATCGACGGGAAGCCTCCCTCTGCCTCAGAGCTCGAGATGGGTTCGGCGTTGATGACACATTGGACGATTCCTGAGACAAGAAGTTGAAGAAAGAGTTGGAAAAGAAAAAACCCCAAATCCTCGAAAATGGAAAAACAAGTCGGTAAAACAAACAAAAAAAGAAGGCGAATAAGATGCCCCTGTGACCGGTACAGGGACCTTCTCCGTCGTGGAGGAGCGTGGCACTATCTGTGCCAGCAGCTAAGAGCAAATTGCCGCGCGTGGCGATTCACGGGGCGTTCCTCATCGTTGAGGGAAGCTGGACCCTCACAGACGTAAAAACGTCAATGCTTAAGAGAGCCCAGAGACCATCGACACCTCACAAGGATTGCTCATGAGGTGAAGGGCCTCGCGCGGACCTCCGGATCTGCGTCTCCTTTGCAAGATGATCGGAGCGGCCTTGGTCTTCAATAATCCTGCCACGTTAGGCCTTCCTCCTCAGAGGGAATCTTCCTGCGGATGCTGGTGCATCGACACGTCCTTGCTCCCTCGTGAGGGTTGCTCATGAGGGGTAGGTCCTTAACGGGTGCCTCGGGCACACCTTGGACTTTCCTCGAAGATTTTTTATTTTCTGGTTTTTCAGAGGTAATCGTTAATGGAGCCGTTGCCCCTGACCAGAGCTCGCTCCCTTCGGGTTTTTCAGGCTTGCTATTTTCCGGGCGAAGGCCCCAGCATAGACACCATGCCTAGCCTCCTTCCGCGTGGAGTACAACAGAAAATAAATGGACTTCATGCCATTTTGATGTCATGCCGAAGCAGAGACGCTATATTGCGCATTAACTTAATATCAGTGCTTAAGAGCGGACTGAGCTGATACAAGTGTCATGAAAACGGGCTTTATCTCCTTGTGAGGAACCTAAGGGTAGAACTTTTGCAGATGAGCTATGTTCCGCGGGTTCCCCATAGGCATGCCTTCTGCAGTTTCCAGCCGCGCCGAGCCTGGCCTGGCGATGCACGTCACCTTGAAGGGTCCTTCCCACATTGGAGACAGCTTGTGCAGGCCCTTGCGAGAAAGTATTCTCCTTAGCACCAGGTCGCTGACCTCCAGAGTTCTTGCTCGAACATGGCGGCTATGGTAGCGGCATAGTCCTTGCTAGTACCTTGCGGCGCGAAGCGTGGCTTGGCACTGAGCTTCTTCGAGCAGGAGGAGGCAGTCCTTGATGAGGTCCTCTTGGCGAATTTCATCGAAGGCGAGCACCCTTGGCGACCCGAACTTGACGTCGGTGGGAAGAACAGCCTCCGCCCCATAGACCAAGAAGAAAGGGGTCTCTCCAGTGGGTTTGGTGGAGTCCTGATGGACCATAAGATGGATTGGAGGTTGTCTAACCATTTTTTACCACAGGCTTCGAGCTTGGCGTTGAAGCTTTTCATCTTGAGCCCTTTGAGCACTTCAGCGTTGGCGCGCTCGGCTTGACCATTGCTCCTGGGGTAGGCGACGGAGGTGAAACAGATCTTGACGCCGGCCAATGCGCAGTATTCCCGGAACAGTCCGCTGGTGAACTGGTTGCCATTGTTGGTGATGATGCAGTCAGGCACACCAAAGCGACAGACCAGCCCACAGATGAACTTGACTGCAGACCTTGCAGGGATTGTGCACACCAGTTCCACCTCCACCCACTTGGTAAACTTGTCGATGACAATGTAGAGGTAGCGGTAGCCCCCTTGTGCTCTAGGAAATGGACCAAGGATGTCCAGCCCCCAGACTACAAAGGGCCAAGTGAGTGGAATGGTTTGCAGCTCTTGCGCCGGCTGATGTATCTGCTTGGTGTGGAATTGGCATGCCTCGCACCTCTTGACCATCTCCGCCGCATCTCCGAGCACCGAAGGCCAGTAGAACCCGCTTCGGTATGCCTTTGCGGCTAGAGTCGCTGCAGAAGCATGATGCCGGCATTCGCCAGTGTGGATGTCCCTTAGAAGCTCTTGGCCTTGGTGAGTAGATATGCACTTCAGGGTGATGCCATTCAGCGACGCCGGTACAAATCACCATCCTTGACGCAGTAGCCTAAATCTTGCCGCACAATCCTCTCAGCCTCCTCTTCATCCTCGGGAAGCCTGCTGCTGGTGAGGTAGGCCTTGAGCTCGATGATCCAATCCACTCCCTCCTGCCGTGCCAATGCCAGAAGGACGCGGTCACCTAAAGGAGGCCCGCAATCTGGAGCCCCCTGCTTCGGCGGTGGCGGCAAAGCAGAAGGAGGAGGTGATTCGGATGTCAACGGAGAAGCGGACAGTTTGAAGAGACGCTCCTCAAAGACGCCGGCAGGCTATGCCAGGCAATGAGAGGCGCGCTTGGCAATCTCGTCGGCTTCCGCATTTTCCCCTCTCGGGATGTGCTTCAGCTCCAAGCCTTGGAAGCATTTTTCCATCTTTCGATGCTCCTCAAGATAAGCCGCCATGTGCTCATCCTTTGGAGTGTAGCTCTTGTTCGAGAAGTTCACAACCAGCTGTGAATCTCCCTTGACGATGAGGCGCTTGATGCCCAAAGCATTTGCTGCCCTTAGGCCAGCAAGTAGTCCTTCATACTCCGCGATGTTGTTGGAGACCTTGCGCTCAGGCCCAAAGCAGAGCTGTATAGCCTAGAAGAGTTTGTCTCCAGAGGGAGAGGTTAAGACAGCACCTGCTCCCGCGCCGGGGAGGTTAAAGGCACCGTCGAAGTGCATGATCCTGAGGCCCGGGGCCTCTTCTCCAGGGAGCGTTGACTCCACCTCTGGAGGCTCGTCGACGAATGGATCAGTCCATTCTGCAGTCAACTCGGCCAAAGCCTTGCTCTTGATTACCTTTGTAGTTTCGAAGGAGATCTCGAAGGGTTGAAGCTCCACGGCCCATTCCGCCACTCGCCCGGTGACGTTGGGGTTGCGCAGGATGGTCTCCAGGGGACGATCGGTTACCACCTTGATCGGGTGACCCTAGAAGTAGTGGCGTAGCTTCTGTGAAGCGATGAGCAGGGTGTAGAGCAGCTTTTGCTGCATGGTGTAGCGTTCCCGCGCATCACGCAGTACTGTGCTAACGAAGTACACGGGCTTTTGCACCTTGACGATACCCTCGGGAGGCTCTTCCTCGGGAGGCTTTGGAGCGTCGCTCTGAGGGGGTGGCTTGGGCGGCTCCTCTTGAGGGACAGGAGGCGAAGCGGCCTCCTCCTCGCGAGGAGCCCCCCTGACTAGGAGGATTGACCTTGGCGATCACTTTGGCATCCTGCTCCGTGATGAGGACGGCACTTGCAGTCCTTGGAGTTGCCACGATGTAGAGTAGCAAGGGCTCGCGAGTCATTGGGGCAACCATGATCAGTGGGCTCGTGAGGTACCTTTTCAACTCGGCGAAGGCCTTGTCGGCTTCCGGAGTCCACTCGAACTTCCCGGTACGCTTCATGATCTTGAAGAAGGGCAAAGCTTTCTCCCCACTCCTCGCGATGAAGCATCCCCGGGCTGCCATGCACCCCGCGAGGCGTTGCATTTCCTTGAGATTGCGCGGAGGACGCATTTCTTCAATGGCCTTGACCTTGTCAGGGTTCGCCTCTATCCCGCGATGAGACACGAGGAACCCAACAGTTTTCCCAATGGTACGCCGAAGGCGCACTTGGCGGGGTTGAGCTTGATGTTTACCTTTCTCAAGTTGATGAATGTTTCCTCCAGATCTTCGATGAAGGTGTGACCCTCGCGAGTCTTGACGATGATGTCGTCGACATAGGCTTCTGCATTCCTTCCCATCTGAGCCCCCAGGGCCTTACGCATGAGCCTTTGGAAGGTGGCTCCTGCGTTCTTCAGGCCGAAGGGCATACAGACATAGCAATACACCCCACGGGGCGTGATGAAGGTGGTTTTCTCCTCATCCTCCCTTGCCATCTTGATCTGATGATAGCCAGAGAAAGCATCCAAGAAGCAAAGGAGGTCGCAGCCGGCGATGGAGTCGACGATTTGATCTATCCTCGGGAGAGAATAAGGATCCTTGGGACAGGCCTTGTTGAGACTTGTGAAGTCCACGCGGAGGCGCCCACTGCCGTTAGCCTTTGGGACGACCAACGGATTAGCAATCTAGGTGGGGTGGGCCACCTCGCGTATTAACTTGGCCTTCTTCAGCTTCTCTATTTCCTTGATGATGAAGTCTTGCTTCTCTTGCGCTTGCTTCCTAGTCTTCTGCTTCACGGGGTGTGCCTGAGGGCACACGGCTAAGTGGTGCTCAATCACCTCCCTGGGAACGCCGGGCATATCTGACGGAGTCCAAGCGAACATATCAGAATTTGCCCGCAGGAAGGTGACGAGCGCGCTTTCCTATTTGGGGGAAAGCCCTGCCTCGATGGTGATGAAGTTTTCATAGCCCCCAGCCTGCAGCGGGACCTTCTTGGTTGCCGAGCGCTCTTGGGTAAACTGGGGTCTCCTGCCTGAGGGTACCGCAGCTTCCCAGATGCTCATGTCCAGCATTGGATGGACCAGGTCCTCGCTCGGAGTAGGCGATGCAGAGGCGGCGAACTTCTTCCCTTTCGAACCCAGAGTGTGGGGCTCGAGAGAGGCCTTCTTCGCAGCAGCCCGCTCTTGGGATACGAGCTGCTTCTTCCTCGTGAGGTCACCGGAGTGTTCCAGTAGATCTTCGTCGGCGGGGAACATGGTGGCGGCCTCACGGTAAACATGCTCAACTGATCGGAGAGCATCCTTCTCATTGCAGCGCACGGTGATCGTGCCGTTGGCGCCCAGAATCTTGAGGACGTTGAAGCCATGGTGCATTGCTGCCATGAACCTAGCCAAGGCTGGGTAGCCAAGAATGGCATTGTATGGCAGGGCGATGTAGGCGACATCGAACTCGAGGCTTTCTGTCCTGTAGTTGTCCCGGGTGCCGAAGGTGACGGGCAGGCTTACCTGCCCAATTGGCGTTGTAGACCCCTTGGTTACCCCGAAGAACGGCGGAGTTGGCATGAGCCGGTGGTACGGCACCTGCATCTTCTCGAAGATCTCGACCGAGATGATGTTGAGGCCCGCCCCTCCGTCGATGAGAGTGCGGTTGACGGCGACGTTGTTGATGGTTGGCGTGCACAAGAGGGGAATTGTGCCCACGCCCCTTGTGGAAGCCGGATGATCCTCCTCATTGAAGCCGATCTTGCACGTCAACCACTTCATTAAGCGATTGCCGACACTGGGCTGCGCCGCCGCGATTTCTCGCGACAGCTGCTTGAAGTGTCGATTTGACAGAGGAGCCTGAGCTCCACCCAGGAGGCAAGCGGCGAAGTCTCGCGGCTCTTGATAGCCCCCCTGGTCCTCCTCCCGATGATCGTTTGCTGGTGGGGGCAGCGGCAGCGGCTCGGGATCGGCTCGAGATAGACCCCCATGGCGGCGACCTTCCTCGCGGTCGTCGTCACGGTGATCGCCCCAGGATCCACTCTTGCCGTTGCTGCGGCCGCCCTCGTGACGCTTGGCGACGCCATTTTCCTCGTGAAACTTCCGAACAATCCAACAATCCTCGGTATTGTGGGTGTCCTTCTTGTGGATAAGGCAGTAGCGGCGACGTCGACCTTTATCGCAATCGGAGCGGTCCCCACGGCATTGCTTATGATCTGGCTTCGCCGCGAGGACAGCAGCCTCCTTTCGCTTGGGGTCCTTGGTCTTCGGCTTTGGAGGGGGCGCCTCTGGCAGATTGTGCACGAAGAGCCTTCCCTCCTCAGCCTTGGCGCAGCGGTCGGCGATCTCAAAGAGCCTGACAACGAAAGTCAGCTCATCATTCACGGATAGCTTCTCCCTCATCTTGACGTCGGATATGCCCGTGGAGAACGCGGAGATGACCTCCTTGTTGGAGATCCTGGGGATCTTGTTCCTCATCTGACTGAAGCGCTGGATGTACTGATGAAGCATCTCGCCCTTGTACTGGCGCACCGCCTTAAGATCGTTCTTAGTTGCGGGGCGCTCGTACGTGGGCATGAAGTTGGCAACGAATTGACGACATAAATCCTTCTATGAAGTCATGGGAGCCAAGTTCGCGGAGCGTCCTTGAGGGCCATGGGGAACCAATTCACCATGGCACGCTGATCTCCACGCGCGGCCTGGATGGCGACGACGTAGAGCTGGAGGAATTCGACGGGGTTGGTGGTCCTGTCATAGCGCGTGGCGATGTCCGGCTTGAACTTGTCAGGCCAGACCACGTAGCGCTGCTGGAGAGTGAGGGCGAGACACCCGGGGTTGTAGATAGGGTCACCGGGGGTCCTGACGTTCTTGCCAGCTTCGCCGATGTCGTCGATGGCGCGGTCATGATTTTCGTGGCGGCGCTCGAGGGAGACACGTGCGTCTTCTGGAGCGCGTTGGACGATTTGGCAGCTGGGCTCCCCGCGCGGTGAAGATGCGGCGCGGGAAACCACCTTATTGGCCTTGTTGGCCCTCCCATCTCCGGCGCCCGGGGCACGATGCGCGGCTGCCAGATCTGGGTTCCCCGCACCCTGGGCTCCTCCCTGGGCCAGGTCTTCATTGGCGATGGCGACGAGCTCGGCGATTCGAGTGCGCCACCCCTCACGCCCGTCGTCGGTGGGTTGATAGCACAGCAACTCCTGCGCCATGGCGAGAGCCTGCGCAGGAGACAGCTGACTCCCAGAATGAGCGCGAGAAGTGGCAGTGGCGGTGAAGGAGAGTGAAGGCTCTGTACGCCTGGACGGGAGGTAGGAGGACTCCAGATCTTCCTCCTCTTCCTCCCCGGCCGAAGCTTCACGACGACGGAAGATGGGCTCGGTTTGCCCCCGAGCGGCGTTGCGACGGCGAAGGTGCTCGAGCCTTGCATTGGCATCGGCCATGTCGAAGCAGATCTAGAAGAAAACACACCACAGCCCCCTACCTGGCGCGCCAAATGTCGATGGATTTTGTGTCGCAAGAACACGGGGTACCACGCGACGGACCCAAGGATTCGAACGCAGGGGGCTAAACGTGGGAGATCTTGGATCGCAACGAAACACGGTGATGGAAGCCTCGAGTGTCGAACGCACAACACACTGCAGAAAGGGAGACCGAGCTTTACCCAGGTTCAGGGCCCTCGTGGTGAGGTAAAACCCCTACTTCCTGCCTTCTTGTATTGCAACGCGACACCTCGCGAGGAGTACAAGGCCTTGGTTACAAAGCTCTAGTCGGCCAGAGGTTGAAGAACCTGCGTGCCCAACTAGCAGCCTGAAGAAGATGAAGATCCGATCCTCTCTAAGGGTGGCCTCCCCCTCCTTTTATAGCGCCAAGGTCCTCCTTCCCCTTATCTTCTTGGGGAAGGGGTTGCCACACACGGCCAAGGAGGGAGGACAGCTGTAGACTACACTCTTCTGTAGACTTGGTCTTCGTAGGGTAGTGGCGCCGGTCCACAGGAGTGGGTGGAGGAAGTTGACGCCTTCCTCTGGTGCCCTGCACCGTCCATGCTATTTTTAGGAGGGTGGCCAACAACCACTGTGCCGCTTTAGGCAGGCACAGCGAAAGTTGGTCTCCTCCCTGTCGGGGGTAGCGTGGGCGGTACGCGGTCTTCTGCCCGTTATCTTCTTGCTCTGCACGCAAACGTGCTGAGCTGACATGGGCGTACTTCCTCTCCTCACCAGCAGGGGCAAGCGAGGAGGTCTTCTGGTCCTTAGCAGTTTCTGTCGTCGTTCTCCTCATGAGGCGCCTCCTCGTGAGGGTCTTCTCCGTAGCTTGTGTCGTTGATTCTCCCCTGGGCTGAAGATGGGCCGATGATGGGGCCCAGGAGCAGGTGGACCGGGATACCCCGGTATCCAGAACACCGACACGTGCTATGCATGTCCAGTACAGCCTCCAAGGCTCGGGGGGCTGGCAATTATGGTATGCGCCCTGACAATGAATCTCATACCGGATCCTCAGAAATCCGAAGAAGAGAAGCTCGCAACTGGGAAAACGCCATCCCAATATCCTCCGATGACAAACCTAATGGCAAAGGCGCACAGAGGAATCCATCGCCACCCCGTAAGAACTACCCTGCTCCAGGATACCAAGACAATGCTGCTCCTCGCCACAAAACCAACATGCCACCAACAAAGTATAAGACGTTTGAACTCCCAAAGGGAGGAATCGTCATACGTGACAATGATGACAAACGAGGAAGAAGCCGTGACACCGGACGCAGAGATGATCCGCCACGAAGGGAAAACAGCAGAGATGGCGGATCCAAGAGAAGGGACCGAACTCGCCATGACAACGGCACGCATCGTGGCAGCGACAAAGACAAGCATCGCTCCACTTTCCACCATGATGATAAAGGCAGGGCTCCCACCGCCATGACGACGATCCATCTCCACGAAGAACAGAAGGAAGCCATCATAGCTGCAAAGATCAGTCATAGGACGGTGAGAGTAAATGACGACGCAACCCTTCGCCATCCCCACCAGGAAGCCCCCATGGCGGAGGCAGTGGTGGAGGCAGACCAGCAAGGTCACGGAGCTCTCGCAAGGATCCGCCAGACCAGAAGCCCTACGACGCCCGTACCCATCTGAACGAGATTGCCAAGTCTCAAACAGCCTTCTTCCTCGGCCCAAAGTGCTTTGGACAATGGATTCGTGATGAGCCCATCCCGCATGGGTTCAAAATCGAGAAAAACATCCGCCAGTATAACGGAGTCGATAGGCATTTAACTTGGCTACAAGACTACTTCAACGCAGTGCAGTTTGCCAGTGGATCACCCAATGTTGTTGTCCGCTATTTGCCCCTGATGCTATCCGGCACTGCGAGGCAGTGGATCAATGACTTGGCAGCAAATTCTATCCAAATATGGTTTGATATGCAAACTGCATTCACCAAAAATTTCGAGGGGACTTACAAGAGACCCCATAACATTGGTGACCTCCAACGGTGCCGACGAGCCGACGACGAGACCTCCCAAACTTTCCTCGCGCGATGGCTGGATATGAAGAACTCCTATGAGGGCATCACTAACGAATCTGCCATCCTCGCATTTATTGATAGTTTGGAGAGAGGCCAACTGCTCCGCCATTGCCTGTTACGGGAGAGGAACGAAGGGAAACTGACCCTAAATTCCATGATCACCATTGCAAGCAATTATGCGGCCGCCGCCGATGACGCCCGTGAATCTCTGAAGGCTTTTGCTATCTAGAACACTGGAAAGCAGAATAGCAGCAATAAATGAAAGAATCCGCCAGAAGAGCAGCAGGCCTCGGATATGGTGGCCACAACCTTCGCTGACAAGGGTCAAAGTGGGCAGTGTGGCAAAGGATGAAGCACAGGCAATGGCCAGCCGCGGAGTTCTGCAACTCCTGCTACGGCGCCATCTACCCCTGTGTCTTACAACGAATACCGCGATATGCCTTGTTTTGCCCATCATGATGCCTTGGGAAAGTGCAACCACACCAACCGGAACTACAAGTTTGTCAATGACCTCAAGGCGGATCAAGAAGCCAGTTTCAAGCACAGCCGACGACAACGGCCTCGTGGCAAAGGGAAAGCGGACAAGGACAAGGACTCTAGGGATGGCAGTGATATGGATGAAGACCCTGCGCCCAAACCCACTGAAAAGGCAGAGGGTGGTGCTAGCAAGGCTAACCCAATCAAGGACAAAAAAGGTGCCTTCCACACATTCCTCGGACCCCCCACGGCTAAGGGACAGAGAGCCGCTATGCGCTCCCTCAACGCCACCGTGCCAAAAATCCGTCAGTATATCCGATGGTCCAAAGTACCGGTGCACTGGAGCCACGATGATCATCTAGAACACATCCCAGATGGATATTACGCCATAGTGGTATGCCCTATAATCCATGGCTATGAGTTCTCCAAGTGCTTAATGGATGGCGGAAGCAGCCTGAACATCATGTACGTGGAAACTTTGACAAAGCTCGGGCTGACCAAGACCCAACTCCGCCATAGCGCGGTTACCTTTTATGGGGTAATTCCTGGTCGCCAAGCCAAGTCCCTCGGGTCCATCACACTCAAGGTTGCCTTCGGTAGTGAGGAAAATTACCGTGAAGAGCCCATAACCTTTGAAGTAATCCCGTTCAAAAGCACATACCACGTGATCTTCGGTCGCCCTGCCTTCCACAGCTTCCATGCCAGGCCGTGCTACATCTACAACTAGCTGAAGATGCCAGGCCCACATGGCATAATTACCATTTATGGCAGTTTCAGAAAGGCAAAGGAGTGCGAGGAAGGAGAAGCTGCCTTCACGGAAGCAGTGTTCTTCGGTGAGGAGTTCAAGGAAATTCACGCCCACCATGGACCCTGCGGAGATGCCGACATCCAAGCAGGAGATTTCCGCCTCCTCGCCCACCTTCAAGCCTACAGTGGACACAAAACAGGTGGAGCTTGTCACTGGCGATGCCGCCAAGACCACCTCCATTGGGACAAACTTGTCCCCCAAATAGGAAAGCGTGCTCATCGAGTTCCTCCGTGAGAACCGGGATATCTTTGCATGGCAGCCATCTGACATGACAGGTGTACCCAGGGAACTCACCGAGCATGCTCTGCAAATAATTCCTGGTTCCAAACCAGTAAGACAAGCCATGAGACGCTTCGGAGATAAAAATGCCGCACCATAGCAAAGGAAATTTCCAAGCTGTTGAAAGAAGGCTTCATCAAGGAAGTGATCCATACAAAGTGGGTGGCAAATCTGGTACTAGTTCCTAAGAAAAACACAAAAGTTCTGCGCATGTGTGTAGATTACACTGGCCTGAACAAAGCATGTCCAAAAGACCCTTTTCCCTTGCCTCGCATTGACCAAGTCATTGACTCAACGGCAGGATCAGAGCTGCTGTGTTTCTTAGATGCCTATTCGGGATACCATCAGATCAAGATGAAACAGTCCGATCAGCTCGCTATGTCGTTCGTAACACCTTATGGCACATATTGCTATATCACAATGCCATTCGGTCTGAAAAACGCAGGAGCAACGTATCAGCGCACCATGCAAAAGTGTCTGGCGGATCAAATTGGACGAAACATCCACGCATATGTGGACGACATCGCAGTTATGTCTAAGAAGCAAGATGGCCTTATAGCAGATTTGCAAGAGACCTTCGACAATCTGAGGAAATACAACATGATGCTCAACCCCACGAAGTGTGTCTTCGGGGTTCCAGCCGGACAACTCCTAGGATTCATCATCTCCCACCGCGGAATTGAGGTTAACCCGGAGAAGATCAAGGCAATCCTTGACATCTCCCAGCCCATCAACCTAAAAGATGTACAACGACTCACAGGCTGCATGGCAGCAGTGAGCAGATTCATCAGTCGTCTTGGCAAGAAGGCTTTGCCACTCTACAAGCTGATGAAGAAATCAGACGAATTCGTCTGGACCGATGAGACAGACACTGCACTTAAGGATCCGAAGAGAGTGTTATCCACTTCACCAGTCCTCGCAGCACCTGAAGACCAGGAACCCATGTTACTATACATGGCAGCAACTAACATGGTGGTCAGCATCATCATGGTGGTAGAACGTAAGGAAGAAGCGCAGGAGTATGGCGTACAACGACCAGTCTACTATGTCAGTGAGGTCCTGACGGAATCCAAGCAGCGCTACCCTCACTACCAAAAATTGGCATACAGAGTCTTCCTAGCTTCTCGTAAGTTGAGGCATTACTTCTATGACCATAAGATCACAGTGGTGAGCAAAGCCCCACTGAAGGACATCATCAACAACAGCGACGCAACAGGACGAGTTGCGAAGTGGGGCATTGAATTGGCTTCCTTCAACATCGACTACAAGCCTTGCACCGCCATCAAGTCTCAGGCTTTGGCAGAGTTTATGGTGGATTGGAAGGAAGCACAGGAAACTACGCCCGTCCCAGAACCAGAGCATTGGGTGATGCACTTTGATGGCTCAAAGTTGCTACACGGCTCGGGGGCTGGTGTGACACTCAAATCCCCCAAGGGAGATGAGCTAAGCTATGTTCTCCAAATCCACTTCCCCACCACCAACAACATCACGAAATATGAAGCTTTACTGCACGGGCTACGTGTCGCAAAGGAGATTGGCGTACAACACATCATGTGCTGTGGAGATTCTAACCTTGTGGCACAGCAGGTGGCTGGCACATACAAAGCTCGGAACGAATTCATGGCAGCATACAGAGACGAAGTGGATGAGATGGCCAAAAGTTTCCTCGGCTATGACATAAAACACGTACGATGAGAAGATAACATGGCGGCCGATACCCTGTCTAAACTAGGATCTAGCTGCAGGGCAGTTCCACCAGGAGTATTCCTCGAGCATCTGCACGTGCCATCAGTAAAGATGGTAGACCCAGAAAATCCAGAACTAGCAAGCTCCCCCGTTATGGTTGTTTTGCCTAGCAATCCGCCATGGGTAGAGCCCTACCTGGAATACCTGACGAACAAGAAGCTACCCGAAGACGAAGTCTAAAGAAGGCAAATCGAGCGTAGAGCTAAAGCGTACACCATCATCGATGGCCAACTCTACAAATGAAGTACCTCAGGAGTTTTCATGAAGTGCATATCCCAAGTGGATGGAATTGAAATACTAAGAGAGATCCACGAAGGCGAATGTGGGCATCACACCACCGCCAGATCCCTAGTAGCTAAAGCATTCCGCCATGGATTCTACTGGCCAACAGCCAAGGCAGATGCAGACCGCATTGTGGAGCTTTGTCAAGGTTGCCAGATGTACTCCAAGCAAACCCATATGCCTGCCACAGCACTGCATACGATCCCTATAACTTGGCCCTTTGCAGTCTGGGGGCTGGACATGGTGGGTCCTCTAAAAAGAGCACCTTCGGGATTTACGCACCTCCTGGTAGCGGTAGACAAATTCACGAAGTGGGTGGAAGCTAAGCCCATCAAAAAACTTGATGGCAAAACTGCCCTAAAATTCGTCAAGGACATTGTGGTCAGATTCGGCATCCCACATAGCATCATCACCGATAATGGCACAAATTTGTCTCAGGGAGAAGTTGTAGAATACTGCCATCACAATGGAATTTGGCTTGACCTAGCATCTGTGGCACATCCATAGTCTAATGGCCAAGTCGAACGGACCAACGGACTAATCATGTCAGGGATCAAGCCACACCTAGAAGCACCGCTGCACAGAGTAGCTGGAGCCTGGGCAGAGGAACTGCCATCTGTGCTGTGGAGTCTGCGGACCACGCCAAATAGATCAACTGGCCTTACCCCTTTCTTCTTAGTCTACGGAGCAGAGGTAATCTTGCCAAGTGATGTTCAGTACGATTCTCCAAGAGTCGAGGCCTACGAGGAGGAAGATGCAGAAACATCCAGACAACTATCTGTGGACCTGCTGGAAGAAGAATGAGACCTAGCAGCCCAGAGATCCGCCATCTACTAGTAGAATCTCCGCTGCTATCACAGCAGGCGAGTTCGCCAACGCTTGTTCAAAGAAGGTGACCTGGTGCTATGCCTCAAACAGCAGAAGTCCCATAAGCTATCCCCGCCTTGGGAAGGACCCTTTGTCATCAGCAAAGCTCTGCTGAATGGTTCCTACTACCTCGTTGATATTCGTGAGCTAGATAAGCAACCCAGTAAGAAGCGCAAATGAAGAGACCCTGACAATATCTATGATGAGACAGATCATCCATGGAACATCGCACAGCTACATCCTTTCTACACCTAGCACCTTTTCTAGCTATGTAATAGGCACCTCTATATGATCAATGAAATAAAGCATTTGGTTCACTCTTGATTTTTTCTGAGTCTTTTACCTCCTTTATTGTTCATTTAGATTGTATAGAACCTTTTTTGCGCAATTGTGCTTTGCAGTTGCATCTCTTTTAAATCTGCCATAAGCGGTCCGCGTAGCTTTTTTATGTTTTGATCTTCATCCGATGTTCTCTGTGTGGATTCCAGAGTAGTGACTTCTTGACGATCTAAGCCGCCATCTGCTCAGGGTTCTGGATGGTGGCTATTAAGTATCGTCGCCCTAGCGGATTGTTCGTGCGAAGGTTTCACCATCTCATGAAAAGTCAAGCACAGAGAGCCGAATGGCGGGTCGCATAATCCTACGCGTGAATTTTTTTCTAAGTGTTGTTTTTTGGGCATGGCAAAAACTGCAAGTTGCATAAAACTAGGCCTGGTAGTTTCTTCGCGCAATCAAACCACTTTCATAAAAAATGAACTGCAAATAACTCAAAAGCATTACATTGATCCGCCACAAGCAGATCAGCCACAGTGCAGAGCATTCACATGCAGTTTAAGTTTAAATTATAGACCCACTCAGGGGCCGAATTGATGCAAGTATTTTTTTTCCTACCATATTGCAGGGCACATCTCAAGAAGGTGGCAGAACCTTGGAGGACACCTCGTCACCGCCATCTCCACCTACTACAGAGGCTGATGCAGAAGCTTGGCTGGGTGAAGCTGGTAGATCGTATGCTTCATAGTATATGTTCAGCTGCATGCCAAGGGCACACAGCTGATCGTACCCAAGCACGCTTTGCCGAATAACAGCTTCGTCCACCGGTGCTCCACCCTCGCCAGCTTTCGGGATGCCGGAGGTGATCAGGTCTAGGTCCAGCTCAGGGTAGTGGGCCTTCGCCAAAGTTAAGGCAGTTCTGGCACCACCCCGAGCGGAGGATTGTTTCCAATCCGCCACCAGCCCTGGCACCATCAGCAGCTTCTGGGAAAACGCAATGGCGGACAGGTCAGAGGAACCCACTATCTGGAGGCTCCCGCATGCCTTGCGACTGGCATTGAGAAGGCCATCAAGCTCCTTCTTCGCTGCATCGGTAGCAATGCGCAGGCCCTCGCGGTGTCCGTCTCGCCCTGTCCCAGGGCAGCTGCATAGCAGAAAAAGAAGATGCATCAGTAATGGCATAGCATAAATTGAACAAATAAAATATCTAAAATAAAAAGAAGTGGTACCTAGAAGGGTATCCTAGAAGTGATGAAGGAGATCATTGTAGCCTTCACGCCGCTTCTCAAAATCAGCGACGGCTTTGTAGAGATCCGCTATCTCCTTGTCCTTCTTCAGGCCCTGGTTCTTCTGGTCCTTCAGCCGTTGTTCGAGGGTGGCATTTTCGGCCAGTGATTTCTGGAGCTGATCATTCAGCCCATCCATCGCAATGGCATGGCCCTTCTCCACCCCTTCTAGTTTGGACCTGAGTGCAGCAGCATCTGCATGGTGGAATTGTGTCAGCTTAGCATTGGTTAAATAAGCATGAAGGAAAACAAACTTATTAAGGTAAATTACCGCTACTCTCAAGCTAATGCTGCAGGTCCACCACAAGAGCACTTTTGGTTGCCAGCTCCTTCTCCTGCGAGCTGACGACCTGGACCAGATCCTCCACCACCTTCTTATAGTTCTGGCAAAATTTGAGGTGTTAGTCACTTTTAGAGCTTCATGATGGATATAATCCGCCATAACGCTCGTGGGCTACTCACTGATTTTTTTAGTCACTCTTAGAGCTTTATGCTGGATATATAATCCACCATAACGCTCAGGGGCTACTCACTGATTTTTTAGTCACTCTTAGAGCATCACGATGAATAAATATCCGCCATGATGCTCGGGGGCTACTTATGCTGATTTTTTTTGTCTTCCTTAGAGCTTTATGCCGGATAATAATCCACCATAACGCTCGGGGGCTACTCAGTACGAAATTAAAAAAAAAATAGAAGTTCTCTATAGAGCACTATGTGAACTACCAGCGCTCGAGGGCTGTGCTATTCAAAGACTTATAGAAGTCACTCATGAAGCCCTATAGCAGATTGAACTTACAAATCCACCATGGCGCTCGGGGGCTACTGGGAGTACATACCTCTTTAACTAAACTAGTTTTCTGAACAAATGCCGCCATAGTAGATGATACATGGTTACTAGCCTCCTCTTGAGAATTATCAAGACAGAACAGAGCTTCATATTTCTTCCGCCATCTTGAGGCCTCCCCAGCCCCTGCCTCTGGCTAGACCACCTTTTCGCTAAAACTCACTTTCTTGGCAAATTTAGCAGTTTGGTCAGATGCTCCAGCATTCACTTTTGGAACATCCGCCATCTTATTAACGCCCTGAGAAGAAGTGGAAGGCCCAGTTGGACGAGCAGGAGCATCAGGTGTAGGTGGGATGGTGGCAGGAGATGGCTTAGCCCTTGGAGGTTTCTGGCCGGCAACCTTTCGTCTCCTATGTGCAAAAGACAATCCACAAATTAGAATAGTCAAGTTAATGCATGGTATAAAGGCAATTAATGATGGTTTGTACTTCCGCTGTGGCAGGTTGATAGTGGCGGATTGCTCGGGCACGGTGTCCAGATGGCCGCGAAGAGCAGGGGACAGATGGCGCGAGATGACTCTCTTGCCAAGTCCATGAATGCGCCCGCCGCCACCATGAACACCGCGTGGAATTGTTATTACGGGCTCATCTGCCACTACCTCCTCTTTCACTACCTTCTGTCCTTTGGGAGATGAGGATATCTCATCCTCATCATCAGTAAGCTCTTTCATCTAGGGATAACGGATGAGGCCGCTCAGCTCAGAGGATGGTAGGGAAGAAAGCTGCAGTGAGATACGAAGTTATTCCAGAAGAATTAGCTGTTATGATAGAATAAGGAGAAATGCTCACCTTTGGACAACGGCCATTCTCATACATAGGGATCTTTAGCTTCAGAGGCTCATCCTGTCCCACCTTAATGATGCTGCCAATTCATTGCTCAGTCTCTTCAGCAGATAGTTCCTCTTTGGAATAGCACTGAGGATCATCAATTCTGCTGTATTCGCACATCAGGGCTGGATGGTACTGAAGAGGCTGAATCCGCTGTGAGACCCAACAGTGGATGGTATCAGCAACTGTCAGTCTAGAGAAGACAAGTTTCAAAATCCACCGTGAACATAATTGGCATTCATCATCCATTGTAAAATCATCCATGACGCCCCAGCTATCCCGCTCCTTGGCAGGGCCATCAGTAAAAGACCGCAGGCCATACTTCCTTTCGAGAGGGGCCTGGTCCGCCATATAAAAGAAAGATCCCCGCCATCCCTTTGCAGAGTTGTGAGGAACAATGTATGGATAAGATTTCCCGCTATGAGGAACAAATGAGATTGATCCATAGTTGCGAGTATCTCCGTTTGTGTCCCATTTGTGGCGGATATTAAAATATAGGCGAAACAAATCTCCACATGGGCTGATGCCCAGATATCCCTCACATAGCGCGATGAATCCCGCCAGAGCGGCGAAGCTATTTGGAGTGATATGGTGTAGCTATAACCTGTAGTGTCGAAGGATGCCCTTCAGGAAGTAGCATAGCGGAAGGCTGAAACCACGATCGATGTGGGACTTCAGCATGATGATCTCTTCTTCTTCTGGACTGAGCATTATAGCACCAGGTTCAACCCGCCATTTGGAGATCTCCTTAGTGGCGACGCGGCCTTCTTGCTCCAGGGAAGACAGGATCTCCTCACTAATATTGCAGGGATCTTAATCCCCTCCTGAGGTCTCGGGCATGGTGGACTCTGTATCAGAGGACCGCGCAGAGCCCTCAGCAGCTTTGAACTTAGAAGCTTGGCGAGATGATTCTGGTTCCATGGCGGCCAGTGGTGTGGCGGTGATGACTTCCAAGATTTCTAGCAAAGATGAGGAAGACGATGCCAGCTTGTGGCGGGAAATGTCGTCGGTGGTGAAAATTCTCGCGGTGGCTCATCGGAAATGACATGGCTCTCATGGCGGTGCTGAGGAGAGAGAACATGACGGGGGCAAATGAAAGGTGAATGGCCGAGGGTGAGAGGCCAGGGTATATATAGACCCTGGGCCTCGAGATTTGTGCCCACCATTGCCACCACTCATCCTAATTGCAGAAACCCTAATCCGGTGACACGTATCCAGGGGTAAAGAAGTAACTTGGTGAAAATAGTGCACGCGCTGTAAATCTTTCCTAGAAGGAACTACGTGCCAGAATTCACAGCGGATTTCCACGGTATGATCCAACGGATCCCGAAAATCTCACCAGAAGATAACTACGTCGCTTGATCCATTATTTATGGTGAATCAATAGATGGAAGGAGGAACATCAAGTTAACCGCCATCCCAAAGAAGAAGAGCTATGGCGAAAGTGACCCACCAAGGACAGGCATGGCAGATATAGATGAAAATCTTGAAGTTCCCTAGGGGCTACTATTGGGGATATACCAAATAGGTATACCAGCGATGTAGTCCTAAATCAGCAAGCCCGGGTGGCCCATCAGGGGTGGTATGGCGGATTTGCCATAACAGGCAGCCCAGTTGCTGAAGATAGCATGGCGGTACTGGACGCAGGCGCTAATGGCGGATCCAGAGACTGGCCCATGGCGGATACTGACGGCAGGCCCATGGCGGATTGTAGACAAGCCCATGGCGGGATGCCTTGTAGTACACGCATAGGACTTAGTCTAGGACTCCAAGTTGTATCCGCTCCGGTACCAACGTGTAGCCCACGCCCGGCGCCTTTATAAGTGCTACTTGGTGATGATGTGGAAGCAGACGTCCTTGTGCGTGGTGCTTGACCAGCCCGTTGGGAACCCCAAGAGGAAGGTATGATGAGTGTAGCGGCTAGTTTTCCCTCAATTAAGAAACCAAGGTTTAATGTCGATCAGGAGAAGGAGAGACGGTGACGACTGAAGGTGATGCTTGCTAGCTTGCGACAGCAGCGGACAATTTATATGTGGCGCCTCGTCCAAGCTTTGCTTGCTAGCTGCAACGTGGAACCTGCACACACACAAACAAATACTTTGTTCCCAACTTGCGATGAGGTTGTCAATCTCACCGGTTTGCTTGAAACAAAGGTTATGAGTGTATCGAGTGGAAAACAGTAGTAAAATGCTAGTAAAGTAAACAGTGCGGGAATAGTAAATAGGTGATTGCAATATGATTAAAATAGGACCGGGGTCCACAGTTCACTAGTGGTGCCTCTCCATAGATAAATAACATGCTGGGTAAACGAATTACAGTTGGGCAATTGATAGAATAAAGATAACGTGATATGTCAAGAAGATCACTATGAGATTCACTCTGGGCATTACAACAAAATACATAGACCGCCATCCAACTGCATCTATGACTAATAATCCACCCCCGGGGATATCATCCGAACACCCTAGAAGTATTAAGTTGCGAACAACAGATAATTGCATTAAGCAAAGTGTGTAATGTAAACAAAGCATATGCCCTCGAGCATATGAATGTTGTTTTCTCCCTAGTAGCAACAGCACATCTACCACCTTAGAGGTTTCTGTCACTCCCCCAGGTGAAATAGAGGCATGAACCCACTATCGAGCATAAATACCCCCTCTTGGAGTCACTAGCAACTACTCGGCCAAGATAGCTACTAATAACGGAGAGCATGCAAGATCATACACATCATAGAGATAACATAAGATAAAATTCAGTACAGCAACTTAATCATAAACACCAATATTCATCGGATCCCAACAAACCAACATCATAGTATTACATAACGGTGATCTCAATCATGTAGGGCAGCTCATGAGATCTAAACATGAAGCACATGGTGGAGAAGACAACCATCTAGCTACTGCTATGGACCCATAGTCCAAGGTAGACTACTCACTCATCGCTCCGGAGGCAATCATGGCGATGAAGGAGACCTCCGGTGGCGATTCCCCTCTCCGGCAGGGTGCCGGGAAGAGCTTCTGGACCCTCCCGATCTTCGGGTCGTCGGCGGCGGCGGATCGCGATGTATTCTGGAAAACTGATCGGGCTCTTAGGTTTTTCTCGTCAGGGGGTATATGTAGGCGAAGGGGGGCTGTCAGAGGTGGAGCCAGGGGCCCTCACACGGGGGTGGCGCGGCCAGGGGCCAGGCCGCGCCGCCCCTGTGTGTGGGGGCCTCTTGGCCCCCCTCCGTCAGGTCTTCTGATCTTTGGGTGCTTCCCGATGAAATATGACTTCTGGAACTTGTTTCGTCCAATTCCGAGAATATTTCCTGTGTATCACTTCTGAAACCAAAAACAGCAGAAAACAGGGAACTGGCACTGTGGCACTTCGTTAATAGGTTAGTTCCGGAAAGCGTATAAAAATGCCACTAAGTGTAACGAAACAATAGGCAAATGGTGTAAAACAAAGCATGGAGCATCAAAAATTATAGATACGTTTGAGATGTATCAAGCATCCCCAAGCTTAACTCCTGCTCGTCCTCGAGTAGGTAAGTGATAACAAAAGAATAATTTTTGAGGTGACATGCACCTACACAATCTTGATCATATATGTAAGCATTGATGAGCTGGGATCAATAGAACTTAAAACATGGGCATGAAGATATAATCATGACAATAAGAACTTAGCAACCATGTTGTAAACATGCAAATGAACATAAACAAAAGATCATGGTAATGAAACAATGAAAGTCAAACGTGTGTTCAAATCATAAGGAAAAACATACAAGTGGTTTTCAGCTTGTCCTTCAAAGAGAGCAAAACATAAATGCATAGGACACCTCAAAGTTTAAGAGGGCGACTAGATACAAATAATTTAAGAACAACTGAAACCAACAATATGAGTCAATCAATGAACCTTGGGACAATGCATATCACACTAAGAATGACAACTATGCTCTCTTAATGGTGCATAAAGAAAGAAGGTGGTGACTCAACATAAAAGTAAAAGAAAGGCCCTTCGCAGAGGGAAGCAGTGATTGCAAGTTTTATAACCTTCAAAAATTATGGTACTTACCGGCTTTGAGCTCTCATTGCCCCCATCATAAGCATCTTGAATGGTTAAAGTTAATGCGAGAACAGTTATGATGCATATGCTTGACAAATCATAAGTTGAAAACCTCGTGTCCCGTGAATACGAGTACCCAAACCATGCTAGTTTACTTAGAGTCCCAAGCAAGGCTCTTGTCATTGTAAATATATGCATATCATTGAGAACCGCCAATGGGGTACCTCCGTGCCCGATGACATGGAACAAGCCCACACCAAAATGACAGGACAAGCAGACAATGAACACCTCGGCATCACTTTTATTTGCTATATTGTTTAGCTTTTTATTGTGAGATGCGTCGTCGAATGTTCACCATGGGTATGCTGCAAATTTCCACCATGAATTATGCATGGCTTAGATTGGCGGCCCGGCGTTTCCCTAACACATATAAAAACTCTATGATCCTCACAAGATTCCCAATTCATTTCACACAGCGGGCATCCATAAACAAAAGATCACAATATCAACTCAAATAGGAAGTCCAATGTTGAAAGCTTGCCCCATGACGGCATGGCTGGGCTAGAATCCAACTTACAACTTGCAAGCATAACAACTCAGCATAAAAGACCACAATGTCAAATTTTTAGAACAGGAAAAAGTAAAGTGTGCCTTCCGGTTCGTGAGAGCTTTACTGACCGAATTTCGCATAACACTGGTAAGAGTTTAATTTGAAGAGAATACAAAAGCAAGTCAAATTTACTTGGAATAGCAAATTGCTAGTAGGTATGTATGGTGGACACAATGGAAAACTTTGGCTTTAAGGAGTTGGATGCACGAGTAGAGCTCATACTCAGTACAAGGCGAGGGCTAGCAAAAGACTGGGAGCGACCGACTAAGAGAGCAATAATGGCCATAATCATGCAAAGCGACAAAGCGACATTAAAAGAAGCATACGATGGCATCAAAAGTCAAAAACTAAATGATCATGAAGGCTAATGGCGACTTTGGAAGAGTCTAACATGTGTGAGCATGCGCCAAGTCAACCCAAATAAAGCATCAAGGAGAAAACCAAAATAATGCTTCCATACAATAAAAACAACGCATGATTTTTTTCAAAGGCTCATTAAGCAATCTCAGTTATTTGAGACAAGTCATGCTACAGCAAAACCACTAAGCATACTATCAAAAAGACATCTAGCATGACATGAAAAAGCCTAAGCCGCAGTCTACACAAGCTCCTTCTTGTACCACTATTTTGCACAAAGCTTTTTCTCTTTTCCAACACCATTTGAAATTTTTAAAGATACCTCTTTTGATGAAAACCAATAAAGACCAGAGGCAAAAATACACCTTGATGAAAAGATATGACAAGATCTGAATGCAAATCAAGGCGAAAACGAAAACCAAAAGCAGTAGCAGAAAAACTAGAATGCTCGATGAACGATAAGAGTGAAAACTAGAGCATTCTTTGCAAATGAAAACGAGTACATCTCCTCCAAAGGAAATTTGTTGGGGTCCAACCATTTATTGCAGCAAACAAACAAACTAAACAAACTAAGAAAACTAAAACAACTGACGCTCCAAGAAAAACACATAGTGCATGAAGCAATAAAAATATAGTGTTTTGAAAGGTGACCTGATTTTTGCCGATGAAGAAGGGGTGCCTCGGGGGCATCCCCAAGCTTTGACGCTTGTACTTCTTGGATATTTATTGGGGTGCTGGGCATCCCCAAGCTTGAGCTTTTGTCCATTCTTCAACTCATCTCATCATTCTCCAATCCCTACACTTGAAAACTTCCTTCATACAAAACTAAACACAATTCTATTAGCAACATTAGTGCAAGCATAAAATATATTCAACCTCTTTTAGCTTCAGGTTTCAACCCAAAACCACCACATATAAAGTATATACTACTGTAGCAACTTCCACAAGAGTTCCATGATCAAAAAGAACTCAAAAGAAAGCGATAAAGTGGCAAAAACAAATATTGGCAGAAATCTGTCAAAACTGGACAGCTGACAAAGGACGAATTTTTGAGGGATTTTCCGTTGCTCAAATCAAAAAGTGTTCAACTAAGACAAGTTTGGATATAACCTGGGGCATATGCACAAGAAATTTCAGGTCCAAAAGATATACAGTGATTTTATACGAATTTTTACGGTGCAGCACCGAAAACAGTTTCAGGACAGCAATAACCCCAAATCTTTACCTCACTCAAATTAGAGGCTTCTCTTGGCACAAAAACGAAATAAACAAGATAAAGAGTGGTCATTACAGTAGTAATGACTTCTGAGACTCAAATAAAAGAAAAAGTACTGAAAAGTAAACATTGGGTTATCTCCCAAGAGTGCTTTTCTTTAACGCCTTTGAGCTAGGCGCAGAAAATTTGAGAAGATGCTCACATAATAAATATGAATTGAAGTAAAAGAGAGCATCAAGGAGCAAATATAAAACACATTTAAGTCTAACCCACTTTCTATGCATAGGAATCTTGTAAGAAAATAAATCAAAGAAGTGCATAGCCACAAGTATGGGTAGATAAAACAAGAGCAATTTCAGAACTTTCAATAAAAAGAGAGGTGTTTTAGTAACATGAGAATTCCAACAACCATATTTTCCTCTCTCATAATAATTTTCAGTAGCATCATGAACAAACTCCACAATATAAGTATCACATAAAGCATGTTTGTCATGATAAACTTCATCAAAAAGGGAAATTCCAAAAGAATCAATGGGATCATCACAATTATCAAATAAGATATGAGTTAAAGAGTTACTAAGAGGTAGACATGGGTAGCTCCATTCTTCTTCCTCTTGATCATCACTCTCCTCCTCTTTTTAATCTAATGAGCATTCAGTTTCAGCAATTTCCTCTTCTATAGGCTCCTGCAGGGCATTTAACTCAAGATAAGGACCAAAGAGATCTTCAAATGGCCTATTGGAAAACATTGAAAACACTTGATTGCATCACAACTTTTCTGCGCCTAGCCAAATAACTAATTTATTTTTGTGTTTTTGATATAAAACAATGCAAGTAAATAAATAAAGTAAAGCAAAACAAATAACAAAGCAAAGAATGTGTGTGCGAAGAACTCCCCTCGCAGAAGTCTTCTCTTCCTTCCCCGGCAACGGCGCCAGAAAATCAGCTGCTACTTGGTGATGATGTGGAAGCAGACGTCCTTGTGCGTGGTGCTTGACCAGCCCGTTGGGAACCCCAAGAGGAAGGTATGATGAGTGTAGCGGCTAGTTTTCCCTCAATTAAGAAACCAAGGTTTAATGTCGATCAGGAGAAGGAGAGACGGTGACGACTGAAGGTGATGCTTGCTAGCTTGCGACAGCAGCGGACAATTTATATGTGGCGCCTCGTCCAAGCTTTGCTTGCTAGCTGCAACGTGGAACCTGCACACACACAAACAAATACTTTGTTCCCAACTTGCGATGAGGTTGTCAATCTCACCGGTTTGCTTGAAACAAAGGTTATGAGTGTATCGAGTGGAAAACAGTAGTAAAATGCTAGTAAAGTAAACAGTGCAGGAATAGTAAACAGGTGATTGCAATATGATTAAAATAGGACCGGGGTCCACAGTTCACTAGTGGTGCCTCTCCATAGATAAATAACATGCTGGGTAAACGAATTACAGTTGGGCAATTGATAGAATAAAGATAACGTGATATGTCAAGAAGATCACTATGAGATTCACTCTGGGCATTACAACAAAATACATAGACCGCCATCCAACTGCATCTATGACTAATAATCCACCCCCGGGGATATCATCCGAACACCCTAGAAGTATTAAGTTGCGAACAACAGATAATTGCATTAAGCAAAGTGTGTAATGTAAACAAAGCATATGCCCTCGAGCATATGAATGTTGTTTTCTCCCTAGTAGCAACAGCACATCTACCACCTTAGAGGTTTCTGTCACTCCCCCAGGTGAAATAGAGGCATGAACCCACTATCGAGCATAAATACCCCCTCTTGGAGTCACTAGCAACTACTCGGCCAAGATAGCTACTAACAACGGAGAGCATGCAAGATCATAAACATCATAGAGATAACATAAGATAAAATTCAGTACAGCAACTTAATCATAAACACCAATATTCATCGGATCCCAACAAACCAACATCATAGTATTACATAACGGTGATCTCAATCATGTAGGGCAGCTCATGAGATCTAAACATGAAGCACATGGTGGAGAAGACAACCATCTAGCTACTGCTATGGACCCATAGTCCAAGGTAGACTACTCACTCATCGCTCCGGAGGCAATCATGGCGATGAAGGAGACCTCCGGTGGCGATTCCCCTCTCCGGCAGGGTGCCGGGAAGAGCTTCTGGACCCTCCCGATCTTCGGGTCGACGGCGGCGGCGGATCGCGATGTATTCTGGAAAACTGATCGGGCTCTTAGGTTTTTCTTGTCAGGGGGTATATGTAGGCGAAGGGGGGCTGTCAGAGGTGGAGCCAGGGGCCCTCACACGGGGGTGGCGCGGCCAGGGGCCAGGCCGCGCCGCCCCTGTGTGTGGGGGCCTCGTGGCCCCCCTCCGTCAGGTCTTCTGATCTTTGGGTGCTTCCCGATGAAATATGACTTCTGGAACTTGTTTCGTCCAATTCCGAGAATATTTCCTGTGTATCACTTCTGAAACCAAAAACAGCAGAAAACAGGGAACTGGCACTGTGGCACTTCGTTAATAGGTTAGTTCCGGAAAGCGTATAAAAATGCCACTAAGTGTAACGAAACAATAGGCAAATGGTGTAAAACAAAGCATGGAGCATCAAAAATTATAGATACGTTTGAGACGTATCAATAAGCCTGGCATGGAGCAGCCCTTGAGGCAAAACGCATCAGACTAGACAAAGGCCAATTGCATAGCGAAACAGCCAACCTCATCATTGTAACCGAGCACTTGTTGCCATATAGTGAATTATAGCAGCACATAGGGTCTCGCCACCGTTGCGGGATCTGAAGCTGGGTAAACTTGTGCTACCACTGTCCTGGATTGCTCCTCCGTGTTCACCCCCTTCCACAAACCACCATATCCCTACCCCTATGGCAGATCTTTTGACGAAACCACGACACTCCATGCTTATTTTTACACCATTTGCTTAGTGTTTCGTTACACTTCGTGGCATTTTTGTGCATTTTCTAGAACTAACCTATTAACGAGATGCCACAGTGCCAGTTCTCTATTTTCTGCTATTTTTGTGTTTAAGAAAAGTTACATAGGAAATATTCTCAGAATTGGATGAAACAAAAGCTGAACATCCGAAAATTTACTAAAGCTTCTAGAGAACCGAAGAGGAGATGGAAAGGAGCCAGGAGGCGGCCTCACCACCAGGGGGCACGGCCCAGCACCTGGCCGCGCCAACCTGTGGTGAGCCCCCTGGTCCACTTCTGATGCTACCCCTTCACCTATAAAGACCCCCAGACGGGAAAAATCTAAAGACCCGATCACTTCTCCAGAAACATATCATGATCGGCCACCGTCGTCGACCCAAGATCGGGAGGGTCCAGAAGCTCTTCCTGGCACCCTGCCAGAGAGGGGAATCACCACCGAAGGTCTTCTTCATCGCCATGCTTGCCTTCGGTGTGATGAGTGAGTAGTCTACCTTGGACTATGGATCCATATCAGTAGCTAGTTGGTTGTCTTCTCCATGATATGCTTCATGTTTAGATATCGTGAGCTGCTTTACATGATCGAGATCATCGTTATGTAATTCTACATGTTGTGTTTGTTGGGATTCGATGAATATTGGTGTTATGATTGAGTTGATGCACTGAATATTATCTTATGTTATCTCTATGTTGTTTATGATCTTGCGTGCTCTCCGTTGTTAGTTGCTATCTTGGCCAAGTAGTTTCTAGTGACTCCAAGAAGGGGTATTTATGCTCGATAGTTGGGTTCATGCCTCTATTTAATCTGGGGGAGTGACAGAAACCTCTAAGGTTGTAGATGTAATGTTTCCACTAGGGAGAAAACAACATTCATATGCTCAAGGGCATATGCTTTGTTTACATTACACACTTTGCTTAATGCAGTTATCTGTTGTTCGCAACTTAATACTTGTGGAGTTCTCAAATTGATTCGCCACAAGTGGATTATTAGTCATAGATGTAGTTGGATGACTGTCTATGTATCTTGTTGTAATGCCCAGAGTAAATCTCATAGTGATCCTCTTGACATATGCACGTTGTCTTCAATTGCCCAACTGTAATTTGTTTACCCAGCATGTGTTATTTTATCTGATGGAGAGACACCACTAGTGAACTGTGGACCCTAGTCCTATTTTCTTTATATTGCTATCACCTGTTTACTTTACTCGCACTGTTTACTTTACTCGCATATTACTATTGCTTTCCACTCGATATGCTCATACCCTTTGTTTCAAGCAAACCGGTGAGATTAACAACCTCATCATAAGTTGGGAACAAAGTATTTGGTTGTGTTGTGTGCAGGTTCCGCGTTGCAGCTGGCAAAGCAAAGCTTGGACGAGGCACCCTATAAATTGTCCGGAGCTGTCGTGAAGCTAGCAAGCATCACCTTCTGGAGTATTGTCTTTTTCCTACTAGATTGATAACCTTGGTTTCATAACTGAGGGAAAACTTGCTGCTATATTCATCAAACCTTCTCTTGGGGTTTCCAACTGGCCGGTTATTTACTTCATCAACTACACGCCAACAAGTTTTCTGGCACCATCATCACCACACCATCAGGCCCTATCTCCCTGATCCTAAGTCCTTCATCTAGGACATTTGTTGAGTTAACCCCTCGTCAGAACCCCAAGAGGAAGGTATGATGAGCATAGTAGCATTTTCCTTCAGTAAGAAACCAAGGTTTTTAGTCCAGTAGGAGAAAGCCAAACTTAAGAAGGTGATGCTTGCTAGCTTAGTGACACTCCAACAAGGGCGCCGTTTACGACACTTGTTAGTGCATCTTCAACTAGTAGCAATGCGGAACCTGCACACAACACAACCAAATACTTTGCTCCCAACTTATGATGAGGTTGTCAATCTCACCGGTTTGCTGTAAACAAAGGTATGAGCGTATCGAGTGGAAAGCAATAGTAATATGCGAGAAAGTAAACAGTGCAAGTAATAGTAAACAGGTGATAGCAATGTAAAGGAAATTGGACCGAGGTCCATAGTTCACTAGTGGTGTCTCTCCATATAATAAATAACAACATGTTGGGTAAACAAATTGCAGTTGGGCAATTGATAGAATAAAATAACATGCATATGTCACGAGGATCACTATGAGATTTACTCTGGGCATTACAACAAGATACATAGACTACCATCCAACTGCATCTATGAATAATAATCCACCCACCAGGATATCATCCGAACACCCCACGAGTATTAAGTTGCAAACAACAGATAACTGCATTAAGCAAAGTGTGTAATGTAAACAAAGCGAATGTCCTTGGACACAAGAATGTTGTTTTCTTCCTAGTAGCAACAACACATCTACAACCTTAGAGGTTTCTATCACTCACCTAGATTAAACAGAGGCATGAACCCAACTATCGAGCATAAGTACCCCCTCTGGGAGTCACTAGTATCTACTTGGCCAAGATAGCTACTAACAACGTAGAGCATGCAAGATCATAAACAACATAGAGATAACATAAGATAAATGATTCAGCACATCAACTCAACATAACACCAATATTCATCGGATCCCAACAAACACAACATGTACAATTACATAACGGTGATCTCGATCATGTAAGGCAGCTCATGAAATCTAAACATGAAGCACATGGTGGAGAAGACAACCATCTAGCTACTTCTATGGACTCATAGTCCAAGGTAGACTACTCACTCATCACGCCGGAGGCAAGCATGGCGATGAAGAAGACCTCCGGTGGCGATTCCCCTCTTCGGCAGGGTGCCGGGAAGAGCTTCTAGACCCTCCCGATCTCAGGTCAACGGCGGTAGTGGATCGTGAGGTGTTTCTAGAAAATTGATCGGGTACTTAGGTTTTTCCCATCGGGGGGTCTTTATAGGCGAAGGGGTAGCGTCAGATGTGGACCAGGGCGGTCACACACATAGGGGGCCCGGCCAGGGGCTGGGCTGCGCTGCCCTGTTGTGTGGCGGGTCTGTGGCCCCTCTCTGTCTCCTCTTCGAACTTCTGGAAGCTTCGGTAAATTTCTGGATGTTCGGCTTTTGTTTCATCCAATTCTGAGAATATTTCTTGTGTAACTTTTCTAAAACACAAAAACAGCAAAAAACAGGAAACTGGCACTGTGGTGTCTTGTTAATAGGTTAGTTCTAGAAAATGCATAAAAACGCCACGAAGTGTAACGAAACACTAAGCTAATGGTCTAAAAACAAGCATGGAGCATCAAAAATTATAGATACATTTGAGACGTATCAGCATTCCCAAGCTTAACTCCTGCTCGTCCTCGAGTAGGTAAGTGATAACAAAATAAATAATTTTTGAGGTGACATACACCTACACAATCTTGATCATCTATATAAAGTATTGAGTGTTGGGATCAAAGAACTTAAAACATGAGCATGAAAGACATAATCTTGAAAGAAGAAACTTAGCAACCATGTTATAACATGAAAAACAACACAAATGAAAGATCATGAAAAATGAAACAATGGAAGTCATACGTGTGTTCAAATCATATGGAAAAACATACAAATGGTTTTCAGCTTGTCCTTTTTGGAGAGCAAAACATAAATGCATAGGACACCTTCAAGTTTAAGAGGGCGACTAGATACAAGTAATTTAAGAACAAGTAAAAGCAAAATCATGAGTCAATCAATGATAAAATTTGGGACTATGCACATTAAACTCAGAATGACAACTATGCTCTCTTAGACGGTGCATAAAGATAGAAGGTGGTGACTCAACATAAAAATAAAAGAAAGGCCCTTCGTAGAGGGAAACAGTGATTAAACATATGCTAGAGCTTTTCATTTGTAAAACAGAGAGATAAAAATTTGGTTTTGAGAGGTGGTTGTCTTTGTCAAAGACTAGCAATGGGGTTCTTACTATCTTCCATACAAAAATGAAGCAAGTTTTTGAGAGAGATTGACACTTTTGCGTTCTGTTATAAAGCTTGGCACTCCTCCCCACCTTTTTTCCTTTCTCAAACCATGGCTAACTGATTCCATCGGGTGCCCACCAACATTCACATACCATGGAGGAGTGCCTTTTTTCTTTTCTTTTTTTTCTTTTTTTTTCTTTTTTTGGAATAAACAATATGGAAGATAGCAAATCCGACCACTACGTCCCCATGAGCTGAAAACAGTGTCACAAAACGAGAAGTATTTTGAAGGTTTTTTGAAAGGTAGCACATGAAAATTTACTTGGAATGGCTTGCAAATACCATGCATAGGAATTTATGGTGGACACATTGGAATAACTTGGTTTTTGGGAGTTGGATGCATGAGTATAGCTCATACTTAGTACAAAATAAGGGCTAGCAAACGACTGGGAGCGACCAACTAAGAGAGCAATAACGGCCATAATCATGCAAAGCGATAAAGCAACATTAAAAGAAGCATAAGATCTCATCAAAAGTCAAAAAATAAATGTTCATAGAGGCTTATGGCGACTTTGTATGAGTCAAACATGTGTGAGCATGTGCCAAGTCAACCCAAATAAAGCACAAGGAGAAAACCAAACTAATGCTTCCAAATAATAAAAACAACGCATGATTTTTTTCAAAGGCTCGTTAAGAAATCTCAGTCATTTGAGATAATTCATGCTATAGCAAAACCACTAAGCATACTATCAAAATGATACCAAGCACGACATGCAAAAGTCTAAGCCGCAGTCTAAACGAGCTCCTTTTTGTACCACTTTTAGCATGTGATTTTTTCTCTTTTCCAACACCATTCGAACCTTTTTGAAACAACTCTTTTGATGAAAACCAACATGGACAAGAGGTCAAAAAACACCTTGATATAAATATATAAGAAGATCTGAACAAAAATCAAGACAAAAACAAAAGCTAAATGCGGTTCTAGAAAAAGAGAACACTCGTTGAACGATAAGAGTGAAAAATGGAGTGTTCTTGGCAAATAAAAAGCAAGGCAACTTCTCCAAAAGAAATTTATTGGGGTCCAAACATTTATTACAGCAAATAAAACTAAACAAAACTAAAAACTAAAGACAAGACGCTCCAAGAAAAACGCATAATGCATGAAGCAATAAAAATATAGTGTGTTGAAAGGTGACCTAATTTTTGCCGATGAAGAAGGGGTGCCTCGGGGGCATCCCCAAGATTTGATATTTCTTGGGGTACGGGGTGCATCCCCAAGCTTGAGCTTTTGTCCATTCTTCAACTCATCTCATCATTCCCAACCCCTACACTTGAAAACTTCCTTCATACAAAACTAAACACAATTCTATTAGCAACATTAGTGTAAGCATAATAATGAATCAACCCCTTTTACTTCAGATTTCAACTCAAAAAACCATATATAAAGCATATACTACTGTAGCAACTTCCCCAAAAGTTCCATGATCAAAAGTACTCAAAAAGGAAGCGATAAAGCGGCAAACACAGATATTGGCGGAAATCTATTAAAATAGAATAGCTGACAAAGGTTGAATTTTTAGAGGGTTTTTTGTTGCTCAAATAAAAAAGTGTATATCTAATGAAAGTTTGGATATAACCTGGGTCATATGCACAAGAAATCACAGGTCAAAAAGATATTCTGAGAATTTTCACAAATTTTTATGGTGCAGCACCGAAATCTATTTTAGGACAGCAACATCCCCAAATCTTACCTCACTCAAATTAGAGGTTTCTCTTGGCACAAAAACGAAATAAAAATGATAAGGAGAGGTTATTACAGTAGTAATAACTTAAAAGACTCAAATAAAAAAAGTACTGAAAGTAAAACAATGGGTTATCTCCCAAGAGTGCTTTTCTTTAACGCCTTTGAGCTAGGCGCAGAAATTGCAAATCAAGTATTTTCGAAAGAGGCATTAAGATCAACTATTTCCCCAAGATCACCACTTACCACACTGGGAACTTTAGAGGTTCCTGAAGATGATTCAACATGTAAGTCACTCTTAGTTAAACTAAAGGTCTTACCAATCTTAAAAACATGTTGAGGTTTAAGCACAGACACCTTGGGAACATACATAAATTTTTGCTCTTTTCCAAAAAAAAAGCTTTCTCCTTCTTAAACTTAAGAGAAGAGAAAATTGAACTCAAAGTTTCCATAGATTCCTCTAGTTTCCCAATCCTAAGATTTTGACTATCAAGAGTAGTGCTAGCTTCTAAAATGGTGATTCTCTTACCGATACTTTCTATCGCTTCATTAACTTGGCTGGCATTATCAAGGATATTTGGCAAACTTTTCTCTAAAGAGCCTAGATTTTCTATAACTTCCTCCAAGGTGATCTTAGTTTTACCAACATGGATAGGTGGTACTCCCACTATACTTTCTATTAAAGTGCATGCTTCAAGAGCGGGAGTACCCAGAAAATTACCTCCTGCAAGCGTATCAAGAACGTACCTATTCCAACTAGATATACCAACATAAAAATTTCTAAGGAGGATCATGGTAGAATGCTTCTTCATACACCTATGATGAGAATTGCTAATACGGTACTAAGCATCTTTCAAGCTCTCTCCCCCTTATTGCTTAAAAGTACGAACTTCAACTTCAGGATTACTCATTCTAACAAAACTAAAAGCAAGTAAATAAAAGCAACTATAAAGGAAACTATTTTTTTATGTTTTTGATAAAAAATGCAAGTAAAAATAAAATAAAGCAAAACAATAAACAAAGTAAAGGATGTGCGTGCGAAACTTCCCTTGCAGAAGTCTTCTTCCTCCCCAGCAACAGCGCCAGAAAATAGCTTGATGGCGCCGATGTTGATATATAGATCACCGACCAGTTGGGAACCCCAAGAGGAAGGTATGATGAGCACAACAACAGTTTTCCCTCAGTAAGAAACCACGGTTTGTCAGTCCAGTAGGAGAAAGCCAAACTTAAGAAGGTGATGCTTGCTAGCTTAGTGACACTCCAACAAGGGCGTCATTTACGACACTTGGTAGCGCATCTTCAACTAGTAGCAACGCGGAACCTGCACACAACACAACCAAATACTTTGCTCCCAACTTACGATGAGGTTGTCAATCTCACCGGTTTGCTATAAACAAAGGTATGAGTGTATCGAGTGGAAAGCAATAGTAATATGTGAGAAAGTAAATATTGCGAGTAATAGTAAATAGGTGATATGAATGTAAAGGAAATTGGACCGGGGTCCACAGTTCACTAGTGGTGTCTCTCCATAAAATAAATAACAACATGTTGGGTAAACAAATTACAGGGCAATTGATAGAATAAAGATAACATGCATATGTCATGAGGATCACTATGTGATTTACTCTGGGCATTACAACAAGATACATAGACCGCCGTCCAACTGCATCTATGACTAATAATCCACCCACAGAGATATCATCCGAACACCCCATGAGTATTAAGTTGCGAATAACAAATAACTACATTAAGCGAAGTGTGTAATGTAAACAAAGTGAATATCCTTGGATACAAGAATATTGTTTTCTCCCTAGTGGCAACATCACATCTACAACCTTAGAGGTTTCTGTCACTCCCCCAGATTAAATAGAGGCATGAACCCAACTATCGAGCATATGTACCCCCTCTTGGAGTCACTAGTATCTACTTGGCCAAGATAGCTACTAACAACGAAGAGCATGCAAGATAATAAACAACATAGAGATAACATAAGATAAATGATCAGCACCTCAACTCAACATAACACCAATATTCATCGGATCCCAACAAACACAACATGTACAATTACATTTCGGTGATCTCGATCATGTAAGGCAGCTCATGAGATCTAAACATGAAGCACATGGTGGAGAAGACAACCATCTAGCTACTGCTATGGACCCATTGTCCAAGGTAGACTACTCACTCATCGCGCCGAAGGCAAGCATGGCAACGAAGAAGACCTCCGGTGGAAATTCTCCTCTCCGGCAGGGTGCCGGGAAAAGCTTCTGGACCCTCCCAATCTCGAGTAGACGGCGACGGCAGATCGCGATGTGTTTCTGGAAAATTGATCGGGTACTTAGGTTTTTTCCGATGGGGGGTTTTTATAGGCGAAGGGGCAGTGTCTGAAGTGGACTAGGGCGGTCACACATGTAGGGGGCACGACTAGGGGCTGGGCCGCACTGCCCTGTTGTGTGGCTAGCCCGTGGCCCCTCTCCATCTCCTCTTTGTACTTCTGGAAGCTTCGGTAAATTTCTGGATGTTCGGCTTTTGTTTCATCCAATTCCAAGAATATTTCCTGTGTAACTTTTCTAAAACACAAAACCAACAGAAAAAAGGGAATTGGCACTGTGGCATCTTGTTAATAGGTTAGTTCCGGAAAATGCATAAAAATGCCACGAAGTGTAACGAAACACTAAGCAAATGGTGTAAAAACAAGCATGGAGGATCAAAAATTATAGATACGTTTGAGACGTATCAATATCCTGTGGGAGGATTATTAGTCATAGATGCATTCTCTATTTTGTCAATTGCCCAACTGTAATTTGTTCACTGATACATCTCAAACGTATCTATAATTTTTTATGCGCCATGCTTGTTTATAAACTATTTGCTTTGTGTTTTGTTACACTTCGTGGTGTTTTTACGCATTTTCTAGAACTAACCTACTAACGAGATACCATGTGCCAGTTCCCAGTTTTCTGCTATTTTATATTTCAGAAAAGCTACACAGGAAATATTCTCAGAATTGGATGAAACAAAAGCCAAAGTTCCTATTTTTCCTGACATGAGACGGAGTCCAAAGCATAGATGGAGGGTGACCAGGGGCCAGGTGCACCATGGGGTGGCGCAGCCCAGCCCCTGGCCAGGCCACCAGGTGGTGTGGCCTCCAGGCACACCTCCTGACACCGCCCTTCCACCTATATATTCTCCTCGATGAGGAAAACCTAAAGAACCCAATCAATTTCCATGAAACATACTGCAAGCCGCCACCATTGTCAACACGAGATCGGGAGGGTCCAGAAGATCTTCTCGGCACCCTGTCGGAGAGGGAAATCACCATCGGAGGCCTTCTTCATCACCATGCCTACCTTTGGAGTGATGCATGAGTAGTCTACCTTGGACTACGGGTCCATAACAGTAGCTAGATGGTTGTCTCCTCTGTCATGTGCTTCATGTTTAGATCTTGTGAGCTATCCTACATGATCAAGATCATCTTTATGTAATCATACATGTTGTGTTTGTTGGGATCCGATGAGTATTGGTACTATATCAAGTTGATGTGCTGAATATATATTTTATGTTATCTCTATGGTGTTTATGATCTTGCATGCTCTCCGTTGCAAGTAGATATCTTGGCCGTGTAGATGCTAGTGACTCCAAGAGGGAGTATTTATGCTCGATAGTTGGGGATGCCCCCGAGGCACCCCTTCATTATCGGCAAAAATTAGGTCACCTTTCAATACACTATATTTTTATTGCTTCATATTCTATGCGTTTTTCTTGGAGCGTCTTTACTTTTGCTTTCAGTTTTCTTTTGTTTTGTTTGCTGCAATAAATGGTTGGACCCCAACAAATTTCTTTTGGAGGAGATGTACTTGTTTTTCATTGCCAAGAACACTCTATTTTTCACTCTTATCGTTCAACGAGTGTTCTCTTTTTCTAGAACTGCGTTTAGCTTTTGTTTTTTGCCTTGATTTTTTGTTTAGATATTGTTTTATCTTTGCATCAAGGTGTATTTAGACCACTTGTGTATGTTGGTTTTCATCAAAAGAGTTGTCTCAAAAAGGTTTGAATGGTGTTGGAAAAGAGAAAAAGTTTTATGCAAAAAAGTGGTACAAAAAGGGGCTTGTTTAGACTGTAGCTTAGACTTTTACATGCCATGCTTGATGTTGTTTTGATAGTATGCTTAGTAGTTTTTGTTGTAGCATGACTTGTCTCAAATGACTGAGATTGCTTAATGAGCCTTTGAAAAAAGGGTAACTTTAGGGTCTTCTATTTTCGTGCCCTCGGGTCTTTAGTTGTACTCAGTTTTCCCCAGCTCCTTAGTTTTTCCTCAGTTTTCCCCAAGCCCTTGTCTGAAACCCTCACAAGGAGCTCGGACAGGAGGAATCCCGTTTAGTTGACTGTTCCATGTTGACGAGTGGGGCTATGTTGTGTGGGGCCACGTTATGTGGGGCTAGTAGAAAGGGACCACATGGGACAGGACAAGACCGTGTTTAGTCATACGAGCAGAGCGGGGGCCATAGCGTGTGGGGCCATAGCATGAGGAGCCGTGTGGGTCCGGGATATGGGCACGAGTGGTTTATGTCTCTTTCGTCCAGATTAGCAGTTTTCAGTGCACCTTTTTCCTCTATCTCGCTCGATCTCATTCATTCTTGATTGCCCAAATTGGTAGCAAATCTAGAGCAGCTTCTCCTTCTGTTTTTTAACGCCATTCATTTCTTTATGCCTTTGTTTTTACCCAATCAGGTAGGAAATCTAGGGCACAAATCTAGAGAAAATATAGGATAAGCTACTGATACGTCTCCAACGTATCTATAATTTTTGATGCTTCATGCTTGTTTATACACCATTTGCCTACTGTTTCGTTACACTTCATGGCACTTTTATGCATTTTTTGGAACTAACCTATTAATAAGTTGCCACAGTGCCAGTTCCCTATTTTCTGCTATTTTTGTGTTTCAGAAGTGATACACAGTAAATATTCTCGGAATTGGATGAAACAAGTTCCTAAATTCTTATTTTTTGCGGAAACTTTTAGAGATCCGAAGAGGTGATGGAGTGGGGCCATGAGGTGCCCTCACACCAAGGTGGCGCGGCCAGGGCCTGGGCCACACCCCCTATGTGTGAGACCACCTCCGTCCACTCCTGACGATGTCCCTTCCCTGATAAAGACCCCCCCCCCCCGACAAGAAAAACCTAAGGACCCGATCAATTTTCCAAAACACATCACGATACGCTGCCGCCATCGACCCAATGATCGGGAGGGTCCAGAAGCTCTCCCCGGTACCCTGCCGGAGAGGGGAATCGCCACCAAAGGTCTTCTTCATCGCCATGCTTGCCTACGGAGTGATGGGTGAGTAGTCTACCTTGGACTATGGGTCCATAGCAGTAGCTAGATGGTTGTCTTCTCCACCATGTGCTTCATGTTTAGATCTCATGAGCTGCCCTACATGATTGAGATCACCGTTATGTAATTCTACATGTTTGGTTTGTTGGGATCTGATGAATATTGGTGTTATGATTAAGTTGATGTACTAAAATTTATCTTTTTTTATCTCCATGTTGTTTATGATCTTGCATGCTCTCTGTTGTTAGTAGCTATCTTGGACGAGTAGTTGCTAGTGACTCCAAGAGGGGGTATTATGCTCGATAGTTGGGTTCATGCCTCTATTTAATCTGGGGGAGTGACAGAAACCTCTAAGGTTGTAGATGTGATGTTGCTACTAGGGAGAAAACAACATTCATATGCTCGAGGGCATATGCTTTGTTTACATTACACAATTTGCTTAATGCAATTATCTGTTGTTCGCAACTTAATACTTGTGGAGTTCTCAGATTGATTCGCCACAAGTGGATTTTTAGTCATAGATACAGTTGGATGGCGGTCTGTGTATTTTGTTGTAATGCCCAGAGTAAATCGCATAGTGATCTTCTTGACATATTGATTGCTAGATTGTTGGGAACCCCAAGATTATGGTTATGATGAATATAGCAGCAAGTTTTTCCCTCAGTTAAGAAACCAAGGTTTGTCGATCAGGAGAAAAGCAGACAATACAACTGAAGGTGATGTAGACTGGCTTAATAACACTCCAACAAGGGCACCGTTTAACGATACTTGTTGACTCATCTTCGGCCAATAGCAACACGGAACCTGCACACAACACAACCAAGTACTTTGTTCCCAACTTGCAATGAGGTTGTCAATCTCACCGGTTTGCTTGAAACAAAGGTTATGAGCATATCGAGTTGAAAACAGTAGAAGTATGCGAGTAAAGTAAACAGGTGATAGCAATATGATGGAAATAGGACCGGGGTCCACAGTTCACTAGTGGTGTCTCTCCATAAGATAAATAACACATGCTGGGTAAACAAATTATAGTTGGGCAATTGATAGAATAAAGATAAACATGATATGTCAAGAAGATCACTATGCGATTTACTCTGGGCATTACAACAAAATATATAGACCGCCATCCAACTGCATCTATGACTAATAATCCACTTGTGGCGAATCAATCTGAGAACTCCACAAGTATTAAGTTGCGAACAACAGATAATTGCATTAAGCAAAGTGTGTAATGTAAACAAAGCATATGCCCTCGAGCATATGAATGTTGTTTTCTCCCTAGTAGCAATAGCACATCTACAACCTTAGAGGTTTCTGTCACTCCCCCAGATTAAATAGAGGCATGAACCCACAATCGAGCATAAATACCCCCTCTTGGAGTCACTAGCAACTACTCGGCCAAGATAGCTACTAACAACGGAGAGCATGCAAGATCATAAACAACATAGAGATAACATAAGATAAATTTCAGTATAGCAACTCAATCATAACACCAATATTCATTGGATCCCAACAAATCAAACATGTACAATTACATAACGGTGATCTCAATCATGTAGGGCAGCTCATGAGATCTAAACATGAAGCACATGGTGGAGAAGACAACCATCTAGCTACTGCTATGGACCCATAGTCCAAGGTAGACTACTCACTCATCGCTCTGGAGGCAAGCATGGCAATGAAGAAGAACTCTGGTGGTGATTCCCCTCTCCGGCCGGGTGCCGAGAAGAGCTTCTGGACCCTCCCGATCTTCAGGTCAATGACGGCGGTGGATTGCGATGTGTTCTGGAAAATTGATCGGGTACTTAGGTTTTTCCCGTCGGGGGTCTTTATAGGTAAAGGGGCGATGTTAGGAGTGGCCCCAGGCCTCCTCACACCATGGCGGCACGGCCAGGGCCTGGGCCACACCAACCAGGCATGAGAGTGGCCTGTGGCCCCTTTCCTACTCTCCTTCAGATCTCTAGAAGCTCCCGGACAAAATAAGACTTCAGGAACTTGTTTTGTCCAATTCTGAGAATATTTCCTGTGTATCACTTCTGAAACACAAAAATAGCAGAAAATAGGGAACTGGCACTGTGGCGACTTGTTAGTAGGTTAGTTTTGGAAAATGCATAAAAGTGCCACGAAGTGTAACGAAACAGTAGGCAAATGGTATAAAAACAAGCATGGAGCATCAAAAATTATAGATACGTTGGAGACGTATCAAGCATCCCCAAGCTTAGCTCCTGCTCGTCCTCGAGTAGGTAAGTGATACCAAAAGAATAATTTTTGAGGTAACATGCACCTACACAATCTTGATCATATATGTAAGCATTTGTGAGCTGGGATCATAAGAACATAAAACATGGGCATGAAAGATATAATCTTGACAATAGAAACTTAGCAACCATGCTATAAACATGTAAATGAACATAAACAAAAGATCATGAAAATGAAATAATGAAAGTCAAATGTGTGTTCAAATCATAAGGAAAAGCATACAAATGGTTTTCAGCTTGTCCTTCATGGAGAGCAAAACATAAATGCATAGGACACCTTCAAGTTTAAGAGGGCGACTAGATACAAATAATTTAAGAACAAGTGAAACCAACAATATGAATCAATCAATGAACTTTGGGACAATGCATATTACACTAAGAATGACAACTTTGCTCTCTTATGGTGCATAAAGAAAGAAGGCGGTGACTCAACATAAAAGTAGAAGAAAGACCCTTCGCAGAGGGAAGCAGTGATTGCAAGTTTTATAGACCTTCAAAAATTATGTTATTGCTAGCTTTGAGCTCTCATTGCCCCCATCATAAGCATCTTTAATGGTTAAAGTTAATGCAAGAACAATTATGATGCATATGCTTGACAAATCATAAGTTGAAAACCTCGTGTACTGTGAATATGAGTACCCAAACCTCATGCTACTGTACTTAGAGTCCCAAGCAAGGCTCTTGTCATTGTAAGTATATACGGGGTACCTCCGTGCCCGATGACATGGAACAAGCCCACATCAAAATGACAGGACAAGCAGACAATGAACACCTCAACATCTCTTTTATTTGCCATTTATTTAGCTTTTTATTGTGAGATGCATCATCGAATGTCCACCATGGGTGTGCTACAAATTTCCACCATGAATTATGCATGGCTTAGATTGGCGGCCTAGGCGTTTCCCTAACACATATACAAACTCCATGATCCTCACAAGATTCCCAATTCATTTCACACAGCGGGCATCCATAAACAAAAGATCATGATATCAACTCAAATAAGAAGTGCAATGTTGAAAGCTTGCCCCATAACAGCATGGATGGGCTAGAATCCAACTTACAACTTGCAAGCATAACAACTCAACATAAAAGACCATAATGTCAAAATTTTAAGAACAGGAAAAAGTAAAGTGTGCCTTCTAGTTCGTGAGAGCTTTACTGACCAATTTTCACATAACACTGGTAAGAGTTTAATTTGAAGAGAAAATAAAAGCAAGTCAAATTTACTTGGAATAGCAAATTGCTAATAGGTATGTATGGTGGACACTTTGGAAAACTTTGGCTTTTAGAAGTTGGATGCACGAGTAGAGCTCATACTCAGTACAAGGCGAGGGCTAGCAAAAGACTGGGAGCGACCAACTAAGAGAGCAATAATGGCATAATCATGCAAAGCGACAAAGCGACATTAAAAGAAGCATAAGATGGCATCAAAATTCAAAAACTAAATGATCATCGAGGATATTGGCGACTTTGTAAGAGTCTAACATGTGTGAGCATGTGCCAAGTCAACCCAAATAAAGCATCAAGGAGAAAACCAAAATAATGCTTCCAAACGATAAAAGCAATGCATGATTTTTTTCAAAGGCTCATTAAGCAATATCAGTTATTTGAGACAAGTCATGCTACAGCAAAACCACTAAGCATACTATCAAAAAGACATCAAGCATGACATGAAAAAGCCTAAGCCACAGTCTACACAAGCTCCTTCTTGTACCACTTTTTTGTATAAAGCTTTTGGGATTTCTATTTTCGTGCCCTCAGGTCGTTAGTTGTACTCAGTTTTCCCCAGCCGCTTAACTTTTCCTCAGTTTTCCCCTCGCTCTAGTTTGAAACTCCTCGCAGACGCTCGGATGGGAGGGTTGCCGTTTAGTTGACCATTTTGTGATGACGTGTGGGGCCACATCATGTGGGGCCGCGTCGTGTGGGGCTGGTAGAACGGGACAGCGTGGGACAGGACGAGACCACATTTGGTTGTACGTGAGAGCTCGGTTCTATCTCTCTCGGCCCAAATTGGCATTTTTTAGAGCGCCTTTTCCCCTGTCTCTGTAGCAGTTCTCTCTCTTTTCACTAAATTAGTATCAAATCTAAAGAAGCTTCTATTTCTGTCTTTCTTTAATGATTGTTGCCTTTTGTCCCTCATTTTTTACCCAAAATGTTAAACAAATCTAGTAGCAAATCTAGAAGTTAGTAGAGGATAAATTCGCAGCAGCATAATAAATCAAGAAAATATAGGATAAGCTGCATACAGTAGCCAACATAGCATATATATATATATTTAGGACAGATCCAACAGTACTACCAATCCCTAGATCCAACATAAGCTACATTTTATATGGGATTAAGCTTGGAGGCTGCGCAGGTGAATCCCAAGTGCTTTGTGTTTGGCCATGAACGCATGCACGTTCACAGTCATTCCAACTCTAGCGCCGCCAGGGGCACTGCCAAGGGATTCGGCATGGTTGACCAGGCAGTTGAAGTCGGTGGCGCGGAGCCTCCTGTTACAGAAAGGGCACCTGTAAACGCCTCGAGCAAAGTGGCGATCGTACTGGCCGGACTGCAGCCTCCTAAGGACGTGACGAGTCTTGGTGTGGAAGGACTCATCATCGCTATCGACGTCACTGCTCTGCACCTGTCACGTAGCACCAAAGATCAAAAAACACGGAGTCAATTGCAGCGATGATGAAACAGAGAGTGAACAAAAGATCATACATGATAATATGGGCATAAAAAAAGAAGCCTCAGTTACATTGGACACACTTATATCCAGGATTTGGGTCACTGAACCAAAGATCATGCACAACAATTTTGTACACACCAATTATTCACAGACCAAACCCTGAATCAATTTGTGCCCAAATATTCATCATCATCGGCACAAATTAATGGGATGGGATTGATTACTCACATAAGTTAACCAAATCTTAAACAAAAGCAAATCACAAACACTAATAACACTAGATCTATCATAATAACACTAGATCTATCATAATAACGCTAGATCTATCATAAAAGGATTGAACTAGGAACAGACTAACCCTAATAACACTAGATCTATCATAAAAGGATTGAACTAGGAACAAACGAACCCTAATAATGCTAGATCTAACACAAAAGGATTGAAATAGCATAAGAACAAGGGAACAAAGGGTTACCTCCGGGTAGTCATCGATGATGCTGGTGTCGTAGGGGTTCACCGGCGTGATGTATGGCACTGGTTTGTATGGATCTTCGTACAGGTCCCAATCGACGGGGGCCTGGACGGGTGCCTGGACGGGTGCCTGGATGGGGGCCTGGACAGGGGTGGCGGCCATTGCGTCGGTGGCTGATGCGCCGGCGCCTACATCGGAAGCAGCGATGGGGACCTGGACGGGGCTGGCGGCCGATGCGCCGGTGGCCGATACGCCGGCGGCTACGTCGGCAATGGGCATCTCATGCTTCTCCATCGCCGGGGTTTTTTCTTAGGGGGTTTTTTGACGCGAAGTGGAGAAGATGACGGGACAGGAGAGGCGATTGCAGTGAGAATGAGATAGTGGGCAAGCGTCCAGAGAGAGGGGGCTCTATAAAGACAAAGGTGGCATTTGGTGTACCACAACATGCGTCCGCTAGGCACGGCTGCAGCATGCACCGCGATATGAGGCTAACCCTTCGACGTTTGGTGTACTCAGTTCTACCCTCGGGTCTTATTCAGAAATTTTATATGTACTCAGTTTTCCCCTCGAGTACTTAGACTGGAAAGTGCAATATACTCAGTTCTACTCTCAAGTAGCTGGTCAACAGAGAGTCAACAAATAAGATTAACATAGCTAATTGAGTCATTTCATGCACAAAAAAATTAAAAAAATTAAAACATAGTGGCACCTACTCATGGAATCTTTCTACGTAACCTGCCACCTTAACAAACATAGATAAATCATATTTTACCATAAATTGCCACTTCTCATAATTACTAGTAGCTATGAAGATGCATGGTTTTTCACTCAAACACCTTTGTAAAATATCTTCCCCAAAACATAGTTTGTCTAAATGAGGCCATAATTGTCACACTCATGTATATTTGAATTGCAAATAATTTGATGTAGCCCTATATGAATTATATTGTACAAAACACGCATTTTTCATTTTGTAATTCTTTTATTTGAATCCCTTAGTCTATTTACTATTTATGTGTCCTTGGTTTCTTAGTACTACTCAGTTTTGCCCTCAAGTACTGTCACAAATGCTCACAGAAGCCCAAACTTATCCTGATTAGTTGAGCCGTTATCATACAGATCAACTCCACCAACCGTTGATCCACTGATCTAACGAGCAGTATACACCTATCCGTCTCTTTGTGGCCACCCCTCTCTCTCTCTCTTCGTGGCCACCCCTCTCTCTCTCTGTCGGTGGATCAATGGTTGGTGGAGTCGATCCGTGTGCATTTATGGATTATTTTGCTACATAACTATAGCGTGCATATGTTGAATGACCAGGCCATCCGACGGTGCACGCTAGGATCGTATGCAGTTCGTACAGGAAGTGTCGTACGCACAGCACTTTCGGTAACTATATTCCCTCTATTATGCATTATTTTCCATGATTTAAAAATGTTAAACTAAAAAGTGGTAAAAAGAGACATACATATTTATCACCCCCTCTAACAATTATCAACTATCTTTAGCATTCCTTTTCTTTTAGGGAATTTAGTTTTGGTAATTTGAAATGGCCCAAAAGTGGTATAATTTTGGTAGAAACATGAGACATACATATTTATCACCCCTCTAACAATTATCAACTATCTTTAGCATTCCTTTTCTTTTAGGGAATATAGTTTTGGCAATTTGAAATGGCCCAAAAATGGTATAATTTTGGTAGAAACATGAGACATACATATTTGGCATATTTGTGGGATTTCGGTGAATGGATTATTTATCACCCCTCTAACAATTATCAACTTTCTTTAGCATTCCTTTTCTTTTAGGGAATATAGTTTGGGGTATAGTTTTGGTTATTTGAAACATCCCAAAAGTGGTATAATTTTGGTATAAACATGAGACATACATATTTGTGGGATTTCGGTGAATGCATTATTTGTCACCCCTCTAACAATTATCAACTATCTTTAGCATTCCTATATTCCCTAACACTTATTTTTTTTGGTAATTTTGGTGAATGCACACACTAATTTTGAAAACAACTACAAGTACATGTAACTGAATAATGGATTTGTAACAAGGGATCCCTTGTAACAACTTCTAGCACTTGACGTGCAATGATAAGAATCCGATCGCAATTATACAACAAAAAATAACAAGCCATCAGATTAGCTTGCTTCTTCAACTCGATCAGCTGCTTTAACTGCTTGTTCATTTTCTTTAGTTCTCCCTTCACTTCCACCAGTTCTGCATTGGGAGCATTAGGCATAATCAGGATGGCCCCTCTCTCCACCGCATTCTCTACAGCAAGTACCCCCCCCCTCCCAAATTGCGCTCCCCAATACCGCCAATTGATCCACTTCAAATACCTGCATTTCTTCAGGATCTGAAAACAACAATGTGAACCCTAAATCCCAAATTCGAGGGAATAACAAGAAAATTGAGAGAAAATAGAGCAATTGGAGCGAGATCTAACCTTATCCCCCTCTCTATATGGCAAGCTCTTGCATGCAAGGAACTCACATCCACAGTTGCCATTGTCATTCGTCTTACAGATTGACCGCTTTAGAGGCTCTTGGCATGGACAGTCAGGGCATCTTGTCAAAGGCACAGGTCCATACTACGGCCATGAAGAATGGGAGGTCAAAGAGAAACTAGACATCACCCGCCTGCCAGGGAAGGGCTACCGCTGCCGGAGAAGAAGAACAATGGGGCGCGGGGAAAGAAGGGGGAAGCAATGGCATGGGCACGGGTGTGGGGATGGCTCGGGCTCCCATTTTGCAATGGGCACCTGGGTAAGCTGTGGGTCCAGCGCGCTAACGTGGACAAGTTGCAGGTCCTATGATGATCTGGATAAGTGGAGGCGTGTCCACTGCGGGGCACCAACAGCGGCCCCACTTGCCAGCACCAACCATCGGTCAACTTAACGGGATTCCTCCCGTCCGAGCGTCTGCGAGGGGTTTTAAACTAGAGTGAGGGGAAAACTGAGGAAAAGTTAAGTGGCTGGGGAAAACTGAGCACAACTAAGGACCCGAGGGCACGAAAATAGAAATCCCAAAGCTTTTTCTCTTTCCAACACCATTTGAAATTTTTAAAGACACCTCTTTTGATGAAAACCAATAAAGATCAGAGGCAAAAATACACCTTGATGAAAAGATATGACAAAATTTGAACGCAAATCAAGGCAAAAATGAAAACCAAAAGCAGTAGCGGAAAAAGAAGAACACTCATTGAAAAAGTAAGAGTGAAAAACTGAGTGTTCTTGGCAAATGAAAATGAGTACATCTCCACCAAAAGAAATTTGTTGGGTCCAACCATTTATTGCAGCAAACAAAACTAAACTAACTAAGAAAACTAAAACAACTGACGCTCCAAGAAAAACACATAGTGCATGAAGCAATAAAAATATAGTGTCTTGAAAGGTGACCTGATTTTTGCCAATGAAGAAGGGGTGCCTCGGGGGCATCCCCAGGCTTTGATGCTTGTACTTCTTGGATATTTCTTGGGGTGATGCATGAGCATCCCCAAGCTTGAGCTTTTGTCCATTCTTCAACTCATCTCCTCATTCTCCAATCCCTACACTTGAAAACTTCCTTCATACAAAACTAAACACAATTCTATTAGCAACATTAGTGCAAACATATAATATAATCAACCTCTTTTTTCTTTAGGTTTCAACCCAAAACCACCACATATATAGAAAATACTACTGTAGCAACTTCCCCAAAAGTTCTATGATCAAAAGAACTCAAAAGAAAGCGATAAAGCGGCAAAAACAAATAGTGGCAGAAATCTGTCAAACAGAACAGCTGACAAAGGTCAAATTTTCGAGGGGTTTTCTGTTGCTCAAATCAAAAAGTGTTCAACTAACAAAACTTTGGATATAACCTGGGGCATATGAACAAGAAATTTCAGGTCCAAAAGATATACAGAGAATTTATACGAATTTTTACGGTGCAGCACCGAAAACAGTTTCAGGACAGCAACATCCCCAAATCTTTACCTCACTCGAATTAGAGGCTTCTCTCGGCACAACAACAAAATAAAAGGATAAGGAGTGGTCATTACAGTAGTAATAACTTTCAAGACTCAAATAAAAGAAAAAGTACTGGAAATAAAACATTTGATTATCTCCCAAGAGTGCTTTTCTTTAACGCCTTTGAGCTAGGCGCAGAAAATTGCGAATCAAGTAACATCAAATGATGAAGCATCAATTACCTCAGTAGGCTCTTTGGAAGTTCCTGAAAATGATTCAACCTACAAGTCACTCTTAGTGTAAATAAAAGTCTTACCAGTTTTAAGAACATGTTGAGGTTTAAGCACAGAAACCTTGGGAACATACATAAAATTTTGCTCTTTTCCAACAAACACTTTCTCTTTCTTAAATTTAAGAGAAGAGAAGATTAAACTAAGAGTTTCCATAGACTCCTCTAGTTTACCAATCCTTAAATTTTGATTATCAAGAGTTGTGGTAGCCTCTAAAATGGTAATTCTCTTACCAATATTTTCTATTAATTCACTAACTCAGCTAGCATTTTCTAGGATACTTGGCAAACTTTTCTCTAAAGAGCTTAGCCTTTCTACCAGCTCCTCCAAGGTGGTCTCAGTTTTAGAAACATGAATATGTGGTATTCCTACTGAACTTTCAATTATAGTGCATGCTTCTCCAGCGGGAGTACCCAGAAAATTACCTCATGTAAGAGTATCGAGAACATACCTATTCCAACTAGATATACCAACATAAAAATTTCTAAGGAGGATCGTGGTAGAGTGCTTTTTGGTACACCTATGATGAGCATTGTTAATATGATACCAAGCATCTTTTAAACTTTCTCCCCCTTATTGCTTAAAACTACGAACTTCTACTTCAGGATTACTCATTTAGCAAAGAATAAGAACAAGAAAATAAAAGCAGCTATCAAGGATTCTAATTTTTTTTGGATTTTTGATATAAAAAGATGCAAGTAAAAATAAAGTAAAGCAAAACAATAAAACAAAGTAAAGGATGTGTGTGCGAAAAACTCCCCTTGCAGAGGTCTTCCACTTTTCCCCGGCAATGGTGCCAGAAAAAGGCTTGATTGCTAGATTGTTGGGAACCCCAAGATTAAGGTTATGATGAATATAGCAGCAAGTTTTTCCCTCAGTTAAGAAACCAAGGTTTGTCGATCAGGAGAAAAGCAGACAATATGACTGAAGGTGATGCAGACTGGCTCAATAACACTCCAAAAAGGGTGCCGTTTAACGATACTTGGTGACTCACCTTCGGCCAATAGCAACACGGAACTTGCACACAACACAACCAAGTACTTTGTTCCCAACTTGCGATGAGGTTGTCCATCTCACCGGTTTGCTTGAAACAAAGGTTATGAGCGTATCGAGTGGAAAATAGTAGAAGTATGCGAGTAAAGTAAACAGTGCGAGTAAAGTAAACAGGTGATAGCAATATGATGGAAATAGGACCGGGGTCCACAGTTCACTAGTGGTGTCTCTCCATAAGATAAATAACACATGCTGGGTAAACAAATTACAGTTGGGCAATTGATAGAATAAAGATAAATGTGATATGTCAAGAAGATCACTATGCGATTTACTCTGGGCATTACAACAAAATACATAGACCGCCATCCAACTGCATCTATGACTAATAATCCACTTGTGGCGAATCAATCCGAGAACTCCACAAGTATTAAGTTGCAAACAATAGATAATTGCATTAAGCAAAGTGTGTAATGTAAACAAAGCATATGCCCTCGAGCATATGAATCTTGTTTTCTCCCTAGTAGCAATAGCACATCTATAACCTTAGAGGTTTCTGTCACTCCCCCAGATTAAATAGAGGCATGAACCCACTATCGAGCATAAATACACCCTCTTGGAGTCACTAGAAACTACTCGGCCAAGATAGCTACTGACAACGGAGAGCATGCAAGATCATAAACAACATAGAGATAACATAAGATAAATTTCAGTATAGCAACTCAATCATAACACCAATATTTATCGGATCCCAACAAACCAAACATGTAGAATTACATAACGGTGATCTCAATCATGCAGGGCAGCTCATGGGATCTAAACATGAAGCACATGGTGGAGAAGACAACCATCTAGGTACTGCTATGGACCCATAGTCCGAGGTAGACTACTCACACATCGCTTTGGAGGCAAGCATGGCGATGAAGAAGACCTTCGGTGGCGATTCCCCTCTTCGGTAGGGTGCTGGGAAGAGCTTCTGGACCCTCCCGATCTTTGGGTCGATGGCAGCGGCGGATTGCGATGTGTTCTACAAAATTGATCGGGTACTTAGGTTTTTCCCGTCGGGGGGTCTTTATAGGCGAAGGGGCGATGTCAGGAGTGGCCCCAGGCCTCCTCACACCATGGCGGCGCGGCCAGGGCCTAGGCCGTGCCAGCCTGGCGTGAGGGCGGCCTGTGGCCCCTCTCCTACTCTCCTTCGGATCTCTGGAAGCTCCCGGACAAAATAATACTTCAGAAACTTGTTTCGTCCAATTCCAAGAATATTTCCTGTGTATCACTTCTGAAACACAAAAACAGCAGAAAACACGAAACTGGCACTGTGGCGACTTGTTAGTAGGTTAGTTCCGGAAAATGCATAAAAGTGCCACGAAGTGTAACGAAACAGTAGGAAAATCATGTAAAAACAAGCATGGAGCATTAAAAATTATAGATACATTGGAGATGTATCACATATCATGTTTATCTTTATTTTATCAATTGCCCAACTATAATTTGTTTACCCAGCTTGTGTTATTTATCTTATGGAGAGACACCACTAGTGAACTGTGGACCCCGGTCCTATTTCCATCATATTGCTATCACCTATTTACTTTACTCGCACTATTTACTTTACTCACATACTTCTACTATTTTCCACTCGCTACACACATACCCTTTGTTTCAAGCAAACCGGTGAGATTGACAACCTCATCGCAAGTTGGGAACAAAGTACTTGGTTGTGTTGTGTGCAGGTTCTACATTGCTATTAGCCGAAGATGAGTCAACAAGTATCGTTAAATGACGCCCTTGTTGGAGTGCTATTAAGCTAGTCTGCATCACCTTCAGTCGTATTGTCTACTCTTCTCCTGATCGACAAACCTTGGTTTCTTAACAAACAGAAAATCTTGCTGCTATATTCATCATAACCTTACTCTTGGGGTTCCCAACAATCTAGCAATCAAGCCCTTTTCTGGCGCCATTGCTGGGGATGAAGTGGAAGACCTCTGCAAGGGGAGTTTTTTGCACACACATCCCTTACTTTGTTTTATTGTTTTGCTTTACTTTATTTTATTAACTGCATTATTTTATGTCAAAAATCCAAAAAATTAGAATCCTTGGTAGTTGTTTATTATGTCTAGTTCAGTTGCTATTACTATGTCGCCCGAGGATATGATTTTTACTTTCAAACAGAAGGATGAGGAAAGTTTTAAAGAATCTTGGTCTAGAATTTATGATTGGCATGGAAAAACTAAACCTAAAATGACCTTGAGTTTGCTTCTTAGTAGCTTTTACTTTGGACTTGCTCTTTGTTATAGGTATGCTTTGGATGCTACTGCAGAAGGAGATTTCCTTCATTGTGATGGAGATCAAGCCTTCAATATTATAAAAAAGTTGATTACAATTTATAGCATTCCAACCTATTTTGATTCCTCTCTTGTGTGCATTTTTAATAGACTTGATGCTCTTGAGACTCGCACTGCTAGTTTGAATTCTTGCTACAATACCTTGCGCCAGCATTTTGATTATGTGCCAACAAATTCTAAACCTTTGTGCTGGTATCCTACGGTAAAAATCACCATTAGTGGTGGAACTTTTCATGCTCATTGTGATATTATGTCTGAATTTTGTCTCATGCCAAAGGATTTTTATGAATCTTTGAACCTTTGGAAGCTTTCTGAGGGGGAGAAGGAATTCCTCTTACTAAAAATGCCACTATATTTCCCATTGGAATAGCTGAAGGAGTTTTTACAAAAGTCCTAGGAAGAATGATATCCATTGATTATCTTGTTAATGAATGTGTAGGAAAAGGACAAATCACACTTGGAAGATCCCTACTGAAGCTCCTGGGTGCCGTCATTAATGTGGGAGAAGGCAATATAAGATTTCTCTCTCTGCCTTGCAATAGCCATGTCTTTCCTAGAGTCAAGAGCAAGGGTAAGAAAGGAAGACATAAGGCACCTGCTGATCCTAGCACTTTATCAATTGATGTTACTTGATTCGCAAATTTTCTGCGCCTAGCTCAAAGGCGTTAAAGAAAAGCACTCTTGGAAGATAACCCAATATTTTATTTTTAGTACTTTTTCTTTTATTTGAGTCTTGGAAGTCATTACTACTATAATGACCACTCCTTATCCTTTTTATTTTGTTGTTGTGCCAAGAGAAGCCTCTAATTCGAGTGAGGTAAAGATTTGGGGATGTTGCTGTCCTGAAACTGTTTTTGGTGCTGTACCGTAAAAATTCGTATAAATTCTCTGTATATCTTTTGGACCTGAAATTTCTTGTGCATATGCCCTAGGTTATATCCAAACTTTCGTTAGTAGAACACGTTTTGATTTGAGCAACAGAAAAACCCTCAAAATTCGACCTTTTTCAGCTGTTCTATTTTGACAGATTTCTACCACTGTTCGTTTTGCCGCTTTGTCGCTTTCTTTTGAGTTCTTTTGATCATGGAACTTGTGGGGAAGTTGCTACAGTAGTATATGCTATATATGTGGTGGTTTTGGGTTGAAACCTGAAGCAAAAAGAGGTTGATTATATGTTATGCTTGCACTAATGTTGCTAATAGAATTGTGTTTAGTTTTGTATGAAGAAAGTTTTCAAGTGTAGGGATTGGAGAATGATGAGATGAGTTGAAGAATGGACAAAAGCTCAAGCTTGGGGATGCGCATGCATCACCCCAAGAAATATCCAAGAAGTACGAGCGTCAAAGCTTGGGTATGCCCCCGAGGCACCCCTTCTTCATCGGCAAAAATCAGGTCACCTTTCAAGACACTATATTTTTATTGCTTCATGCACTATGTGTTTTTGTTGGAGTGTCAGTAGTTTTAGTTTTCTTAGTTAGTTTAGTTTAGTCTGCTGCAATAAATGGTTGGACCCCAACAAATTTCCTTTGGAGTAGATGTACTCATTTTCATTTGCCAAGAACACTCCATTTTTCATTCTTACAATTTCAATGAGTGTTCTTCCTTTTCCGCTACTGCTTTTGGTTTTCATTTTTGCCTTGATTTGCATTTAGATCTTGTAATATCTTTTCATCAAGGTGTATTTTTGCCTCTGATCTTTATTGGTTTTCATCAAAAGAGGTGTTTATAAAAATTTCAAGTGGTGTTGGAAGAGAGAAAAAGCTTTATGCAAAAAAGTGGTACAAGAAGGAGCTTGTGTAGACTGCGGCTTAGGCTTTTTCATGTCATGCTTGATGTCTTTTTGATAGTATTCTTAGTGGTTTTGATGTAGCATGACTTGTCTCAAACAATTGAGATTGCTTAATTAGCCTTTAAAAAAATCATGCGTTGTTTTTATTGTATGGAAGCATTATTTTGGTTTTCTCCTTGATGCTTTATTTTGGTTGACTTGGCGCATGCTCACATATGTTAGACTCTTACAAAGTCACCAATAGCCTCTATGATCATTTAGTTTTTGACTTTTTATGCCATCTTATGCTTCTTTTAATGTCGCTTTGTCGCTTTGCATGATTATGGCCATTATTGCTCTCTTAGTTGGTCGCTCCCAGTCTTTTGCTAGCCCTTGTCTTGTACTGAGTATGAGCTCTACTCATGCATCCAACTCCTAAAAGCCAAAGTTTACCAAAGTGTCCACCATACATACCTACTAGCAATTTGCCATTCCAAGTAAATTTGACTTTCTTTTATCTTCTCTTCAAATTAAACTCTTACAAATGTTATGTGAAAATTGGTCAGTAAAGCCCTCACGAACCAGAAGGCACACTTTACTTTTCCCTGTTCTTAAAAATTTGACATTGTGGTATTTTATGTTGAGTTGTTATGCTTGCGAGTTGTAAGTTGGATTCTAGCCCATCCATGCTGTCATGGGGCAAGCTTTCAACATTGCACTTCTTATTTGAGTTGATATCGTGATCTTTTGTTTTATGGATGCCCACGGTGTGAAATGAATTGGGAATCTTGTGGGGATCATGGAGTTTGTATATGTGCTAGGGAAATGCCTGGGCCACCAATCTAATCCATGCATAATTCATGATGGAAATTTGCAGCATACCCATGGTGGACATTCAATGATGCATCTCATAATAAATAGCTAAATAAATGGCAAATAAAAGAGATGTCGAGGTGTTCATTGTCTGCTTGTCCTGTCATTTTGATGTGGGCTTATTCCATGTCATCGGGCATGGAGGTACCCCATTGGCGGTTCTCGATGATACATATATACTTACAATGACAAGAGCCTTGCTTGGGACTCTAAGTAAAGTAGCATGAGGCTTGGGTACTCATATTCACGGGGCACGAGGTTTTTGACTTATGATTTGTCAAGCATATGCATCATAATTGTTCTTGCATTAACTTTAACCATTCAAGATGCTTATGATGGGGGCAATGAGAGCTCAAAGCCAGCAAGTAACATAATTTTTGAAGGTCTATAAAACTTGCAATCACTGCTTCCCTCTGCGAAGGGTATTTCTTCTACTTTTATGTTGAGTCACCACCTTCTTTCTTTATGCACCATAAGAGAGAATAGTTGTCATTCTTAGTGTAATATGCATTATCCCAAAGTTCATTGATTGATTCATATTGTTGGTTTCACTTGTTCTTAAATTATTTGTATCTAGTCTCCCTCTTAAACTTGAAGGTGTCCTATGCATTTATGTTTTGCTCTCCATGAAGGACAAGCTGAAAACCATTTGTATGTTTTTTCTTATGATTTGAACACACGTTTGACTTTCATTGTTTCATTTTCATGATCTTTTGTTTGTGTTCATTTTCATGTTTACAACATGGTTGCTAAGTTTCCTATTGTCAAGATTATATCTTCATGCCCATGTTTTAAGCTCTTATGATCCCAGCTCACAAATGCTTACATATATGATCAAGATTGTGTAGGTGCATGTCACCTCAAAAATTATTCTTTTGTTATCACTTACCTACTCGAGGACGAGCAGGAGTTAAGCTTGGGGATGCTTGATATGTTTCCAACATATCTATAATTTTTGATGCTCCATGCTTGTTTATACACCATTTGCCTACTATTTCGTTACACTTTGTGGCACTTTTATGCATTTTCTAGAACTAACCTATTAACAAGTCGACATAGTGCCAGTTCCCTGTTTTCTGCTGCTTTTGTGTTTCAGAAGTGATACACAGGAAATATTCTCGGAATTGGACGAAACAAGTTCCTGAAGTCTTATTTTTCCCGGAAGCTTCCAGAGATCTGAAGAGGTGATAGAGTGGGGCCACGAGGTGCCCTCACACCAGGGCAGCACGGCCAGGGCCTAGGCCGTGCCCCCTATGTGTGAGACCACCTCAGTCCACTCCTGACAATGCCCCTTCACCTATAAAGACCCCCCGATGAGAAAAACCTAAGGACCCAATCAATTTTCTAGAACACATAATGATACGCCACCGCCGTCGACCCGAAGATCGGGAGGGTCCAGAAGCTCTCCCCGGCACCCTACCGGAGAGGGGAATCACCACTGGAGGTCTTCTTCATCGCCATGCTTGCCTCCGGAGCAATGAGTGAGTAGTCTACCTTGGACTATGGGTCCATAGCAGTAGCTAGATGGTTGTCTTCTCCACCATGTGCTTCATGTTTAGATCTCATGAGCTCCCCTACATGATTGAGATCACCGTTATGTAATTCTACATGTTTGGTTTGTTGGGATCCGATGAATATTGGTGTTATGATTAAGTTGCTATACTGAAATTTATCTTTTGTTATCTCTATGTTGTTTATGATCTTGCATGTTCTCCGTTGTTAGTAGCTATCTTGGCCGAGTAGTTGCTAGTGACTCCAAGAGGGGGTATTTATGCTCGATAGTGGGTTCATGCCTCTATTTAATCTGGGGGAGTGACAGAAACCGCTAAGGTTGTAGATGTGATGTTGCTACTAGGGAGAAAACAACATTCATATGCTCGAGGGCATATGCTTTGTTTACATTACACACTTTGCTTAATGCAATTATCTGTTGTTCGCAACTTAATTCTTATGGAGTTCTCAGATTGATTCACCACAAGTGGATTTTTAGTCATAGATGCAGTTGGATGGCGGTCTATGTATTTTGTTGTAATGCCTAGAGTAAATCATATAGTGATCTTCTTGACATATCACGTTTATCTTTATCTATCAATTGCCCAACTATAATTTGTTTACCCAGCATGTGTTATTTATCTTATGGAGAGACACCACTAGTGAACTGTGGACCCCGGTCCTATTTCCATCATATTGCTATCACCTATTTACTTTACTCGCATACTTCTAATGTTTTCCACTCGATACACTCATACCCTTTGTTTCAAGCAAACCAGTGAGATTGACAACCTCATCGCAAGTTGGGAACAAAGTACTTGGTTGTGTTGTGTGCAGCTTCCACGTTGCTATTAGCCGAAGATGAGTCAACAAGTATCGTTAAATGGCACCCTTGTTGGAGTATTATTAAGCCAGTCTGCATCACCTTCAGTCGTATTGTCTGCTCTTCTCCTGATCGACAAACCTTGGTTTCTTAACTGGGGGAAAATCTTGGTGATATATTCATCATAACCTTACTCTTGGGGTTCCCAACAATCTAGCAATCAGCTGCATATAGCAGCCAACATAGCATAGATATATTCACGACAGATCCAATAGTACTACTGATAGATCCAACATAAGCTACATTTTACATGAATTTAAGCTGCTTGGAGGCTGAGCAGGTGAATCCCAAGTGCTTTGTGTTGGCCTATGAACGCATGCATGTTCACGGTCATTCTAACTCTAGCGCCGCATCTGCTAATGGATTCAGCATGGTTCACCAGGCAGTTGAAGTCGGTGGCGTGGAGCTTCCTGTTGTAGAAGGGGCACCTATAAACACCTCAGGCTAATTGGCCATCGTAATGATTGAACTGCAGCCTCCTGAGGACATGATGAGTCTTCGTGTGGAAGGACTCATCATCGCTATCGACGTCGCTGCTCTGCACCTGTCACGTAGCACCAAAGATCATGCAAAAAACACGGAGTCAATTGCAACGATGATGGAACAGAGAGTGAACAAAAGATCATGCATGATAATATGGGCACAAAAAAAAGAGGTAGCCTCAGTTACATTGGACACACTTATATCCAGGATTTGAGTCAGTGAACCAAAGATCATGCACAACAAATTTGTACACACTAATTGTTCACTGACCAAACCCTGAATCAATTTGTGCCCAAATATTCATCATCATTGGCACAAATTAACTGGATGGGATTGATTAATCACATAAGTTAACCGAATCTTAAACAAAAGCAAATCACAAACACTAATAATGCAAGATCTAGAACTAGGAACAGACGAACTCTAATAACGCAAGATCTAACACAAAAGGATTGAACTAGGAACAGACGAACCCTAATAAGGCAAGATCTAACACAAAAGGATTGAACTAGGAACAGACAAACCCTAATAACGCTAGATCTAACACAAAAGGATTGACATGGGATAAGAACAAGGGAACAAAGGGTTACCTCCGGCTCATCATCGATGATGCTGGTGTCATAGGGGTTCTCCAACGTGACGTACGGCACTGGTTCATACAGGTCCCAAGCGACGGGGGCCTGGACGGGGGCGGCGGCCGATGCGCAGGCGGCTGATGCGCCGGCGGCTATGTTGGAAGCAGCGATGGGGGCCTGAATGGGGGCGGAGGCCGATGCGCCGGCAGCTAATGCGCTGGCGGCTACATCGGAAGCAGCGATATGGGCCTAGACGGGGGCGGCGGCCCATGCACCGACGGCTGTGTCGGAAGCAGCGACGGGGGCCTGGATGGGGACGCGGCCGATGCGCCAGCGGCTGATATGCCGGTGGCTATGTTGGAAGCAGCGACAGGGGCCTGGACGGGGGTGGCGGCCGATGCGCCAGCGGTTATGTTGGAAGCACCGACAATTGGCATCTCATTCTTCTCCATCGCTGGCAGTTTTCTTCAGGGTTTTTTCTTCGGTTGTGGAGAAGATGATAAGACATGAGAGGCAGTTGCAGTGAGAATGAGAGAGTGGGCGAGCATCGAGGGAGAGAAAGAGGGGCTCTATAAATATGAAGGTGTCGTGTACCGCAACACGCGTCCGCTATGCACGGCTGCAGTGTGCACCACGACACGAGGCTAACCTTGGGATGTTTGGTGTACTCAGTTATAACCTCGGGCCTTATACGGAAATTTTATCTGTACTCAGTTTTTCCCTCGAGTACTTACACTGGCAAGTGCAATATACTCAGTTTTACCCTCAAGTAGCTGGTCAACAGAGAGTCAACAAATGAGATTAATATAGCTAATTGAGTCATTTCATGCACACAAAAATCCAAAAAAATTAAAAACATAGTGGCACCTACTCATGAAGTCTTCCTACGCAACCTGCCAACTAGGAAACCTTAACAAACATAGATAAATCAAGTTTTACCACAAATTGCCACTTCTCAGAATTACTAGTAGCTATGAAGATGCATAGTTTTCCACTCAAACCCCTTTGCAAAACATCTTCCCCAAAACATAGTTTGTCTAAATGAGGCCATAATTGTCACACTCATGTATATTTAAATTGCAAATAATTTGATATAGCCCAATATGAATTATATTGTACAAAACACGCATTTTTCATTTTTTAATTCTTTTGTTTGAATCCCTTAGTCTATTTACTATTTACGTGCCCTTGGTTTTTTAGTACTACTTAGTTTTGCCCTCAAGTACTATCACAAATGCTCATAGAAGCCCAAACTTATCCTAATTGGTTGAACCGTTATCACACGGATCGACTCCACCAACCGTTGATCCACTGATCTAACGGGCAGTATACCCCTCTCCATCTCTTTGTGGCCACCCCTCTCTCTCTCTCTTCGTGGCCACCCCTCTCTCTCTGTTGGTGGACAGTGCCACCCCTCTATTTATGTGCAATAACGAGTTTGCCACATAACTATAGTCCCTCTATTTATGCATTATTTTCCATGATCTAAAAATGTTAAACTAAAAATTGGTATAATTTTGGTGTAAACAAGAGACATACATATTTGCAGATTTCGGTGAATGCATTATTTGTCACCCCTCTAACAATTATCAACTCTCTTTAGCATTACTTTTCTTTTAGGGAATATAGTTTGGGTTATTTGAAATGTCCCAAAAGTGGTATAATTTTGGAATAAACATGAGGCATACATATTTGAGGGATTTTGGTGAATGGATTATTTATCACCCCTCTAATAATTATCAACTATCTTTAGCATTCCTTTTATTTTAGGGAGTATAGTTTTGGTAATTTGAAATGGCCCAAAAGTGGTGTAATTTTGGTAGAAACATGAGACATACATATTTGGCATATTTGGGGGTTTTCGGTGAATGGATTATTTATCACCCCTCTAACAATTATCAACTTTCTTTAGCATTCTTTTTCTTTTAGGGAATATAGTTTTGGTAATTTGAAATGGCCCAAAAGTGGTATAATTTTGGTAGAAACATGAGACATACATATTTGGCATATTTGGGGGATTTCGGTGAATGGATTATTTATCACCCATCTAACAATTATCAACTTTCTTTAGCATTCCTTTTCTTTTAGGGAATACAGTTTGGGATATAGTTTTGGTTATTTGAAAAGTCCCAAAAGTGGTATAATTTTGGTATAAACATGAGACATACATATTTGTTGGATTTTGGTGAATGCATTATTTGACACCCCTCTAACAATTATCAACTATCTTTAGCATTCCTATATTCCCTAACACTTATTTTTTTTGGTAATTTTGGTGAATGCACACATTAACTTTGAAAACAACTACAAGTACATGTAACTGAATAATGGATTTGTAACAAGGGATCCCTTGTAACAACTTCTAGCGCCTGATGAGCAATGATAAGAATCTGATCACAATTATACAGCAAAAAAAACAACCAGCCATCAGATTAGCTTGCTTCTTCAACTCGATCAGCTGTCTTAATAGCTTGTTCATTTTCTTCAGTTCTCCCTTCACTTCCACCAGTTCTACATTGGGAGCATTTGGCATAATCAGAATGGCTCCTCTCTCCGCCGCATTCTCTACAGTAAGTCCCCCTCCCAAATTGCGCTCCCCAATAGCGCCAATTGATTCATGCAATTGAAGCCTCTGAACGTACACATCGATCCACTCAAAATACCTGCATTTCTTCAGGATCTAAAAACAACAACGTGAACCCTAAATCCCAAATTTGAGGGAATAACAAGAAAATCGAGAGAAAACAGAGCAATTGGAGCGAGATCTAACCATATCCCCCTCTATATATGGCAAGCTCTCGCATGCAAGGAACTCACGTCCATGGTTGCTGTTGTTGTCCGTCTTACAAATCGACCACTTTAGAGGCTCCTGGCGTGGACAGTCAGGACATCTTGTCAAAGACACGGGTCCATACTGTGGCCATGAAGAATAGGAGGTTGAAGTGAAACTAGATATCACCCGCCTGCCGGAGAAGGGCTGCCACTGGCGGAGAAGAAGAACAATGGGGCACGGGGAAAGAAAGGGGAAGCAATGGCACGGGCATGGGCGCGGGGCTGGCTCGGGCTTCCATTTTGCAATGGTCACCTGGGTAAGCTGTGGGTCCGGCACGCTAACATGGATAAGTTGTGGGTCCCATGATGATCTGGATAAGTGGAGACATGTCCACTGCGGGGCACCAACAGCGGCCCCACTTACCAGCACCAACCAACGGTCAACTAAACGGGATTCCTCCCGTCCGAGCTCCTTGTGAGGGTTTCAGACAAGGGATTGGGCAAAACTGAGGAAAAACTAAGCGGCTGGGGAAAACTGAGCACAACTAAGGACCTGAGGGCACAAAAATAGAAGACCCTTGAAAAAAATCATGCGTTGTTTTTTATTATATGGAAGCATTTATTTGGTTTCCTCTTTGATGCTTTATTTGGGTTGACTTGGCGCATGCTTACAACATGTTTGACTCTTACAAAGTCGCCATAAGCCTTTATGATCATTTGGTTTTTGACTTTTGATGCCATTTTATGCTTCTTTTAATGATGTTTTGTCATTATGCATGATTATGGCCGTTATTGCTCTCTTAGTTGGTCACTCCCAGTCGTTTGCTAGCCCTCATTTTGTACTGAGTATGAGCTCTACTCGTGCATCCAACTCCCAAAAACCAAGTTATTCTAATGTGTCCACCATACATACCTATTAGCAATTTTCTATTCCAAGTACATTTGACTTGCTTTTACCTATCCTTCAAATTAAACTCTTTTTGGTGTAATGGGAAAATTAGTTAGTAAAGCTCTCACGAACCTGATGGCACACTTTACTTTTCTCGCTTTTAAAATTTTAACATTGTGGCTCTCTTATGTTGACGTTATGCTTGCAAGTTGTAAGTTGGAAATTAGCCCAGCCATGCCGTCATGGGGCAAGCTTTCAACATTACACTTTCTCTTATTTGACTTGATATCGTGACTTCTGTTTATGGATACTCGCGATGTGAAATAAGTTAGGAATCTTGCAGGATCATGGAGTTTGTATATGTGTTAGAGAAACGCCTGGGCCGCTAATCTAAGCCATGCATCATTCATGGTGGAAATTTACAGCATGCCCATAGTGGACATTCGACGACGCATCTCAAAATAAAAAGCTATACCAATGGTAAATAAAAGAGATGCCAAGGTGTTCATTGTTTGTCCTATCATTTTGATGTGGGCTTGTTCCATGTCATCAGGCAAGGAGGTACCCCATGGGCGGTTCTCAATGATACATGTATACTTACAATTACAAGAGATTGCTTGGGACCCTAAGTCGAGTAGCATGAGGTTTGGGTATTCGTACTTCACGGGACACGAGGTTTTTAACTTATGATTTGTCAAGAATATGCTCATAAACATTCTTGCATTTACTTTAACCATTCAAGATGCCTATGATGGGGGCAATGAGAGCTCAAAGCTAGTAAGTACTGATATGTCTTAAACGTATCTATAATTTTGTATGCTTCATGCTTGTTTTTACACCATTTGGCTTGTGTTTTGTTACACTTTGTGGCGTTTTTATACGATTTCCAGAACTAACCTATTGACAAGATGCCATAGTGCCAGTTCCTTGTTTTTTGCTATTTTTGTGTTTTAGAAATGCTACAGGAAATATTCTCGAAATTGGACAAAACAAGTTACAGAACTCCTATTTTCCCAAAAGAGAATCGAAGACTGAACGGGAGTCGAAGGGGGGCCAGAGGGTAGGCACACCATGAAGGGGTGCCCCCCCTCTTGGCCGCACCCAGGGGTGGTGAGGCCCCCCTGGTGGCCCCCTGACGCCGCCTCTCCACCTATTTAAAGCCTTCCGAAGTCCAAATCCTAAATCAATCGGTGTTTTTCCCAGAACAGTTCCGCAGCACCGCCGTTGTCGAAGACAAATTTTGGGGGATAGAAGTCTCTGTTCTGGCACCCTACCGGGATGGGGAAGTACCCCGGAGCCATATCCATTGGTCTCCATCACCATCTCCACCATCTCCATCGACCTCACCGCCATCTCCATCGCCGTTGCTGTCTCCTATGATGAGGAGGGAGTAGTTCTCCCCCAGGGCCGAGGGCTCTACCGGTAGCTATATGGTTCACCTCTCTCTCTCTCATGATGTGATCTTTATGTGATCATGAGCTTTGTATCTAGTTGAATTGGTAGATGTTATTATTCAGATATTATGCTACTCTAGTGCTTATTATTTGTAATCTCCGGAGATACCTTGTATCATGGTGTGAAGTTGACTAGTGTGCGCATCATGTGTATCTTTTTGGTTAATGTCTCTATGAATTGTTGGTGTTTTTTGGAACTATCTAGTGCGTTCACGGTGATAGTGTGGGACAATCTAGTTTGGGTACATATAGACTTTGAGGAGTGCTTCGTAGCCCTACGCATGATTAGTGTTCATTTTCCATTGGAGAATTGTTTTGAATTGCCTATTGATAATAGTATCTATTGGTTCAATTATGTTATATTTGTTGAGTGTGTTTCCACTAGTGAAAGTATGATCCATAGGCTTTGTTTCCAAGCATTGCACATCGTTTCCTTTCAGTTTGTTACATGTTTACTTGCAGCGATATTTATTTCAGATTACATTTACTACTTATAATCATCACTACTACTTGTATTTCACTATCTCTTCGCCGAACTAGTGCACCTATACATCTGACAAGTGTATTGGGTGTGTTGGGGCCACAAGAGACTTTCTGTATCGTAATTGCAGAGTTGCTTGAGAGGGATAGCTTTGACCTCTTTCTCCCTGAGTTCGATAAACCTTGGGTGATCCACTTAAGGTAAACTTGCTGTTGCTCTACAAACCTCTGCACTTGGAGGCCCAACACTGTCTACAAGAACAGACGCATACGTAGACATCAAGCTGCCGCCATCATCGAAACAAGATTGGGAGGATCCAGGAGCTCTTCCCGGCACCCTGCCGGAGAGGGAACTCCCCGCCGAAGGCCTTCTCCACCACCATGGTCGCCTCCAGAGTGATGTGTGAGTAGTCTACCTTGGACTACGGGTCCATAACATTAGCTAGATGGTTGTCTTCTCCACCATGTGCTTCATATTTAGATATTATGAGCTGCCCTACATGATCAAGATCATCTTTATGTAATCATACATGTTGTGTTTGTTGGGATCCGATGAGTATTGGTACTATGTTAAGTTGATGTGCTAAATCAAATATCTTATGTTATCTCTATGTTGTTTATGATCTTGCATGCTTTCTGTTGCTAGTAGCTATCTTGGCTGAGTAGATGCTAGTGACTCCAAGAGGGAGTATTTATGCTCGATAGTTGGGTTCATGCCGCTATTTAATCTGGGGGGAGTGACAGAAACCTCTAAAGTTGTATATGGGTTGTTGCCACTAGGGGGAAAACAACATTCTTGTGTCCAAGGACATTTGCTTTGTTTACTTTATGCATTTTTCTTAATGCAATTATCTGTTGTTCATAACTTAATACTCAAGGGGTCCTCGGATGATTCCCCGCGAGTGGATTATTAGTCATAGATGCATTTGGATTATGGTCTATGTATTTTGTTGTCATGCCCAGAGTGAACCTTATAGTGATCCTCGTGATATATGTACGCTATCTTTACTCTATCAATTGCCCAACTGTAATTTGTTTACCCAGCATGTTATTATTTATCTTATGGAGAGATGCCACTAGTGAACTATGGACCCCGGTCCAATTTCCTTTACATAGCTTTACCATTTACTATTACTCGCTCTATTTACTTTCTTGCATTACTATTACCTTTTTACCACTCGATACGCTCAATCCTTTATTTACAGCAAACCGGTGAGGTTGACAACCTCATCGTAAGTTGGGAGCAAAGTTCTTGGTTGTGTTGTGTGCAGGTTTCATGTTGCTGCAAGGCGAAGACACACCAACAAGTTTCCTGACGCCATTGTCTGGAGTATCATAAAGCTAGCAAGCATCACCTTCTAAAGTTTGGCTTTCTCCTACTGGTTCGATAAACCTTGGTTTCACAACTGAGGGAAGACTTGCTACTATGCTCATCTCTTGGGGTTCCCAGTGGGCTGTACTTACATGCCATCAGTGATCCAACCATTTATTGTAGCAAACAACATAAAAGAAAACTGAAAGCAAAAGTAAAGATGCTCCAAGAAAAACGCATAGAACATGAACCAATAAAACTATAGTGTCTTAAAAGGCGACCTGATTTTTGCCGATGAAGAAGGGGTGCCTCGGGGCATCTCCAAGCTTTGACGCTTGTACCTCTTGGATATTTCTTGGGGTGACATGGGCATCCCCAAGCTTGAGCTTTTGTCCATACTTCTGAAAGGAATATGCCCGAGAGGCAATAATAAAGTTGTTATTATATTATTCCGTGTTCATAATAGATGTTTATTTTTCATGCTAGAATTGTATTAATCGGAAACATTAATACTTGTGTGATTAATAAACTAAAAGGGTTCCTAGTAAAGCCTCTCTTTTATACTAGCTCGTTGATTAACTGATGATCAAGGTTTCCTGATCATGAACATTGGATGTTGTTAATAACGGGGTCATATCATTAGAAGAATGACGTGATGAACACTCACACCCATAGTACGAATAGCAATACGATCAAGTCATCAAGTTCATTGCTATATCAAACTCATGCGAATTAGTTCTAATCCTTAGACCATGAGATCATGTTAATCACTGATATCGGAAGGGTACTTTGATGATATCAAATGTCACACCATAATAGGGTGATTATAAAGGTTGATTTGGGTACTCTGAAAGTATTAGTTGAGGCTCATGGATCAAGAGTGGGATTTGTCCATCCGGATGACGGAAAGATATTCTCTGGGCCCTTCTCGGTGATATTGCATTGGAATAGCTTGCAAGCATGTGACTAGGTCACGGGAATGCATTATCACGGAACGAGTAAAGAGACTTGTCGGGAACGAGATTGAACTAGGTATGGTTGATACCAAATGATCGGATCTCGGACAAGTAATAATATCGCGAGACAAAAGGAATTAACTATGTTCATTACCGGTTCACACGATCACTAGTTCATCGTTGAGTAAGTGGGAGTCATCATGGATTTCCAGATCCCGCTGTTGATTATTGATCGGAGAGGAGTCTCGATCATGTCCATGTTATTCATGAACCGTAGGGTGACACACTTAAGGCTCGTCGTCGTTTTTGAGTGGATACGATACTCCGATCGAATTACAGGACAGCATAAGGGTTATTTCAGAAAAGTACCAAAACTGTTTCGGGATATCGAAATAACTCAAGGGTGTATTTGTTAATGTTTGTTAATTGAATGAATTAACAAATATTAAAGAAATAAAAATGTTTTCTTAAATCAATAAGTGTGAATTTTAATTGGCATGAATGTCATGCATTAAAATGGGGGTTACCTCATGTTGATGAGGGAGTAATCACCTTAATGGGAATGAAGAAGGGGAAATGAAGAGGAGGGGGCACCTTGGCCGGCCTCCCCTTGGCTGCCCCTCCTCCTCTATATAAACCCCCCCTCTCTCCCTTGTTCACACACTTCTTGATCCTCCCTCCCTTGCATAGTTGCTGCCCACTTTCCGTCTTGGCTTAGCGAAGCTCTGCCGAAATTGTAGTTCGTAGTTCGCACACTTGAAGAAGTGTGTGGAGGAGTGTCCAGCGGATCCCTTCTTCCGCTGCCCCACTGGACCGAGGGCGTGGAGGAGTCGACGTCAAGCTGCACGTGTGTGCGAGTACGGGGGCGCTGCCACTTGTGGCGCCGGGTACACGATCTTGTGATCGTCAAGTGAACCACGACGTCGACTACGTCAAGTGAACGACTACGTCGACTACGTGCGTCTTCACCAACTCTCCATCGTCAACGTTTGTGCGGGAACGCAATCCCCGCTTACGGTCGTCGAGGGTGAGTATCCGTTGCTACCATCTCGTAGAGTATCTTGGCCAGTTTTTGTGTTCATGCGTAGGAAATTTTTTGTTTTCTATGCTACGAACCCATCAGTGGTATCAGAGCCATCTCTATGCGTAGTTGGTATGCACGGTTAGAACACATGTGGATGTGGGCGTTGATGATCATGTTATTGCAATTTTTTGGTATTTTGGATCATAGTGGCATAGTGGGATTGAAGCTGCCCGAGACTAACCTTACGTGACCGCGTTCACGAGACTTGTCCCACACTTGACATGCTTCGGCATATGTGGCTTTGCGGGTGTACGTTTCTCCCACTATAGTTATGATCTATTTTACAAAGAGTTGTTGATAATATTTTTATCACCGTTGTGGTTCTTGTTCGTAGGTAAGAACGGTTCTTCCTAGAAAGCCCCAAACCACGTAAAATATGCAAGACAAATTAGAAACGTCTAACTTGTTTTTGCAGGGCATGTGATGTGATATGGTCAAATTGTTTATGTTACAAATTGTATGCGATGATCCTTTTTGTAAGTTATAAACAACCGGCAGGAGCCATATGGTTGTCTTTACATTTAAATGGCCTGGGTGCCATATATATATCCAAGTGATATATTGTAATGGAGGAAGACAACCAAGGTGGCGCGCCATGGACCTTGGTGCTACGCCGGCGGAATGATGGAGATCATGCTATGATGCACAAGATGGAGATCGAGTGCATGAAGGACCATATCATATCACATTATATATGCATGTGATGTTTATCCTTTTATGCATCTTATTCTGCTTAGATTTGATCGCGCGGTAGCATTATAAGATGATCCCTCTCACATAAATATCAAGATAAAATGTGTTCTCCCATAACATGCACCGTCACGAAAGTTCGTCGTTTTGAGACACCTCGTGATGATCGGGTGTGATAGACTCTACGTTCACATATGACGGGTGTAAGACAGTTTTACACACGCAAATGTTATGGTTCTACTTGGCGAGCCTAGCATGTACAGACATGGCCTCGGAACACGAACCAAAAGGTTAAGCATGAGTCATATGGTTGATATGATGAACATGGTGATGTTCGCCTTTGAAACTATACCGTTGCACGTGATGATCGGTTGCGGTATAGTGGATTTGGTTCGTGTAATCACTTAAGAAAACTAGGAGGGATGTTGTTTTTAAGTGGGAGTTCACGTAGAATTTGATTTAACCTGAACTCATTCTATTATGAACTTAGTCTAAGTTAACTTTGCAAATAATTTGTAGATCATGGCACCACCTGCTCTGAATTTCAATGCGTTCATGGAGAAAGAAAAACTAGCCACCAACGGTAGCAACTTCACCAACTGGGCACTTAACTTGAGGATCTTCCTCAATGCCTCTCAAAAGGGCTATGTGCTTGAGGCACCGCTAGGTAACCCGCCTGCAGAAGATGCTCCCGATGAAGAGAAAAATGTTTTTCTGACTCGTAAGGAGGACCACAGTTTAGTTCATTGCGGCATACTGTATGGACTTGAGCCGGAGCTGCGAAAACGTTTCGAGAACAGCAACGCTTATGATACAATGGGAGAGTTGAAATTGATCTTCGACTCCCATACTGCCGTGGAGAGTTATGATGCTTCAGAAAAGTTCTTTAGCTGCATGATGGAAGAGAACAGCTCTGTTAGCGAGCACGTACTCAAAATGTCTGGGTACGCCGATAAGCTCATCTCTTTGGGAATAACGATTCCCAATGAGTTGGGAATACATCGGGTTCTCCAATCTCTCCCACCTAGCTTCAAGAGCTTTGTGATGAACAACAATATGCAGGGCATGAGGAAGTCTCTCCCCGAGCTTCTCTCAATGCTTAAGACTGCAGAAGTGGAGATCAAAAAGGAACATCAAGTGTTGATGGTCAATAAGACCACTAGTTTCAAGAGAGGTAGAAAGGATAATAAGTCCAAGGGTAGAAACAAGAAGGACGGCAAATCTGTTGCCTGTTCTGAGAGGAAACCCAAGGCTGGTCCTAAACCTGAAACTAAGTGTTTCTACTGCAAGGAAATGGGGCACTGGAAGCGCAACTGCCCAAAGTATCTGGCGGATAAGAAGAACGGGAAGATTAACAAAGGTATATATGATACACATGTTATTGATGTGTACCTTACTAGTAGTCGCAATAGCACCTGGGTATTTGATACCGGTTCGGTTGCTCACATATGTAACTCGAAACAGGGGCTAAAGAATAGGCGGCAACTTGCGAAGGATGAGGTCACAATGTGCGTCAGCAATGGATCAAAAGTTGATGTGATCGCCGTCGGGATGCTACCTCTACATTTACCATCTGGATTAGTTTTAAACCTGAATAAATGTTATTTGGTGCCTGCGTTGAGCATGAACATTATATCCGGATCTTGTTTAATGCGAGACAATTATTCATTTCAGTCTGAGAACAATGGTTGTTCGATTTATATGAATAATATCTTTTATGGACATGCACCTGAGAAGAAAGGTTTATTTCTTTTGAATCTAGATAGTAATGAAACACATATTCATAATGTGAATGCCAAAAGAATTAAGTCAAATGATGATATAGCCGCATACATGTGGCACTGCCGTTTAGGTCATATTGGTGTTAAACGCATGAAGAAACTTCATTCGGATGGACTTCTGGAATCACTTGATTATGAATCATTTGAAACATGCGAACCATGCCTTATGGGAAAGATGACTAGAACGCCGTTTTCCGGTTCAATGGAACGGGCGACGGACTTATTGGAAATCATACATACTGATGTATGTGGACCTATGAGTGTGCCGGTGCGTGGTGGATATCGTTATTTTGTTACTTTCACTGATGACTTAAGTAGATATGGGTATATTTACTTAATGAAACACAAGTCTGAAACGTTTGAAAAGTTCAAAGAATTTCAGAGTGAAGTAGAAAATCATCGTAACAGAAAGATTAAATTTCTACGATCTGATCGTGGAGGAGAATATCTTAGTTATGAGTTTGGCGCACATATGAGAGAATGTGGAATAGTTTCACAACTCACTCCCACTGGAACGCCACAACGAAATGGTGTATCCGAATGTCGTAATCGTACTTTATTGGATATGGTTCGGTCTATGATGTCTCTTACCGATCTGCCACTATCTTTTTGGGGTTATGCGCTAGAAACAGCCGCTTTCACTTTAAATAGGGCTCCATCTAAATCCGTTGAAACGACACCGTATGAATTATGGTTTGGAAACAAACCTAAGCTATCATTTCTAAAAGTTTGGGGATGCGATGTTTATGTGAAGAAACTTCAGCCTGATAAACTCGAACCCAAAGCGGAAAAATGTGTCTTCATAGGATACCCTAAAGAAACAATTGGGTACACCTTCTATCACAGATCCGAGGGCAAAGTGTTTGTTGCTAAGGACGGATCCTTTTTGGAGAAGGAGTTTCTCTCGAAAGGCGTGAATAGTAGGAAGGTAGAACTCGATGAGGTTATTGAACCTCCTCTTCATGAATTGGCGAGTGGCGCAGCGCCGGAAACCGTTCCGGTGGTGACTTCACCAAATGAAGTGGAAGCTAATGATGAAGATCATGAAACTCCAAAAGAGGATACTACCAAACCTCGCAGGTCGACAAGAACACGCACCACTCCTGAATGGTATGGTGATCTTGTCGTAAATGCCATTGTTGAGAACGATGACCCTGCGACGTATGATGAAGCGATGATGAGCCCAGATTCCAACAAATGGCATGAAGCCATGAAATCCGAAATGGAATCCATGTATGAAAACCAAGTATGGACTTTGGTGGAACTTCCCAATCACCGAAAGGCCGTTGAGAATAAATGGATTTTCAAGAAGAAAACAGATGCTGATGGTAATGTGACTGTCTATAAAGCACGACTTGTCGCAAAAGGTTTCTGACAAATTCAAGGAATTGACTACGATGAGACTTTCTCACCCGTAGCGATGCTAAAGTCTATTAGGATTATGTTAGCAATTGCTGCATTTTTCGATTATGAAATTTGGCAGATGGATGTGAAAACCGTGTTCCTTAATGGTAACATTGAGGAAGAATTGTACATGGTATAGCAAAAGGGTTTTGTTGATCCTAAGGATGCTAACAAGGTATGCAAACTTCAACGATCCATTTATGGACTGAAGCAAGCATCCCGGAGTTGGAATCTCCGTTTTGACGAAGTTATCAAAGGGTTTGGATTTGTCAAAACTTATGGAGAAACTTGTATTTACAAGAAAGTGAGTGGGAGCTCTGTAGCATTTCTAATATTATATGTGGATGACATATTGCTGATTGGAAATGATACGGAACTTTTGAAGAGCATAAAAGATTACTTAAACAGTAAGTTTTCAATGAAAGACCTTGGTGAAGCGGCGTATATTTTAGGCATCAAAATCTATAGAGATAGATCAAGACGCTTAATTGGGCTATCACAAAGTACATGCCTTGACAAGATTCTAAAGAGGTTTAGAATGGAAGATAGTAAGAAAGGGTTCTTACCTATGTTGCAAGGAAAGATCTTGAGTAAGACTCAAGGTCCGGCTACAGCTGAAGATAGAGAAGAGATGAATAAGATTCCCTATGCCTCTGCCATAGGCTCTATCATGTATGCCATGTTATGTACAAGACCAGATGTGGCACATGCTATTAGTTTGACTATTAGGTACCAATCTGATCCAGGTTTGGAACACTGGACGGCGGTCAAGAATATCCTTAAGTACTTACGAAGGACTAAGGATATGTTTCTTGTATATGGCGGTGAAGAAGAGCTCGTCGCAAGTTGTTACGTTGATGCTAGCTTCGACACTGATCCGGATGACTCTAAGTCTCAATCCGGGTACGTATTTGTTATGAATGGAGGAGCAGTAAGCTGGAGGAGTTCCAAGCAAAGCGTGGTGGCGAGATCAACAACAGAGGCGGAATACATTGCTGCTTCAGAAGCGGCAGAAGAAGCAGTTTGGATGAAGGAGTTCATATCCGAACTGGTTGTGGTTCCGAGTGCATTGGATCCAATGGTTATCTATTGTGACAACAATGGTGCCATAGCCAATACTCAGGAACCAAGGTCTCACAAGAAATTCAAGCATGTAAAGCGCCGATTTCACTCCATCCATGAACATGTCGCGGATGGTGATGTAAAGATTTGCAAAGTGCACACGGATCTGAATGTGGCAGACCCGTTGACTAAAGCTCTCCCCAAGGCAAAACATGATCAGCACCAGAACTCAATGGGTGTTAGATTCATCACTATGTAATCTAGATTATTGACTCTAGTGCAAGTGGGAGACTAAAAGGAATATGCCCGAGAGGCAATAATAAAGTTGTTATTATATTATTTCATGTTCATAATAGATGTTTATTTTTCATGCTAGAATTGTATTAATTGGAAACATTAATACTTGTGTGATTAATAAACTAAAAGGGTTCCTAGTAAAGCCTCTCTTTTATACTAGCTCGTTGATTAACTGATGATCAAGGTTTCCTGATCATGAACATTGGATGTTGTTAATAACGGGGTCATATCATTAGAAGAATGATGTGATGAACACTCACACCCATAGTACGAATAGCAATACGATCAAGTCATCAAGTTCATTGCTATATCAAACTCATGCGAATTAGTTCTAATCCTTAGACCATGAGATCATGTTAATCACTGATATCGGAAGGGTACTTTGATGATATCAAACATCACACCGTAATAGGGTGATTATAAAGGTTGATTTGGGTACTCTGAAAGTATTAGTTGAGGCTCATGGATCAAGAGTGGGATTTGTCCATCCGGATGACGGAAAGATATTCTCTGGGCCCTTCTCGGTGATATTGCATTGGAATAGCTTGCAAGCATGTGACTAGGTCACGGGAATGCATTATCACGGAACGAGTAAAGAGACTTGTCGGGAACGAGATCGAACTAGGTATGGTTGATACCAAATGATCGGATCTCGGACAAGTAATAATATCGCGAGACAAAAGGAATTAACTATGTTCGTTACCGGTTCACACAATCACTAGTTCATCGTTGAGTAAGTGGGAGTCATCATGGATTTCCAGATCCCGCTGTTGATTATTGATCGGAGAGGAGTCTCGATCATGTCCATGTTATTCACAAACCGTAGGGTGACACACTTAAGTCTCGTCGTCGTTTTTGAGTGGATACGATACTCCGATCGAATTACAGGACAGCATAAGGGTTGTTTCAGAAAAGTACCGAAACTATTTTGGGATATCGAAATAACTCAAGGGTGTATTTGTTAATGTTTGTTAATTGAATGAATTAACAAATATTAAAGAAATAAAAATGTTTTATTAAATCAATAAGTGTGAATTTTAATTGGCATGAATGTCATGCATTAAAATGGGGGTTACCTCATGTTGATGAGGGAGTAATCACCTTAATGGGAATGAAGAAGGGGAAATGAAGAGGAGGGGGCACCTTGGCCGGCCACCCCTTGGCTGCCCCTCCTCCTCTATATAAACCCCCCCCCCCCTCTCTCCCTTGTTCACACACTTCTTGATCCTCCCTCCCTTGCATAGTTGCTGCCCACTTTCCGTCTTGGCTTAGCGAAGCTCTGCCGGAATTGTAGTTCGTAGTTCGCACACTTGGAGAAGTGTGTGGAGGAGTGTCCAGCGGATTCCTTCTTCCGCTGCCCCGCTGGACCGAGGGCGTGGAGGAGTCGACGTCAAGCTGCACGTGTGTGCGAGTACGGGGGCGCTGCCACTTGTGGCGCCGGGTACACGATCTTGTGATCGTCAAGTGAACCACGACGTCGACTACGTCAAGTGAACGACTACATCGACTACGTGCGTCTTCACCAACTCTCCATCGTCAACGTTTGTGCGAGAACGTAATCCCCGCTTACGGTCGTCGAGGGTGAGTATCCATTGCTACCATCTCGTAGAGTATCTTGGCCAGTTTTTATGTTCATGCGTAGGAAATTTTTTGTTTTCTATGCTACGAACCCATCAACTTCATCTCATCTCATCATTCTCCTTTCCCTACACTTGAAAACTTTCTTCATACAAAACTTCACACAATTATATTAGCAACATTAGTATAAGCATGATAGTAAATCTACTCTTTTGGTTCTGTTTCAAACTCAAATATACCATCCACTAAAGCACAAGCTACTGTAGCAACTTCCTCAAAAGTTCCGTGATCAAAAGAACTCAAAAAGAAAGCGATCGAGAGGCAAACACAAATAGTGGCAGAATTTATCAAAATAGAACAGCTGACAAAGATTGATTTTTTAGAGGACCTTCTGTTGCTCATATCGAAAAGTGCAAAACTAATAAAAGTTTGAAAATAACCTGGGGCATGCGCACAAGAAATCTCAGATCAAAACGATATTCTGAGAATTTTCACGAATTTTTATGTTGCAGCACAGAAATCTGTTTCAGGACAGCAACTTCCCCAAATCTTACCTCCCTCAAATTAGAGGTTCTTCTTGGCACAAAACAAAATAAAAATGATAAGGAGAGATCATTACAGTAGTAATAACTTCCAAGACTCAAATAAAAGAAAATTTACTGAAAATAAAACAATGGGTTATCTCCGAAGAGTGCTTTTCTTTAACGCCTTTGAGCTAGGCGCAGTAATTTGAAAAGATGCTCATGTAGGCGCCAGAAAAGAGCTTAAGGCAAATCTGCCATAAAAGAACTTGAAGCAAGGGAGAGCATCAAAAAGAAAATATGAAACACATTTAAATCTAAACCACTTCCTATGAAAAAGAGTCTTGTAAAGAGACAAGTCATGAAAGCACAAAGCAATGAGCATAGGAAGGCAAAACAAGTGCAACTTCAAGAATTCTAACAAAAAGAGGGGAAACTTAATATTGTTGAGATCCACCAAACCATGTTTCCCTCTCTCATAATAACTTTCAGTAGCATCATGAATGGAATTAACAATATAACTATCACATAAAACATCCTTACCATGAGCCACATGCATAAAAGAATTAATACTCCCCACATGAACATAGTCATTCTTAGCAATCGTAGTAGGAGCAAATTCAACAAAATCATTATTCTCATCTCCATAATCATCAAAAATAGGAGGTATATTGTAATCATACCTTGTTTTCTCCTCAATAGTAGGTGAACTAAAAATATCGTACTCATCATTGTAATCATCATAAGCAATAGAATAGCTATCTTCCAAAGTGTGTTCATAGGTAAACATATCATCATTGGAAGGAATATGGATAGCACTAATGGTACAACAATTATTAACCTCATAATTTGCAGAATTGATACCAAAAAGATTTTCAATATCAAAATTAGAGTGCTTTTCCCAATCATGATCACTAATATAGGTATTAGGCATAATAACATCATCAAGATTCATCAAAACTATAATAGGAGCGACATGCTTTGGGAAAGATACTGTTTCCTCTCTCCTTTTACTCCTCTTCTTCTTCTTCTCTTCTTTAGGAGGGAGAGGCTTGAAAGGAAGCTTCTCCACATAATCTGGTTTATTGACAAAAATGACAGAAGAAACTTTGGAGTATTCCTCCTTTTTGTTAATAAGAAAAAAGCACATACCAGTCCTGTCATAGCTTGGCAAAATATCATGTTTTATAACATTCTGTATGTAAGTATTTGTGAGGCAATCTTTAACACAATAAAGATGACAACCCTGCGGGATGCTAATATTATTAAAAGCACTCATATCTACCAAAGAAGTTTTTCTAGATAACTCTTCACACCCCAAAAATAAAGTAAGCTCATCATGTTGATTGAGAGTGATCTTGTCATCACAATACAAACTTGCAGTACTCATAGGATTAGAAAGGTCATTACTATGGCATGAGCATTGAAAATTAAAATGATCCTCTTTATAGCAAAGTTCACAAATAAAAGTATAAAGGGCACATACCTTTTCACTAAACTCATCTAGAGCCTTGTGCCACATTCTAGTTTCTTCATTCCTGTGGTGGATACAATAATCATCTTTGTCGTGACTCTTTTCACAAGGTCTAAGTAATCCACAAAAATTAACATGCTTATAAGAAATAGTACTTTCAGAAGTTTGAGCATGTTTATTACAATTATCAATAACAATATCACTTTCTATGCAAGTGTCTTTAAAAGGTTTATGATACACATCCCCATTTCCTTTGGCAACATTAATATGAGAAGCAAAGGCTCTAAAGCAATTAACCATAATTTGAGGATCAAGACCATATTTAGCACTAAGCCCTTGAAAATCAGAAGTTTCAGTGAAAGACTTAATGCAATCATACTCATAATTTATACCCGATCATTTACCTTTGTCGCTATCCCAATCTTCAATATTGCTTTGAATTGTTTCAAGTAGATCCCACTTGGCGTCAACCTCCTTGCTTGTGAAGGATCCCTCAAAATAGGCATCTAGATAGACCTTGTAATGTCTTAAAAGCCTTGCATACAAATTATTAATAACAATATTACGGGGAAAATCATGAATGGGACATTTGACAATTAGTGACTTCAATCTTCCCAGCGCTTGGGCAATGCTTTCTCCATCATGAGGATGAAAATTATAAATATAATTCCTCTCTTTATGAACCTCACTAGAAGGATAGAATTTAGAATAAAAGAGAGGTACAATTTCCTCCCAGCCAATAGGTCGGCTATCCTTTAGCGTCTTATACCATTTTGCAGCTCTGCCCTTTAGTGATAAAGAGAATAGCTTCCTCTTAACTTCACTCATAGAAATACCTGCACACTTGAACAACTCGCATAATTCATGTATAAAGAGCAAATGATCACTAGGATGGACAGTTCCATCTCCTAAATAGCAGTTTTTCATAGCATGTTCGACAATTTTCATAGGTATTTTAAAGGATCGAGGATCACAAACATCATTAGAATCATCACATATGGGAGATAAAATATCATCAGAGCGAATTTTCTCCACTAAAGCTGGGAAACTAAAAATATCATGCTTATCAAAACCAGCTTCCCTAAGCTTAGACTTTTCTATAGCATTAGCAATCACGGTGTTCAAAGAATTCATACAAATAACATTGCTATGTGAATAAAGCTCCAAAGGTTTTTCAAACACTTCATGTCCTAACTCAGGAAAAATACTATAAAACTCTTTGTTTTCCATTAAGCCTAACTAGTGAAAACAAAAACAAGAAACAAAAAAATACAATTACAGAATCTAAAGAAAATAACTTTGAGCACTCACACACGAGGATGCGAGTACCTTTTACCTTACCTCCCCGGCAACGGCACCAGAAAAGAGCTTGATGTCTATGCATGCTTCTATCCTTGTAGATAGTGTTGGGCCTCCAAGTGCAGAGGTTTGTAGAACAGTAGCAAGTTTACCTTAAGTGGATCACCCAAGGTTTATCGATCTCAGGGAGGAGGAGGTTGATACGTCTCAAACGTAACTATAATTTTAGATGCTCCATGCTTGTTTTTACACCATTTGCTTAGTGTTTCGTTACACTTTGTGGCATTTTTATGCATTTTCCGGAACTAACCTATTAACAAGATGCCATAGTGCCAGTTCTCTGTTTTCTGCTATTTTTGTGTGTCAGAAAAGTTACACAGGAAATATTCCGGAACTAACCTATTAACAAGATGCCCAGCCCCTGGCCGCGCCCCCTACGTGTTTGACCACCCTGGTCCACTTCTGACGCTGCTCTTTCGCCTATAAAGACCCCCCCGACAGGATCACCACTTACCACACTAGGCACTTTAGAGGTCCCCGAAGATTCAACCTGCAAGTCACTCTTAGTTGAACTAAAAGTCTTACCAATCTTAAAAACATGCTGCGGTTTAGGCACAGACACCTTGGGAACATACATAAATTTTTTCTCTTTTCCAACAAAAGCTTTCTCCTTCTTAAACTTAAGAGAAGAGAAAATTGACCTTAAAGTTTCCATGGATTTCTCTAGTTTCCCAATCCTAAGGTTTTGACGATCAAGAGTAGTGCTAGCTTCTAAAACAGTGATCTTACCGATACTTTCTATCGCTTCATTAACTCGGCTAGCGTTATCAAGGATATTTGGCAAACTATTTTTAAAGAGCCTACTTTTTTTATAACTTCCTCCAAAGTGATCTCAGTTTTAACAACATGAATAGGTGGTACTCCCACTTTCTATTAAAGTGCATGCTTCAAGAGCGGGAGTACCCAAAAAATTACCTCCTGCAAGAGTATCAAGAACGTACCTATACCAACTGGTTATACCAACATAAAAATTTCTAAGGAGGATCATGGTAGAATGCTTCTTTGTACACCTATGATGAGAGTTGCTAATACGGTACCAAGCATATTTCAAGCTCTCTCCCCCTTGTTGCTTAAAAGTACAAACTTCAACTTCAGGATTACTCATTCTAGCAAAACTAAAAGCAGACAAGTAAAAACAACTATAAAGAAAACTAAATTTTTTGTGTTTTTGATAAAAAACAATGCAAGTAAAAATAAAGTAAAGCAAAAATTAAAATAAAGTAAAGGATGTGCATGTGAAACTCCCTTGCAGAAGTCTTCTTTTTTCCCCGGTAACGGTGCCAGAAAAAGTCTTGCTGGTGCCAAGTTGACGTGGGAAAGTGCAATTGATGTGGGAGCTTCTTCTTCTTCAATCCCCGGCAACGGCGCCAGAAAAAGTCTTGATTGCTATAGATGGCGCGGTGATGAATGGTGCCAAAGAATGTTGGCGTGTAGTTGATAAAGTAAATGACCGGTCAGTTGGGAAACCCTAAGAGGAAGGTATGATGAATATAGCAGTAAGTTTTTCCCTCTGTAAGAAACCAAGGTTTAATCGTCCAGTAGAAAAAGCCAAACTCAAGAAGGTGATGCTTGCTAGCCTAGTGACACTTTAACAAGGGAGCCGTTAACGATTTCTTGTTAGCGCATCTTCAACTAGTAGCAACATGAAACCTGCACACAACACAACCAAATACTTTGTTCCCAACTTATGATGAGGTTGTCAATCTCACCGGTTTGCTTGAAACAAAGGGTATGAGTGTATCGAGTGGAAAGCAATAGTAATATGCGAGTAAAGTAAACAAGTGATAGCAATATAATGGAAATAGGACCGGGGTCCACAGTTCACTAGTGGTGTCTCTCTATAAGATAAAATAACACATGTTGGGTAAACAAATTACAGTTGGGCAATTAATAGAATAAAGACAACATGCATATGTCGAGAGGATCACTATAAGATTTACTCTGGACATTACAACAAGATACATAGACCGCCATCCAACTGCATCTATGACTAATAATCCACTTGTGACGAATCAATCCGAGAACTCCACAAGTATTAAGTTGCAAACAACAGATAACTGCTTTAAGCAAAGTATGTAATGTAAACAAAGCATATGCCCTTGAGAATATGAATGTTGTTTTCTCCCTAGTGGCAACAGCACATCTACAACCTTAGAGGTTTCTGTCACTTCCCCAGATTAAATAGAGGCATGAACCCAACTATCGAGCATAAATACCCCCTCTTGGAGTCACTAGTATCTACTCGGCCAAGATAGCTACTAACAACGGAGAGCACGCAAGATCATAAACAACATAGAGATAATATAAGATAATATTCAGCACATCAACTCAATCATAACACCAATATTCATCGGATCCCAACAAACACAACATGTAGAATTACATAACAGTGATCTCGATCATGTAAGGCAGCTCACGAGATCTAAACATGAAGCACGTGGTGGAGAAGACAACCAACTAGCTACTGTTATGGACCCATAGTCCAAGGTAGACTACTCACTCATCGCGCCGGAGGCAAGCATGTCGATGAAGAAGATCTCCGGTGGCGATTCCCCTCTCCAGCAGTGTGCCAGAAAGAGCTTCTAGACCCTCCCGATCTTAGGTCGACGACGGCAGCGGATCGCGATGTGTTTCTGGAAAATTGATCGGGTCTTTAGGTTTTTCCCGTCGGGGGGTCTTTATAGGCGAAGGAGCGGCACCAGAGGTGGACCAGGAGGGCCTCACCATAGGTGGGCGCGGGCCAGGGGCAGGCCACACCCCCTGGTGGTGTGGCCGCCCTGTGGCCCTTCTCCGTCTCCTCTTCGGTTCTCTGAAAGCTTCGGTAAATTTCTGGATATTCGGCTTTTATTTCATCCAATTCCCAACACAACCAAGATATTTTGCCCCAACGTGGAAAATCTATCCAATGTTGAGTAGTACAACTCAACACACCTCGCATCTCTATCTCTACTACTTATAAAGGTATAAACATATTTGCATACATTTAATCATATCCGTCAAACATTATTGATTTAACGGTCTAAATCTATCCAATGTTGAGTAGTACAACTCAACACACCTCGCATAAAAAAAAATAGAGTTTTCAACGATCCGCTAATTACTCTGATTAATGTCCCGATAATTTATCAGATTCGTTCCATCAATTACGTTCCTTGTCATCGCGTTGCCTGATAAACACCGCAAATTCCTCTCTTTGTTCTCGATTTTTCTCAGTCCCTCGGTGCCGCACACTGCGAGTCCTTCCCCGCATTTGCGAAGTCGCCCCCGGGAGACGATGCCGGCACTCGATTCCGCCGCCGGGGCGCTGAGACGCCGCCGCCCTATCCCCCACGCGAATCCTCCCAGGTGATACCTTCCTCGTGCAGGCTACAGCCTCCCATGTGCGCCCCGCTCGCACGACCCACCATGACGATGCTGGCGCGTTGCATTCTTCACGTTGCTGGTGATTTGACTCAAATCATTTGAGGCCAGTGCTTCAGTGACTACCGGCAAATGCCGTACTATGTGGTGGAGTTCAATCCCACCATGCTGAGCATGTCACTTTCTTCTTTCTGATGATTTTGAATTTGGTTTTTTATGTCTGAATACACTGGATTGTATTGCAGATTTGTAGAGTTCAATGTTCAAACATACAAAGCGCTGTGAGGAGACGAGAGGTTCAGCTAGCCCAACAGTTGAGATACCAAGAGACTGATCGATTCAGCTAACTATAGTAATCCAATCGGTTCAGCTAGCACGAGGGATTTTCTACTTCTGTTGATTGTGTCTTTAAAGTGTTTCAGATTTTTTTTCCTGGTTAGTCAATCCTCATTGTTACTTGCAACAAGGTGTGTCGTCGCCGGTCGTTACCATGCCCGCTGAGCACCAGACCTCACCACCGCCCGACCTGTGCACCATCTCTAATTCCTAGATCCTAGCGGAGTACGTGTACAGAACGTGGTAAGTGACATGCACGATGGTACACTCTTGTAATTAGTTGAGATAATTTGCAACCATGCTTCGACTAGATTTTCATTAATTTCACACTATAACTTGCATCAACTTATGACATAGCACTACTTTGCACTACCCGCCTACCCGGCACCTGCAGATAAAGGTTTTTCATGATCTAGTATTATTTTTCAAGTAAAGTATAACCTTGGATCATTGTTACTTCAATTCTAGAAAATCCACGTTTTCTTCTTGTTGCAGCTATAAAGTCAATCCTTTTTGGTTGAAAATTTGCAAATGAAATTTGTAGAGTATGTATGTTTTAGTTAATAGTTTTGTAGGACATTCGAGTGAACATATTTCACTTAAGTTCTAGCGCTGATGGATTACTCAGCAAAGGGAATCCCCTTCTTCCTAATGCGGATATGAATATGGAGCTTGAAATCATCTCAATGCGAGTTTGTATCTCATTGCCAATTAATAGTATTTTCTGTGTTGACATTGTCATATGACCCTTGCCCCGGGCACCGCGTACTAACTGAAACTATATTACTTGTTGAAATTTTATTTCAGCTAACTAGGTTTGCTCATTTAACCAACAATGGCCAATTGGTCATGCACCCATTATAGAGGTATGTCCATATACATTATTTTTTTCTTTCATTAACGAACTATGAAGCATGTTTGGCGTGGTTGAATCATACATCCATAACTGGGAGTAGGTTTTTCTCTAACAAGAAATTGTTCTATTTGTTTTTTTTCCATCATATTTTGTGTCTATATTTGTGAGACGTGCATCGCACGTGCAAGCTTACTAGTTGCAGAAAGAATCCATTTCAACTCGTCAACTTTGGTTCGAAGAGAAACACCGGAACGCACCAAATGTATTTGGAAGACCCAACACTGTTTCCACTATACCTTCCAACACTAAACAACAAATAAATTTAATTGGGGCCAAAATTACGAAATGATACAGCATGTACCGGAAAATTGATTTACACTCTACTGGGAGACCTATACTTTCTGTAAATACACAATTGAAGGCCAGTCCATCTTCTTTGTCCAGGCCTTGTGGTATGTTACAAACAACATGGTGACAGGTACAATGCACATACACGATGACTTTGTTGGGATCATGTATCAGCCTCTACAATTGCTGTATACAAGCACCCTTAAGATGTGGAATCCTTAATTCGACTTTGCTCGTTTCCATACAATGACTGTACCGTCTGAATCAGATGAGGCCAGCAAATTTTCCCCGTGATTCCAGGCCACTCCAATTACTGGAGAGCCGTGTCCCTTCAGGAATGTAAATGGTTTCATTACTTCCTCTCATTGTAACCAATGTTCGAGATATGACAAATAGATGAACACTAAACATACCTGCAGTTTATTTACACATGAATTCTTTGGCCGTGCCAAATCATAGAAGTACACATTTGAATCCCCACTGCCAGTAACTTCATATTCAGAAGAAAATATGGTCAGCTACACCTTTTTTGTTGCAAAAGTTCAGAAATTCATCATAATATAAGAAGACAAAAGGTTAGTTAACCACACATGTATTCTTGATAGAGCAAGCACACTCACTTGCCAAAGCTATCTATCATAGTCAATATGTTTCAAAAGTTCACCTTTGACACTCTTATAAGTTGAGTTTTACAAAGTTTGTTCAGGAAAACATAGAATTAAATGTCAACTACTAAAATGTGATTGTCTTGTTAGCTCATTGAGCTACAATTATGACTCAGCATTCAAAAATATTAATTAACAGTAAAACAATAACTGAGGGCCAGCAATACAACATGCATAGCACTTGATCGCAAACTGATAGAACAAGACAACCATGAAATATAGATGACCACTGGTAGCTTAAGTTTCAGTCAACCCATAGGCACCAACTACAAATGGTCCAACTCACCTATGAATTCCCCTTTCTCAAGGGAAAGAAGTGGGCAGAAAGAAGCACGGATATTCTGCACCGGTGAGGCCAATTTGAGAGAGCATATGAGAGTCAAGTATCCGTTGGCATTTGCAATGCTGATATGCCAATAAAAAATACAAGTGAGAAAAAAGTGGAAGCTACCACAGGTTAGACAGTAATAAAGTAGCACACCTGAAGAAATACAGGTTTCCATCTTGAGCACAAGATAGAAGTACTGGACAACGTGCTACCAGAGAGAACGTGCGGTACTGGATGGTTGTAATAGAAGATTTGCTCTTAGAACTCTTGTTCTTATGAGTTCGAGATAACGCCCCTGTGTGGGAGTTCACACTAATAGTGTATATGTAACCCTGTTCATTTCAAGCACCAGTTCAAAATGGTGAACTTTGATAATTCATATCCGTGTTTACAAAATTAAATTACTGGATACCTGTGCATCACCAGCAAAAATAAGCTGACCAGTGTGATCGATATCCAAAGCTGTAACCGCATTATCAAAGGTGAGCTTGCTGATTACTCTCCCAGTGCTAAAATTAATTGCCTAGATTAGAAATGGAAATGGGTCATATGACCGTAAAAGCAAAGGAAAAACTGCTTCTTAGTATTAAATAAAGTAGACATGATTAAAACTATTTAATGGGCAGCAGGTATATCAGCGTCATTGAAATAAAAAACCAGACCAAACAACCCTCTCTTTCCATCATTATTGCAGAATAAAACACTGATCACAGGACCCGCCAACAAGCAAATATGCAAAAGCGAACAATTGTACAGAAACTTTTCGGAGCAAAAGGGAATTACATTGATCTCCCTGTTTGCATTGCCAACTAACAGCAAATTATTATTCACCTGCAATAAAGTTTTCGAAAGAAAAAAGCAGTAAATGTATGATTCAGAACATAATTATTCTACATAAAATTATTATTTATTAGTACTGGATGCAGGAAAAGAGCATTACTGAATGAAACTAGCTCTTGCTAAGTTTGAACTTACAGGATGAAAGCTGATGCATAGTTGGGAAGAAACTCCATATACGACCCTGATACAAGTTCCTTTCAATATCTCCCACACTCTCACAGTTTTATCCATGGAGCATGAAGCTATGTACTGGTTATTAGATGAAAAATCAAAATCTGTAATGCAGTTAGAATATGAAACCCACAAGATGCTTGAACAATAAAAGAGTGGACAGGGAAGTGCAGCTTAAATAGATTACAGTTCATTTATAAGTATGAAATCCGTATCATAAGTTTTTCAGGTCTTACAACCCTTTTTAGCTAACACAAACCCAAATTCATTTAGTTATCTGTGTTACTTCTGTGCATAAAAATTCTATAAGCTCAGCACTAGAGTTCACCAATTGAACAGCATGGCAGGTTCTCTTTATAATGGAAACCACAGTTAACTGAACCAGCATGATTGCTAAAGCATGATGACAACAATAGGCCGCAAACGTTTTGGGCATGACTTGTGCGGGAACTTAAAAGCTATTTAGTTATATGGCTTAAGCAATTAGTACTCAGTTATTAAGACAAGTGCCGTGGCAGACCTCAGAGCCACCAGGAGCTGGCCACTCTAACAATGCAACATATGATACCATGGATATAGTGCGATGCACATTTTATTCATGTAGGAACATATGCTAGTGCAGATTTCAATCCTCTCAGTGCTCGAAGCCAAATAATTTGTGAAAACTGAAGGTAGATATACAAAAAATATCTTCACAAGCACAATTAAGTGAATCTAACCTGTGATATCTTTAGAATGTCCTACTAATTTTTGAAGAACAGATGGTGGGTCAGAAACCTGGCAGACCGTCAAACTGCCATCAGATGAACCATACGCAAGCACATCCGAATTGGCACGGCCAAATTTCAATATTGTAACTGCCCAAAAGTAAAATCAATAATGGATGGATAAACTACTCAATTAATTCATATGAGAGAATACTTCATCGTTGACAGAGAAGAAACTGCATAACTACGAGCAAATAACCTGATGATTTGCAGTTGTCGAAGATGCAATGCATTCCAACAAACGAGTATGCAGGTTCAGCAAATCTGACATGGCGATCAGGTTCACTCTGCTTTGAGCTGACACTTGCGGCGCGGGTTAATACGCCGCTGTTACTTCTGAGGTCCTGCAGCACAGAAGTTACATGTATCAGCCTTCACGCCAGCATGTGTACACACACTTTTTCAGGAGGAAAGACATCCACGCAAGCTTCTTAAGAAAGCTAAGAGAACGAACCCGGAAAGAACCCCAGCTGTCTACTTCAGATGTAGCAGGGCCAGCAAACCACCTTCCACTGGTCAAACAGAGCGTCCGAGATGTTAGATTTTACCTCTCAGACTCATAGCATACTACATGCTCAAGGGATTGAGCTTGAGAAGACAACAGTGGACACGCATAAGCAAAAGTTCACAGTGAAATTAATGGGAGCACCGCGCACAAACTATTTTGTTCCTCTTTTTGATTTAGGTACGGGCAGCCGGGAGGGAAAGGGGATGAGGAGGAGGAACGCAGCAATCAGAGGGCGTCACCTGTTGCCGGGCGTGCTGTGGGCGCTGCTGGAGGCGGCGCCCCCGTCGATACGGCGGAGGAGAAAGTTTCGGTAGGCGACGTAGCCCTTGCCGTTGCACCGCCACTCCTGCGGCATTCCTCACCACGAATCCATTCAGTCATACATTGCCCCCGGAGGTAAAAACGAGGGTAATAGCATTGGGACGAGGAGGGATCTAGGAGCGGGTACCATGCGATGGTCGAGCGCGGAGGGAGGCTTGCGGCGGAGGAGGAAGTGGCGGAGGGCGGCGTAGTCGGGGTCGGGGCGGGAGGAGGAGGGGGTCGGGGGCTGGAGCACGCAGCTGAGGAAGTCGGGGTCCGTGGGCCGGGAGGGGGCGGAGCTCGCGGACGCTGGGTCGGGGGCGGAGGCGGAGGCGGTGGCGGTGGAGTCGTCGGCCATTTTTTCCGGCCGCGTGCTGCGAGCGCGCGCGCCGGAGAGAGATCAGAAGGGGGGCTTGGATCTCGGGCGGGCGTACACGGTCACACGGAGGACGAGCCGGCAAAGTGTTTTTGTTTTTTCTTAGTATATTTTTCTTGTCCGTGCGCACGCCGGAGTTGGGAGTGTTTGCTTCGCGCTACTACCCAAACTTGCATGCTCTACAACTCTAGATCTGGTCCCCTTTTTGAATGCAAATTATGAAAATGTTCTTCAAAACCATAGTTTCTAGACAAAATTCAGTTTAAGTACTCCAAGGTGTTTGGCTACACTAAAATATCATGGTTTTTTTAGAGTGGATAGCATAAAACTACCACTTTAGATGCAAATGTACCAAATAGTACCACTGCATATTTTCGTAATGTAAATCTATCATTTCAGTGGTGAATTTTTTATAATTCGCGCAATTGATGTGTTGCAATGAATTGATACCTTTTTTACAGCGGGGGCCACCTGTCGGCTCTAAGGTGGCAAAACAGGAGCTATTTGCTAAGGTGGACAAGCACCGCTTGTGAGCACAATTAAAAAAAAATCTAAAAAAGGAAAAATCGTGTCTCCTTTCTGGTTGTTGAGCGTCGTTGTCATGCCCCTTGTTCGCTGCGGCCACCACGCCCCTTGCTCGCCTTTGGCCCCCTGCTTGACGCAACCATCGTGCCCATGTCAGTCATGATGGCCACCCCCCCCCCCCCCCACACACATGTTCTCGGCGCTCCGTGAAGAGGGAGCAACACAATTCCCTGCCCCTCCATGTCTATGAGCTCCCCATTTCGGCCAGCTACCCCATAACCTCCCCCTTCCATGTCGACCACCTCCATGCCCATTTTTGACCACCTCTCCCCTTCCCGTTCTACGACTTGGCGACCACCCCCAACCTCGTGCAGAAAAACCCAGGGCATGACCCGAGGGTTCGGAGAGCACTAGAACAGGCCGATGATGAACTTATGTCGGTGGTTTCGCGCTTGGCAGAGGAAAGAGGGAGACCGGTGAGAGGACGAGCAGTTACCTCCCAAGACCACGACCCTCCTCGATTCCAGTGGTTACCGTCAAGGGAAGGATTAACTTCTGTTCATCCTGCATGTCGCCTAAGAAAGCGGGTGTCCGGGGCGGCGAGATCTTCAGTGCTGGGTGATAAATTTGATCAGGGATACCGAATGTAGTATAGATTTATTTTTCCCTAGTATACCTAGGTTTATATCGAGTCCTCAAATGAATATGGATCTCAGATCTGTGTGTCCCTTTTCTGCGGTGTCTCTCTGTTTGTGACGGCTGTGTTGTGAATTTTATACTGGTGCCTTCACGAAAGTTGCTTGGGTTGACCTGACGGAGGTGGTGGTAGGTGTACGGCCACATGGTACGCTCAGGTTCTCCCCATACCTATGCTCGCCAAAGTATCTGATGCTTGGCTCCATGGCTTCTTTGACTTGCGAATTTTGGCAACTTGCAAATCTTCATTAATTAGCCTTAATTTTGCCCAAAAAGTGTCCAAATCTACAAAGAAAAAATAAAGAAAGGGTTTGCACACCTTTGCAGTAATTACTCATTAGTATTAAGGTGAGAGAGATATTTCATCAATTACTTGACTAATATCATGTATTAAACATATATAAAGATGGTTGTTTTTTGCAGTCATCACTAGGTACGGTTGTACGAAGCGGTGAGAGTAAGGAGATGACTCCTTCTATTTTTTAGATATTTAGTTTTAAAATTGGGCAGACATGTGAGATCGAGTCCACCTCAGCAAATTGCTCCTATTTCTGCCACCTCAGCACTAACAAATGGGTCCCACCTATCTGTTTTGGTGACAATTCGCTATTAATAGGGCATTTGCTTAAATTGCAAAAAAACACCACTAGGATGGTAGATTTATGCTAAAAATGTTAAGTGGTACCATTAGGTACATTTGGCCACTAAAGTGGTAGTTTTATGCTATTCACTCAGGTTTTTTGTAAACTGGGTTGTTTCATGATGTGGAAGAAAGAGGTCCAGACCTCTTTTTCTAGAAGTTGTCATTTTACAAAAATTACATTACATCTTCCCTAGGCTGTGAAATATCATGGTTTTGAAATACTTCGCTTTAACTAAAATCGATCTGCCAAACTAAGCCCCAATGTTGTTGTTTTATTGTCAAACCCAAAATAGTCACAACTTCATTGATGGGAAGAAGTCTAATGCTACTTAGAAGACATGGAGGAGATACAACAGTTCATGATGATTGCGGCCAGCAAGTGTCTTCAACTCAAGATGACATAAATAATAGAGGGGCGTTGCTCGAGGTTGTTGGTCAGTGAGTTGTTGTTTTGGATGATGGGATGCAATTCAAAGCCTAGAATGCAAAGTTTAGCAAACTCCCCAAAGCTTGTTTCTCCTTATGTTCACCATTCCTCACTTCCCACTCAGTTACACTTTATTCGGAGTTACTGTTGATTGACCTGTCTCCAAGACTATGGTTGGCTCTAAAGCCCCTTCAGTTGTGACAGAATTTCCTCAATTTTTGCATCTATCACCTCTATAGTATCCCCTAATGTGCATGCTGGCTCTAAAAAATCCTCTGCACCAATGAGGTGGAGTCGTACATTGATGGCTTATGTCACCATTAATACCACAATTGAAGCAATCCATGCTTGCCTGCCTCTTAGACACAAGATAGGCATGCATTTGTGTAAATTCTTCCCCTTCATTGCACTTGTGTCTCATCTCCTCTTGCACACTAACATTTACAATAGCTTCAAGTGAAGTAAACTAAGTTCCATGCATTAGAGTCACCCATCCACTCTCAAATTTTGGATTCAATCCCTTCAAAAAAATTAGCACCCGCTTGCCTTTAACCCATTTATTTGCTGCCACAACACATTTAGAATGGGATAGCACCGAGGGATCAATACGATCTAGATCTAACCACAACACTAAATTTTCACCTTGAGTCTGATCATGCAGTTTATCCTCAAGTTGAGAAACCAACACAACATGTCAGAGTACATTTTAGATAGAGCTTTCCATACTTCTTTGGCAGTAGGAATTGCCTCAGTTGATGTAGCAACCAATGTAATTGAAGAATTTAGCAACACACAAGTATACCTAATTCAATCGTGATACATTTCTTCCATTCAACACCCTTATTTTCTACAGGTTCATCAATGTCTCCCACCATATATCCTTCTAATGCCTTCATCTTTAACAACATTAGTCATCTTTTGGAACATCTCAAATAATTGTCGACCACCTCTAGATTTACCTCATTTGGTGCCAACTCCCTTGCCAGAATACACTCCCTCTGTCCGAGAAGAGCCGAAACTCAGCAAGACACAGTAGAGTACCATCTGTTGTCTTGTCGAGCATCACCATTTGCAATTTTGGTGGCGGGAAGCTCTGCAAGCCTGTCTAGCGCCTTCGCCAAGTCCGCTACCATGACTCAGTGCTGATACAACCCTCCTTTGCACTCTCCTAACATAGAACCACCAGATCCTTGCAGCTTGCAACAAATCCAGTCACTCCATCTTCATATTCACTTTCATTGTTTCTTTAGTCGCCAACACCGCCTCCTCTATCTTCTAGTGCTCCCATACCATGCTGAGTGCAGAGGTAACGGCTGGCCTTATGGGTAGAAGATTTTGTTCTATCTAGGGTTACAATAGTGAGGGTCCAGTATATAGATCTCATCTCCGGAGGCAATAGAGGGGCCACAGAGGCTAGAAACGTAAGACCTGCTAATAGCTCAACAGAAATACTATCACCAAACTGGTATGTATATATGTGTGTCTACCATGTGATAAAAATTTATGTACACTAAAGAATTTATATTTTGGTACTGTATCATACGCTACTTCATTATCTTGCTACATGAGTGATATATTTTGCAAGATCGTGTGTATTATCCGAAGTTCCAAATTTATTCTAACTATATGTATATGTAACAAAAAAAAATCTTCTCAAATTTTTAATATCTTCCATGACATTGTTTTATCCAAAGTTCTTTTAAGTTCAATGTGTTCTTGGAACTCTAGCTTAACGTTTTACGTCCTGGTGAGTTTTCACCATATTTTGGCTATTTGATTGCTCTTGTAGGAAATTAGTTGTGTTACACTTTTATCTTCAACAACTTTCCATGTTTCATTATATATACTAGACCTTATCATTGTATTGCATAATGTATGCCAATAGTCATGTTGATGCGGATATATAGGAGTACATTGCATACAAAATTCACAAATGAAAAGTTTTTTAAAGGAACACGGTAGGGGAAGCCCCTATGGTGTTTTTAAATCATAAGAATCCAATTTTGCATCCGTTGGGACTTGAACTTGGATCATTGGGTTGTACATCCACTTCGCTAACCATGTGAGCTAGACTCGTACAAATGAAAATTTACAGGCTCAGATCTTTTAGACCAGCAGGTCCACACTCATGCTACATTTATTTTGAGAATTACACCTCCAGATTGGCAGCTTTCAATGCCATCTACGTGGTTTTTTTTTGCATATATGTCTGAGTTATTATTGATCTTCTGGCATGTCACAAAAAATTTATAATAATGAAATGTTCAAAGATATTGTTTTCATGTAACCTCTTTTTGTTGGGATATGCTTTAATGAATAATTTAATGTTAAGTGACAAAGTTTTTAAAGTACACAACCATTTGCATCTCAGACAAACTTTAAGCATAAGAAGTAGCTCATTTTTTTGTAAATGCAAGGCTTGTAGGAAAACCTATCCTTTGCTATGTACTTTGTGAGAAAAATGCTCTATGAAAACTAAATGATCTAAGTTACATATGTACTATAGGGTCACGGTCTTAACAAAGTTAAGACTTATGAATAATAAAATGAGGCCTACTACATCAAATGGTAAATGCACGACTTATAGCCTTGCAAAAAAATATCCTTTGTCATGTGCTTTTTGAGACAAATGCTCCATGAAAACCATAGGGTACTCTTTGGGGCAATGTTATCTTGGCAATAGCCCCATATCCAAATCTTCGAGCATCGATAATATGTGCCTACAACATGAGAATATGAATCATTTAAATGTTCATCAATATGATTCTAAAGGTGTCAAACTATAACCTTCCATATTTAAGTCATTTGAACTTTTTGATTAATATGCTTCCTTCCTTTTTAGATGGTGAAATTCTTCGCTCCTTGGTGATAACTTGTACTCACCATAGTCAAAAAAATCTATCACGGAAAAAAAAATATAACTTCGACTCGTTCTCTTGTCAAACTATAACCTTTCATATTTAAGTCATGTGAAATTTTTGGTTAATATGCTTCTTTCCTTCCCAATTTTTAATGAAGAAAGTCTTCACTTCTTGGTGATAACTTGTACTTGCCACAGTCAAAGAAAACTATCACAATAAATAAAGATAACTTGTGCACTTAATTCCTATTCTTTTTGTCTAGGTCAACCTTATCAACATGCTCGCTGTACCAAATCAATATCGACGGATATCATGAAATATATTTTTCTGAGTGTATCTAATTGCTATTACAGATACCAATAGTTATTTTTATGAACTTGGTCAAAGTTCAAAATGTTCAATTTAGGCCAGCATAAATAGGACTTGCATTCCGGATAGGATGTGGTATAAGATTTTAAGCAACCATGCATGTAGAGTAAATAGATTCTACAATCGTGAAAGCAACTTTGAGGCTCTATAATGACTAGATGGTAATAATTAGAATGAATTGGAATGTTTTAGTTTCTATAAAACAATAATGTAAATTACTAACATAATCATTATAGGAGATATGGTAAAAGACACATGGAACTATTGAAAACATATTTCTGATTTATGTGTCCCCTCATCATGCACAAACGAAACTATCCAGCCATCATCTTCATTTGCACCATTGACCTTTGGCACAAAAGTTGCTCCTGTGTAGAACTGATTTCTGTCAAGGTGATGATACTCGACCTTTATTAGCTCCTCTCTTCCTGCGTTCTACAAGATTTTCCGATAGGAAGTAAATGCAATTTGAAAAGATAGTAATTTTAAATGATGGACCAAAATGAAAAACTTGTCTAAAGAGATAATACCTTGGTGGTTACATCCTCTCTTTCATCAAGGAGAATTTTTGCAAAACCTCCAAACTTTGGTCGTACTGTAAGATTGAGAATGATATTAAACTATATTGCCTAAAGTTTGCATGTGGTGAAATACTAAGAGATGACATCTCCTGGATCCAAAGCTATAGCATCACATGGTATATTGGCAGAACTATGTACATGACCCTGAAGCTTACATGTAAGATCAAAACAAATTTGATGTATTATCAAGTTAAATCCTATATGCTAGTCACAGATGTGTTGTATGTATACGCCAAACATTACTTAATTTTATCAACAATTCTATTGTAATATAATTAATAATACCATGACTTTAGAAATGAATTTTCAATAGTCATTTTTTCCAAGTTGACTTTATTTTTGGGTGACAGCGGAATAAGTAGTCAATACATATCCTGCTGGTTGATATGGCATGTGACTGAACCTAGACTAGTTAATTTGGGCCTTTATAATGCACATGAGGTGGCATGTAAAGCTGGGAATTTGATTATGTGGTCTCTGCAACACTCCAAAAACCCACTATCATTTTTCTATACCCAGCGTGATGATTAATAAAGCTACTATTGGAAAAAGTTGAAATAATACTTTTGCATTCTTTTTAAGAATACTTGTTCTTTTACTAGAGAGCACCTCTTTTTGTGGTGATACTTTGGAAAAGTTATTTGTGGCAAAAAAATTGTAGGGGTGATTTAGAGGACTCAAAGGTAGAATACCTTTTACAACTATTTGTGGATGTTTCTATTTAGTTGCATTGTTGATGTTATGTTTGTGTCAAATATTATGTACAATTGGGTTGCATTTAAACTCTGAGTTGTATTAGGTCTGGATAGGATACGAGTAGTGTTCGAGTAAGACAAGTGGCATGGGCCTCCTATATAATGTGTGTGGGGGGCACACATTGTAACCCATGACAACTTGATAGTAGCAGGAGCACACTGGGAGCCAGCAGCTTGTGTCGGTGCCCAAGGAGGTCATTGTTGCGTATCAATGGGGAGGAGCACATGTAGTCATGCCCCATAGATGTAGTCATTGATCGCTTAACTATGTAACCAAATATCTATGTCCTCATCTTGATATGATTGCTTGTTCCTCAGTAGATCGACTATGCTCCTACGATGCTAACAATTGGTATTAGAGCCCAGGTGCCCGAATGCAAATCTTTTCTTTTCTCACGGTGGTAGGTCGTGGTTGGTGGGTTTCAATGTTGTGCTCAGTGAGCCCATGTGGCGTACGATGTGTGATGGAGGGATTTGCTGGGTTTAGTCCCACACCGGTTGAGGGAGGAGATGTATAGCGACTGATAATGCTGAGGGTGCCCCTCTTAACAGTCTAGTCTTTTTTGGGGGGGAGGCTCAAACATGTTCTAAGTCAGGTTGGTTTCCTATTGGGTTGAGTTAGTTGAAAGGTCACAGATTTTTGATCTAGATGAGTTGTTGAACAACAAGTAATAGAAGGAATTTCAAAGCAACATCATCAAAAAATACTTTCAAAATTTATGGCTCATCAATATGATATCTCACATAGTAGTCAAGGAATAGAATCCTGTATTGTTACCTATTGGGCCCACGTGACAGTCCAAACTTTGTATGACTATGCTACAAGTATGTGTACAAGCAAAGCTAGGACAAGTGATCGAGGTATGAACAATAACAGATATTTTCTACTCACTCGGTTCCATAGTTCTTAACTCTAGTTTGTTTAAATTTGTGTGTCTCTAGCAGTTAAATATGTCTAGATACATACGGATCTAGATAAACTGAGTAAAAAATTATGGAACAAGGAGAGTTACTCATTTCTCTAGTTTCAATACAAGGTGCATGCATATATTAACGAATGTAACAATGTATGTTAGGAGTACCTATTCCAGGACCACCCGCCAAGCTTGCTGGAGAATCTATTACTTGTGCATACGCATACTTGTGGTGCAATCCAACATACTTGTCGTTGATAACAGGGAATTCTAGAGCAACCTCCATACCAGTTAAGTATTTGCTTACAACTTCCCTTGTTTTCAAGTTCAATCTCCACTCATACAAACGAGAGTATTTCTCATTTAGTCCTTGATTGGTTGGTTCTTTTGTCAAATCGACGAGCCTTGGGCCCATAATGATAGAAGCTGGCACATCAAATCCCCTTACAACGACCTAATAAATCATTACATGAGGGAAAATTATAATATGGTTAAGGATGTTTAACCCATGAATAGTTACATGCATGTGGGTTGTTGCTAGTTAATATGTTACAACCTGTCACATGACAAATTCCAAAGGAGACTATTGCGTCTGGTTTGTGTCTAAGCATATTTTGGTTTCTGGCCAGCATGCATGAAGGCATTGGGGTTAGAATTCAGAGGCAACTATCCCCTTTTTTTGTAAAAAAAAACTTTGCTTTATCCATTAATTAAGAAAAGGGTGCCCAATTTACTAGAGAAAATAGGGCGAAAATCGATACAAATAGGCCAAGCCCATATCAACACCACATGGCCATGCCCACTCTTGACGATGATGCAACAAAGGCCACAAAATGATGCCACCACACAAACAAAACTAACAGTGATTTTCTCTGCCAAACTATCTGGTCTTCTACCACAACCAAAGAAAAGAAGCTGCACCTGATGTTGGAGGAGATGACACTAAACACTCCCAAAAAGGAGAAGAAGTCACATTCCACAACACCACACGCCAAAGTCAAACACCCTCAAAGGTGTTGAAATCTTAGAGCACCGTTGCAACTTTCCTCCATGTCATCATGCCCTGCGCAATCACCGAGTACCTCCTTTGAGAATGCCATCTCGATGTACCACCACTTGCTCTCGAGGTACAACACGTCAACACCACAAGACCGAACCACCTACAACCCATATTGCACAAGTAATCATGCGCATAACATAAGCACCGTACCCAACATTCGGGGTTGTCGCCTGAACATGAATCAAATTACCCCCTCTGGGAAGCATCGACCAAGATGACAACCCTTCCACACTAGCAACATAGAGTTACCACCCAAGCCATGATAGCCGCCACCTTGCACCATAGGGCCACAATCTCATCACTTTCTGAGGTTGTTTCCTTGTTGTCCACCAACCTGATGCAAGAGGGGTGCCACAACCCATCCACAAATTAACTCTCTAAGACAACAAACCATCAAAGATGTTGTCGTTGGCTATTCCAAACAACCTGGGCTTAGTTTTCACCTAGAGAGTCCAAGATTCTTGAGAGAGGAAGATTATCTCCCTAATGGCACATCTAGGAAGGAAGAAATCACCATAAGGCAAGATCACCTACACTGACTCAAGGCCAGATATAGGATTTCTCTTGGATCTTCTCCTCTCTTGCATAAAAGCATGTACATCAACTACAAAAAACATCTAGAGATCATCTGCACGCCCTATCACACGCCATTGCCTCCAACCACTAAGCACCACGGAAGGAATCCCAATGCAGCAACACACTCTCTGCGAAGGAATCACAATCACATCAGCCAGGTCTAGATCCCCTGTCACCGCCACGACCAGGACATCGTCACCCTCATCCGCCCAGGGCCTCTCCCCTGGCGTCCTCCTAACCACACCACCAACAACGCATGACAAAACCCTGCAAACAGCTCCGGTGAATACCCTCACAACGCCACTGCACCATCTCGGCTTGCAACCGCCTAGATTGGGCCCGCCCGAGCCTGACCGACTTAGACCCACCTCATGCAGACTTTGCCCAGGAAGACTATCTTACAACACCCCTAGCCGAACCAACAGCACCAGCATATCCCATTTGCATAGCCATCATGTCGCTCGAGCAGCCACATCGGCCAGCACCACTGGGTTGCCGCCTTGCATCCAAGCTCCCCCGGCCAAAGGACCCCCTGCACCCTTAGTTGTTGTCGGTTCATGTTCTCAAAGCTCAGGCACGCTAGAGGCGCCTTGGGACCCAATATAAGGGATGAGGTGGTAGTGGCTGTGAAGAGGGCATGGAAGGGTCCCTGCTGGCAGCGCTGATGTTTAATGGTATGACACTAGTATATGTTAGTACCTTCATAGTGCATGATGCTACAGAGGTAGTGTCATAGAAGACTTCATTTTAAAATTATTTAGACTCGCTCATTTAGTCTCAGAAAGTGTTATATATGTTACGATAAAATATCATAATCACCTCTCTCATTATTTAATGATATGTCGTCTCATTAAAATGCCAAGTTGGTAGTGCATGCATTGCAGCTTGCATATTACTACTTCCGTTCTTGAATATGGCTTATATTTTTCTAAAAAGTCAAATCATATAAAGTTTGATCATGTTTTTGAATAAATTATTAACATGCACAATGAAAAAATTAATACCGTTAGATACATCATGAAATATATTTTCAGATGATATCAAGTAATATTATAGTTCTAGGTAGTTTTTTCTAAAATGTTGGTCAAGATTTACTTAGCTTGACTTAAAAAAAGGCTTATTCATTGGAACGAAGGGATACTACCTATGTTATTCCCACTATGACTAGTCGACTAACATGAGATCATATGCAGTGCCAAATAAGCAATTTGATGACATGACGTTTGCTTATGGTAATTACTCCCTTTGTGTTGCATATAATTTTCGGGTAAAGTGTGTTTGATCAAATATATAGCAACATATATCAACTTCTATAATATCAAATCAATATTATGAGAATCATCATGTAATATACTTTCATATTTGGTGTTGTGAATATCGATATATTTACTATATATTTTGTCAGGTTTATAAGGTTTGACTTTGGTTAAAAAATATATGTAGCATATTTATCGCTTTCCAAGATCAATAAATGAAGTCTCCTATGACACTACCTCTACGACACTACACCCTCCCATCCGCAAATAAGTGTATTTCTAAATTCTATCCTAATTTAAATATATTAAAATTTGACTAAATTTATAAGAAACGGTACCAACATTTATGACACTAAATTACTACATCCGTTTTAACAAATAATGCCTATATTTTTTCTAAAAAGTCAAACTATGTAAAGTGTAATCAAGTTTTGAGAATAAATTATTAACATGTACATTATAAAATCTATATGATTATATACACCATGAAATTTTCATATGATATCTATCTAACATTATACATATTGATAAGTTTTTCTAAAATTTTATTCAAACTTTACATTGCTTTATTCTAAATAAAAGCATTAATCATTTGAAAAGAGGGAGTAGTAGCATTAGATTCGTTGAAATAGTTTTATAATATACCAATTTGACATCATGTATGTTGCTACAATTTTTAAATTTTGAAAAGTTTAACTTCGAACCAAAGCTGTAAGTGAACTTATTTGTGGACGGATGAAATATGCAGTACGAAGATAGTAATACAACTAATCGCATATATATACATGACATTACCCTATGTTACTTCTTACTATGCTAGTCCAAACAACTTTCCCGGAGAGTTAGACAGCTGCCGCCGTCACACAAACCCTAGCCGCCTCCACTTCAGCCTCCTCCATAGATTGGTTCCCCCTCCTCCGGCCGGCCTCGCCGGTGTCGGGAGGAGTGGGGAACCCGATCTATGCGTGGAGTTTTCAGTAAAAGTAGTGTTTCCAATATATTAGGTTAGGGTTTCGGTAGCCATCTACGTTTTTGTCTCCGCGTCAATGGAGATGGCATCGTCTATAATAAGTGATCTTCGTACCTTCGTTCGACGACGAGATCTCCTTCCCGGCGTCAATGGTGATGTTGAAAGATTAAAGTTTTCTAGGTATGGGCCTTCAGATCTTGCTTCTACAGATCAATTTTGGATCTATTCTCATGGTTGCCGCGAGGAGGTTTGTCCTCGCAATATTTGTCCCGGCTGCTACGTCGCGACAATGGTGATTCGTACTTTCGGCTCCCCAGCGACATCGACCAGGCTGTTCGGTTACTTTTCCCTGGCATACTGGTGTTGGTACTCTTGTCGATGGTGATTGACTACTTTAATGGTTGCGTGCGTGCATGCTACCTTGGCACTGCGGCTCAAATTAAAATTATGGGAGAACCTTCGTTAGTATTTGCAGGTCTGTGGTTTGGTTTTCTTCGGCTGCCTTCAGAAATATACAAGATTGTGTCATGGAAGATGAAAGAATATGAAGACCTTGAAGATTTGTTTGTTTCTTTTAGGCGTTATTTTGTAATCGATGAAGACAGTTTATGTATCTCTACCATGTACTATTTGTTTCAATGAATATACGTGGTATTGATTGTTTCAAAAAATAACTTTCCCGGAGAGTTGTATGAGAATAGAAATTATTACTGTAATGAATCTAACTTGGGGATTCAGTCTAGGTCGTCCTATTTAAAGAAGGTGAGTCATGATACCGTGCTGGCTACACGCCATGCCTTTTGGAATCCCAAGAGCTCATCTAGTCACGGCTTGGTCCCAGGATGCCGAAGCTCTACCAGTCTGATGCTGTCATGACGCTGACAGTGGCAATCCAACATGCCTCGTTCATTTGAATGAATTTTGTAGGATTCCAATCCTAAGAGCTTGTTGGATTCGTACGACTAATCCTTGGAGTATCCCCCTGGTCACTTTGCACTTCCAATTTCCAAAGGAATATTTCCTTTGAGTCCAACCTCTAGGAAATTATCCTTTTGTGCCTATGATAACTATGGGATCCATGAGGAAATTCCTCTGCTTTACCTGCAGTGCACGTCACAACTTCTGTTCCACATTCATACGTAGGATACGAAAAGAACATGCTATGACAGCCAATCCCTACATTGTCCTGTTCCCGCAACTTGGGAATTCTGGGATCAAAGAGGCCCTGTAACTTCTTTGACCATTGAGGATTTTTTTTTTAGTAATTTGTACTTGTTGATCAAATCCTTTTGTTCCTTTTGGGTCAGAAATTGGTGGACTTCAGTCATTATATAGTACAGAAGACCAGTGTATACAACGTCAACATAAAGTGTATTAGGATTGCTTAGATTCTTACCTCATCATCTTCCTCAAAGCAGTTGACAAGATGCATAGTGCAAAATGGCTGTACGTAAAACCATATTATCGAGCTTGCACTGCCGTAATGGGGCATGACCCCAATTCTTGCATAGCTATCCTTTTCGAGTTCAATCAGCCTACATGAGGGGCACATAATGGATAAATTGGACAGTTCATAGCAATTTTGAAATTAAGACCAAGATTGTTGTTAGTACTTACGGAGCACCTCTCAACATCCTTTCTTTGCTGAGTGTAAGTGGAGCATCTAATATAATGGTGTACCTACATTCACAAGTTGATATTTGATTCCGTCAATTTTGTTTCTTGCATTGCTACATTGCTAGTATGTTTTTTTTTTTGAGGGGGAATACATTCATTCAAATCTGGTATCAACACTTACAATATCTTGGTTACAAAGATCAGTAATAAAAGCAGGAAAAGGGGGTAGCCATACACAGCTTTCCCTGTTCGTTTTGGCTAGACGAGCAAGATCATGGGCAACCCCATTGCTATTTCTACTAACTTTAGAGATTACACATCTTGGCAGAGCGCTTGTTAGCCTGTCAATATTCATAAAGACGTGCCAGTTTTCGCACACCCTAGGCGAATGGTTGTTCACAGCATTAACAACACCACTGTTGTCCGACTCCAGACTTGCAAGCTCCAGGTCATGCTCGACGGCGAAATTCAGTCCACTCCAAATAGCAGTGGCTTCCGCTTCTTCTACATTCGCACAGTTTTGCAGGACTGTACTGGCTGCCGCTATGGTCCTCCCTAGATGGTCTCTGACAACAATACCTGCAGCAGCTTCCCCCGTCTTCGCGCAGAAAGCAGCGTCCACATTCATCTTCAGTTCGTTCACTCTGGGCGGAGTCCAGACTGAGTTTGTAACAGTACAGTTCCTGTTTGTGACAATAATCGAGCCATTAGTAATAGGATCCAAAACAGTACTAGGGGGTTTCAAACCTGGGTTAGCGTGATGCTTGTCCCTTTTGTCTTGCAGGAAGCTATCGTAGCCTCTAAGGAAGGCTACCGATCTAGCGATTGTTTCCTGTCCCTTGCCATGGACAATATCATTACGCAGGTGCCAAGCTCTCCAAAGAAGCATCAACACTTGGCTTCTTTGGTGTGTGTTTACATTTTGGAGCAGATTTTGGAGCCATTCTGGGCCTGTGAAAGCAAACTTGTGCTCTGGTGGCAGATCCCAAACTTTCCGCATTTCTTGCCTTAGAGCTCTAGATTTTGTGCAGGTGACAATAGCATGAAAGCTATTTTCCTCCTCTCTTCCGCAGATGTTGCAGACACTGTCCACTTCTAAATTCCTTCTCATTTTGTTTCTTTTTGTTGCAAGGTTGTCTCGGACAGCCCTCCATCCAAAAATTTGTACCTTCTTTGGCACATTTGCGTTCCAAAACATTTTCCAAATGTTTCTAGAGTTATCTTGGTTTTGACTATTCCCAGCTTTCCATCTAGTACCCTTGTTAATATTGTAGGCTAGCCTATAGGCGCTTTTCACCGTGAAAATTCCGGACTTTTCATAGTGCCAGGCTATAAGATCATCGCAAGGCTTTGAAGGTAGTTTCAGCTTTAGAATCCAATCAGCGCCATGGCTGTATCACACTTTCCTGACCAACTCTTCATTCCAAACATTTCTATTGGGCAGCAGAAGTTGGTTGACACATCGGATTCTGGTCTTAGTTTTCCCTGGAGTTACTTTAAGGTTGTAATCTCTTGGTAGCCAGTTATCTCTCCAGAGGTTGATGCTCCTGCCATTGCCAACTCTAGTAACAATTCCTTCTTTGATCAATTCAAGTCCATGCTCGAGTCCATGCCATGACGGGGATGCATCTTGCTTGAAAACAGTATCCAAAATGTTCCCGCGAGGGAAATAGATGGATTTCAGTAGTCTGGCACAGAGGCTCTCTGGTTTTTTGATGATTCTCCAGCACTGTCTTGCTAATAGCGCTTGGTTCATCATTTTGGTGTCTCTGAATCCAATCCCTCCCATGTTCTTTGGGCTTGTCAGGATATCCCAAGAAGCCCAGTGAACTTTTCTTTTCTGTTCATCTTCTCCCCACCAGAAATTTCTGACAAGTTTCATATAGTCTTCATGGAACCCCGTAGGGAGCTTGAAAATGCTCATGACATGATTTGGGATGGCTTGAGCAACAGACTTAATTAGTTCATCTTTGGCTCCCATGGACATGAGTTTTTCTACCCAATTATTAAGTTTCTTGGATAGACGCTCCTTTGAGGGTTGGAACTTCCCTTTTTTCATCCGACCCTCAGGAGTTGGGTAGCCCAAATATTTGTCCTCAAAGGTTTCCCGGGAAACATCAAGTGTATGTCTCACCTCCTGCTGGATGGTCTCGGGGCAATTGTCACTAAATAATAGTGAGCATTTCTCAGCACTAAGGAGCTGTCCTGGTCCTCTCTCGAAGCTTTCAACCACATTCTTTATGGCAATGGCTTGGTCTTTACTAGCACGAAAGAATAAGAGGCAGTCATCAGCGAACATGAGGTGGGAGATGCCCGGGGAGGTTCTGCAAATTTTGAACTCCTGCAGGTTTTTATCTTGAATTGCTTTGGCAATTACTTTGCTGAGACTTTCGGCAACAAAGAGGAAAAGGTAGGGGGAGAGGGGGTTTCCCTGCCTTAGACCTCTCATTGGGGTGAAGGTTTCCGTCGATTGCCCATTAACTAGGACAGAAAATTTAACAGATCTCACACACTTCATAATCCACGATACCCATCTGTTATCGAAGCCCCACTTGAGAAGGGCTCCCTCCAGAAAATTCCAGTCAACTCTGTCATACGCCTTTGATAAGTCCAATTTGTAAGCACAGAAAGAATCTTCCTCTTTTCTAGATCTATGGATGGCATGGAAGCACTCAAAAGCTATCAGGGCGTTATCTGAAATTAATCTCCCTGGTAAGAAAGCACTCTGTGTTTCTGAAATCAGTTCATGGAGGTGTGGTCTTAGCCTATTAACGAGGCATTTTGATATGATCTTGTAAATGATGTTGCACAGCGAGATAGGTCTAAAATCCTTTAGGTCTGTTGCATCACTCGACTTTGGTATCAGCACGATTTTTGTCATATTGAAGTCATCAGGGAGATTGCAATCTTGGAAGAAAAGCTTGATAGCGGTACAAACCTCTTTTTTTAGTAGTCCCCAATTTCTCTGGAAGAACCTAGCCGGGAGTCCATCTGGACCTGGAGCTTTGAGGGGGCCGATTTGGAATAAGGCATCCCCAATCTCCTCTTCTGTGAACTCAGCTAGAAGAGTTTGGTTCACGTGATCAGGTATCATCGGTTGGATCAGTTCAAGGAGAGAGGTAGGATTGACAGTTTCATCTCTGGTATACAGATCCTTGAAGAAGTTGTTTGCTAATTCTTTGAACTCATTTTCATCCTTAGTTACAGTCCCATCAGTTCTCTTAAGTTTCCTGATTTTATTCTTCTTAGCTCTACCTGTAGCTTTGCGGTGGAAAAATTTGGTGTTCTGATCTCCTTCTTTCAGCCATTGAATTCTCGATCGCTGTCTCCACATAATCTCTTCTCTGTGCAGGATCTCGTCTAGTCTGGCCGAGACCCGCTGAATCTCTGACTTGTTAGAGTGATAGTTTCCGTTTTGTAATCTACCCAATCTTTTCTTCAGATCCCTGATCTCTTTATTGATTGAGCCAAAATTTTCTCTACTCCACGCTTTCATAGCAGACATGGCAGTAGATAATTTATCTTGAACCTCCTTTAGATTTTTGGCGGGTCCGAGATAATTCCAGGCATCATCTACACACTCAGTGAAGCTAGCCTCTCTCTCCCACATGGCCTCATACCTCGGTTGATGGTTACAGCAGATGTTCTCTTCCTTTGCTAGGCTGATCAGAATGGGGCAGTGGTCTGAGCAAGAAGAAACCAGATGTTGCACTGTCGCTTGAGGGAACAGGTTTGACCACGAAGGGCAGGCCACAGCCCTGTCTAGCCGAACTCTGACATTTTTTACTTCCTGACTGTTTGTTGTCAAAGGTCCATGGGCAGCCAATGAAGCCCAAGTCATGCAAGTTACAGACATCGAGTGTTTCTCTGAACTCTCTCATGCGCATTTTGCTTCTTTTAGCAGCAGACCAATGTTCAAACTGAAACATTGCTTCGTTAAAGTCACCGTCCATGAACCACGGATCTTGAGATTTATCTTTTATTCTATTTAGCAGTTTCCAGAATTCTGGACGATCTTGGGGGCGAGGCTCACCGTAAACAAAAGTGTACCTGGCTTTTATTCCATCTTGGTCGGTTACAGTGGTGTCAATGTGATGTGGCCCAAAACTGATCAGATCTAGGCAAATACTATCACTGACAAAGAGGGCGAGCCCTCCACCTTTACCATCCATGCAGACTGGCAGACAGTTGGAGAAGCTAACCCTACTGCAGACTCTCTCTACTACCCCTTTATTCTGTCTGGTCTCAGACAGGAAGACCAGAGTGGGCTTGAATTCCTGCACCAGGCGTGCGAGTTCCTGAACTGTCCGAGGCCGCCCCAGGCCTCGGCAGTTCCAGATCAATATCCTCATTTCTTCTTCCAGGCACCCTCCTCGGTGCCCAGATCATTGCCGCCCGTGTCCGGTTCGGTCTTCTTGCAACTTTCCTGCTTCAGGTTACACTCATTTCCTGTGGCTCCTACACCTATAGGCTTCCCCTTGGCTAGACTAGCAGCTATACCACTCCTTACATCTAGACCCATTACAAAGTTTGCTCCTGTCAGACCCTCTAGTTCTCTCAGCTCATGCAGCCCTTCCTTTCCAAGGCAAGTTTCCAGCGAAGGCACCTGAAACAGTATTTTCTTAGCCTTGTGGGTGGATTCCAGTTCTCCTTCTTCCCTCTGCCGCGTAGCCCCCAGGTAGGGCCCCTGGGTTGCACGCGTTCTTTTTTCCTGATTTTCTTTCTTGTTCTCTTCTCTAGGATGGCGCTTCCAGGTCGACAGTTCAGTGCGGGAGTCACCTTTGTCACTTGCAGCAGTCTCCTCTTTTTCTCCTGGTCCGGCTAGCAGCGCCGGAGTTGAGAGGGTCTTTGCTGTAGTTGCTTCAGGTCCTGTGCTTGGTGGTGTCATGGTAGTCGCTCCCACGGCGTCGAGGGCCGCAGGTGGGAGTTGGTCTTCCTTTGGTGATGGCATCGAGTCGGTGTCGGAGAGGTTGTTGTTGCCGATCTTGATTAGGAACTCGTTCGAGTCCTTCTTGTCGTTGACAGAGAGCATCCCCACCCCCTTCGCCACGTGGGCGATAGTGGCGATGGTCCTCCCCAATGTCTCCTTGCTGGTTTGCTGATGTTGAGTGCGCCACGGAAGAGCAGGAATAGGGTAGGATTGCCCTATGTCCGCCGGCAGGAACCAGCGTCTTGGATCATCAGGGTGGATCGGGTCCACTCTGAGCTTGGCCTTGTAGTTCTTTCTCCCTGAACCTTCTGCAACCCTGCACTCCGTGTCCTTGTGGCCGATGAAACCGCAGGTGAAGCAGAAGGTGGGCAGCCTCTCATAGTGGACATTGACCACTACTTCCTCATCGGTGAGTTCATCATAGAGAGGGATCCATCGCCTTAGAGCTTGGTCGATGGGAAGGTGGACTCGAGCCCTGATCAGCTTATCACAAATATCTCCACGAGCATAGTTATCAATACAAATTAAGGATCCTATTTGTGTTCCCAGATCACTGGCTAAAGCTTTTGTAAGGAGATAAAAGGGGATTTTCCTGAACTGAGCCCAGATAGGAACAGAGGTGAACTGTACCGTATCAGGGTCTTCACCTTCCTTCAGGGGTTCGATGAGGACAGCATCCTCCCTGAATCTCCAAGGGCCTCCTTTGGTGACGTGGTTGAAGTCGCCTTCCTCAGAGAACTCGAGGACAAACCTTCTATCGGCGAGCTGGTGAGACTCGAGATGGCCTCTGATCTTCCACACTCTTCTCATAGACTCGATTAGGCTCTTGGACGTGATGGCCATGATGGAGAGGAACACACCCACAGCGAGGAATCTGCTGCGGGATGCCCTCTTCGCCATGGACATGTTGATCAGCAGGGCCTTCTTTTCCTTGTCGGTGCCCAACTCGTGGATAGGCGCCTTCCCTTTGCAGCGCCCAGGGTTGGCCACTGCAGGGACAGTAGCGTTCCCGCCAGGCTCAGAAGGTGAAGCAGGGAGCCCGGCGAGAGTGGTCTTCTTGACGAGGATGTAACCAGGGGGTGGTGGCGTGTTCTTGTTGGTGGTGGTGGAGTCTGGGCAAGACTGACTGTCAATTTCCGCCATGGTGAGGCAGAAGATCGGCTGTAGGTGAGGAACAGAAGGATGAAAGTGGATGTGCCCAGTAGTCTGTATCAGGTCCAAATTTATAGCCTCTTCCTTCTTCAAGCGGTGATTGCAGCAATCAAAAAGATGCGTAATCTGAGTGAGGTAGAAACAAATTGGAGGCGAAAATTGTGCTGGGGTGTAAAAGGCGCTAATTCTGCGAATGGCTTGAATTGGAGAAACTGCACTCATGCCATGGTGGAGACCTCCGCGGTCAGAATCAATCGGCATTGATTCTGTCTTGACCAAAAACTGGGTTGATTTCTTCGGTGCGGGATCATGGGGGAAATAATCCTCATTGACTGCCCCGCGATTATTGTTGCACGGTGATGAATCAGAGTACTGGGGGGGGGGGGGGGGGGGGTACCTTAATCAACGGGCTGGATGTGGATGATGATGGGGATGGTGGTGCCGGGGCGAGACACGACGATGGCTTGAAAAAATTCGCGTCCAAGAAATTGCTTCTTGCTTTGTTAAATCCTTAACTGTCTTTATGCATGTGTGCTTCTCTGTTTTTCCTTAATTCAAATATATAATTCAATAAAATCATAATGTGTTTTATGTATAAAAATTAAAATGAAAAATTATCTACCATTTAGTAGTGTTTCCACATACTTAGTTGGAATCATACTTTATTACTACACCATTGACCCCATTCTTTATAATATAGTCGAGATTTTTTTCTGGAGAATACGCAAAACCTTGAACATAATTTCATTACTAAAAGCAAGGTTGATAGATACAAGAATGAAAGGAGGGGCCATTAACTCTAGGAGAGGGAATCCACCTAAAGACCCTGGAACAAAAAAACATAGACCAAAGGTTTGTACTAATAGAATTGATACTAGCTACTATCAGGTTAGTTTTCCCTGGCAACTAACTTGAATGGAATATTTTCATGTGCTACCGTCTCCACTGTTGTTGACTGTATGCGACTTCAGTACATTGATTTCTGCGTTTTGTTTAATGCTGAATGAAACGGATCTATAAAAAAATTGAGCGAGAGAATTTTTCGTACGGCAAAAAACTAAATTAATCTTCACAACAATGCAGCTTGTGTTATGGAAAAACTTACGTAGTAGTAACTCCGATGTCATGACAATACGTGCATCTATCTAGCTCGAGATCAGCCTTATGCTTTAGTTTCTTCCCATCAGCTGCAGATGACAGTATGGAATCATGTCTTGAACATTTTCCTTAAACATAACGATAACAAGAATTATGTAAATAGTAAAACCTGAGACAATTCCAACTGTTCGATAAGGCCCGTCCAAGTTAAACCCGAAGATAACTAACTCTCCTGTTCCAGGGATGACCTGTTCACATAGACAGCTTGCATCACGCATTATTCACGCACTCGCTATTTTAACAAGATTCTGACACTTGTGCAGGAATCATACAGCTAGTATATCAAGTTCATCATATTCAGGAAGTACGCACGAGAGCACAAACCTTGGGATGGGCACTGAATGGCATCTTCCACTCACCACCAACGTTCCAGCTACCTAGCGTGCCAAGACTATGCAAGTCAATCTCATGGGGATTGTCATTTTCTGCAGCTGAGAAGACTCTCCCAGCATGTTCAAACACGCTGGTGTTGCTCACGTTCTTGAAAGCCTTTCCGTACCTCAGCTGTGTGTATATATTAAGCATCTCATTGCTATCAGAAACAAACAAAAAAGTGGCCTAATATTGACAGCAGCAAGCATGCTAATAATGTATTCTTACTTACTTACTTACTTACTTACTTACAGTATTCAGGGCAGCAGCAACGAGCATTGCAGGAAGGTCACCGTCAGTGGAAGGGAGAAAGCATGGTTTCTTCCGTTCTTTCTCAAGCCTATACGTATCGGACTGCACGTAGCGGTTGGTGTAGGTGATTGACCATGTGTTGTCGCTGCTCTTGGTGAAGTACAAGGCATGGAGCATGCCTTCTCCTTCGATCCAAATGTCGTGTGACTTGCCAAAGATGGAGTCCGATGAATGGAGAGCTCCAAAGAGAGGGTTCGAACCTGCATTGGACAAGCGGGACGGGCAATAGTTGGAATCCTGCTCCATGATCTTGATCTTTTAAGGAAGATGAGGGTAGAATGGAGGGTTTACCGTTTCTTAAATAAACACCTCTGGAAAATCTGCTGGTATCTCTCCAGCAATATTGAGCGTGGGGTTTTTTTGATTTGGGAGTCTTTGTGGTTTGTTTGTATTGGTTTTCGCCCAGTTTTCCATAAATTAACTGGGCAATTCTCTTCTTCTTAATTAATAGATCGGAGCATAACTTTTGCTCCCGTTTCAAAATATTGGATATCTCTCGTATTTCGCCGATCTCTTCGACGGGAGCAAAATTGCCCTGCATAGAGGATCAGAGGATGTCCGAACATGAGGTAGTTAAAACACTTGCAGTTCTCCATATATTAGTTGTCGCAGCGACAACTACTATGGAACGGAGAGCAATCTTAGGCCTTGTTTGGTACTAGTACATGGTTTAGTTGGTCAAATTGATGGTCTAGACTCTAGAGATCCACGAAAGACTTATAAACTGGACCAGAGGAATTAATACACTAGAACCAAAAAAATAAGTGAAATACTTGAGTTTGGTCAGGATAATTTCCATAGATCCCAAAAAAATACCATAGCAAGGCCTTAGGTGATCCTAGTTATTTACCTCGTTGGGACGTAAAGGCTGATGGCTGAATGTGAAAGTGGTGTCCACAAACGCACCCAGCAACCTCTTGGAGACGCTGTTCACAGCCCCAATATTTAAGGCAAAGTGCTGCTGAAGCTCCTTGAAATATGGCTGAAACATAAGACATGCAGAAAATAAATACTTGGCGCCGCAGAGTGGAGTTTAGAGATAGAAAAAGAACCTTTGCGGTGGATATGATCCGACGGGAGAGACGAGCAGCGTTGGCGGAGATGGAAGACGGCTGCCTTCTGCCGCTGCAGGTGATTGGGCGAAGATAACCATGAATGGAGGTCGACATGTTTGGAGCTTGGATTTCTCTGCATACGTTACTACTCCCTCCGACCCATATTACTCTTCCCTATTATGGATGTATCTAACACTAAAATGTGTCTAGATACATCCGTATTAGCGAAGAGTATTAAGGATCAGAGGGAGTACCATTTCTAGCTTTATACACGCCGCATCCCTACACAATACAGGAAGGGAGAGGGAGGAAACGTCGATGCTCTTGCTTCGTCGTGGTTGACTCGGTACCAATGGGCCAACCAGTCATAAAAAATGCCGCTGACTTTGCTAAAACTGATGTTGACCGAGAGTGGTGAATCTGGCGTGCACGCTAGCTTGTATGCATGCATCCACCCACCCAGTGTAACACTCAGAGAGAATTTTCATATGTTAGACTATCCCACACTAGTACTCTCTTATTATTTAAATAGAAGGACTTAATTTGTAGTGTTGGATTTGAAAGTTATAATTCCCTTTGCTTTGAGATTAGCACTCCAGAGAACTTTATATGTTAGATTAACGACACGCTAGTACTAGTTTTCTCAAAGAACCATGATAGCAGGGAGGACAACCATTCCAGTTTGAAGAACGGGGAAGAAACGATCTGAGGTTTTAAATCATCGCACTGTAAGATAATGATAAGATTAAATAAAAAAAAATTGGAGGGATGAAGAAACAATGCTTAGGTAGTCAAAGCATATATCACATATTACAGAAGATTCCTCAATCAGCAAAGCCAAACTAGTCCCTCTTGTGAAGACAAGAGATTGCATAAATACAGGAACACAGTTGCAGCATAGTGTATGATCTACATGGCATTGGGTCATCAGTACAATAAGGTCACAGCCTAACTTAACAACAAGATCACACTATCATGCAAACATGGGTGGATCAATAACAGACACAACAACGGGATATACAGTTTATAAAGATAGACATAGGCGGATAGATAGGTAACACATCATAGCAATGGTGGGACCAAGCAAGTACATCCTCATCTCAAAGATTACAGAGCAACCTCAGCCTTGGCATGGTCATGGACGACCTCATCATTAGAATCGACAAAGTCAGCCGCAGTATAATCCTTAATCGGCATTGTTTTATTGCGAGCAAGGAGCCTCTCAATGAATCTGATGTACTTTGCATCTGCCTTGTCGATAACCGACTGAAGGTCATCGTTATCATCTTCCTCTTCAGTGCTCCAGTCAAAATCCACATCTCCGGTATCTTCCTCTTCAGAGAAACCCGCACCCGGCGCCCCCTTCTGAGACGCAGCTTCAACAACCATGGCCACGTCGGCACACTTGTCCACGTCCTGAGAGATGACCGCGGCCGTCGACAAAATATCTCCCTCGGAACAGTACTCCTCGCCCTTCCTCTTTATGGCGCCTCCCTTAAGGGTGGGCTGATACCCGGCCAGCACCTTCCTTTTGGTGGCGCACATCTTCAGCGGACACTCCTGCTCACCATTGATGCCCTTCATGCTCAAGCACTCGGCGGTGCACAGCTTCAGCGAACAAGCCTGCTTCTTGCCGATGAAAGCCCCTGATAACGCCGTACTTCCGTTGATGCCGCCTTTCTGGTTGCACGGCTTCAGGGAAGACGCAGCCTCCTCCGCCTCCATACTTCCGTTGCTGCACGGCTTCAGCCAAAAAGACTCCTCCTTTCCTGACATCGCCCCGATTTCTGATCCGCCGCGGCGAGTGATTCCGATGTTGGGTTTGGTGGATGGGGATTTCTTGGTGGTTGCGCGGATTTGGAGATCTGGCCGAACCGGCGGCGGCGTCCCCGTATATATAAAGCCGGGGCGGAGGCGAGCCCTAGCGTTCGCAGGCTCCGCTCCGGACACGAGTCGCACGCCAGGGAGCGGGTGTTCCTCGGCGATTTCTATACCCCGCTCAATGCGGGGTTTCCTTTCGCGCCGCACACCCGGATCACAGCGCGTTTGCTTTAAAGTTCGGGCTATGGGCCAGGCCCATAATCTAATTTTTAAAGCAAATATATTCTGTTTTTTATCTTTTCTTTTTTGCTTAACATATTTATTTATTTAAATCTAAACAGATTGCGAATTTTGTTCAGATTTCAAAATTTATTCAGATATTCAAAATTTGTTCAGATTTTAAAATTTGTTCAGATTTTAAATTTTGTTTGGATTTTAAAAAAAATTGGATTTCAAAAATTGTTCAACTTTCAAATTTTGTCGTACAATATTTGTTGCACGGAGATCTTCATGCTTGTGGTCAGTCATATTTCCAATGCTCATTTGACGTACAGTATTTCTCCTTCAGTTTCATGCATTGAAGCTGTTTGATGAATTGACCAATTAAGACATAGCTCATTTTCTAATTGCTTTCAAGGCCTTTAAGGCTTCAACATGTATGCCAATGAATTTGTGATCTGGTTTGCATATTGTATTGATTCTTTGATGGATTTCTTACAGAATGGAGTGCGTCCTTCTTCGTCTCCAGGCCCGTCCGCATCGCAGCAACCAGTACCCGCCATCAGCATCGGCCCTGTGTCCACCTCCAATTCAAGGCCCTTGCTGGCCGGATGTACCACTCCCTCGGCCTTGGCATGAAGCGTGTCGTGTTGTCGCTGCTCAGATTGGAACTATAAAAGATTGCAAGAGAGGTATGTTGTTTATGCAAGAACTTGGACTATTTTCTTAAAATTATGTTATTCACTCCTACTATTCCGAGAAATGTTTTCAATGTATGAATGAGATTGTGTAGTGACTGGTTTGACTTCAAATTTTTCGATTTTTTTTAGATGTGCACGCTTGCATGTTTTTTATGAGTATTGCTTATTTGCTTATGCGTATTGCAGTTACATGATGCAGCAAATGAAGGTTTATTTTATTGAGAAAAATATGGGCAGCCCTTATTAGTTTTGGTTTTAATGTATAGTAACCTAGCATAGTAAAACTTCTTACAAGCATTTTTTTATAGCATGCAATAATTGCCCACCTGTGATACTAAAACCATAAATGCCTAAAATTTGTCTGGTACCTGTAAATATGAGATCATTCTATAGTTTGTGCATATCAGGATTTCCAATCCAGCAATACAGATATACTTTTTTCAATATTCTTGAAATTAGACATAGCACGTTTATATTGATTCCTTTGTATATGGGCCTAATATATTATTGTATCAACTTCTCATTTGCAGGTAAATACCATACACACACCATTTAGAGCTCTGCAACTCAATTTTACTTTGCCTAATCTCCATCCACTCAAGAAGGTAGCAATTGTTACTCTTTCTCTTTATTTCTTCACCTCTCTTCTAACATATATTCATATTGACCAACTCAAGAAGGTAGCAACTATTACTCGATCTTGCTAGCATATTTTGAACATGGATTGAGACCTATCTCTAAAACCAGTTCATATGATGCAGGACTACTGCATCATATGGCATGCACCTCTTTTCAGTGAACTAACTTTGGATCAGTGAGCGTGGTGCACCTGGAAGACAAGAAACAAGAAATTATTTGAGAGTGTTAGATTGATAAATCACGTGTTGCTTTTGCTTCATAAAGAAGAGCTCACTTTGTTTGGAGGGTATCAGCTAAGGCCACCTCAAAAATATTTTCTTCTAGATTTATTGATAGTCGTTACCACTTGTACATATGTAATTTATTATAGGAAAATGCCACCTTGCTATGAAAAATGTCGAACAAAAACAAACCCCTTGGATCTTTTGATTTTTAGAAAATAAATATAGAATCAAGCATCAAGTTTTGAGTAACCAAACGTCAATATTTGTATGCTTTTCTGAATTTTAAGTACATTGATTATTATTATGTCGTGCGTTGCACGTGCAAGCTTACTAGTATGTATTGATCAGTGCGATTTGATCTGCATGTAGACATAAAAAAACACAACGCACGGAACGAATCGGGACGAAATTGAATGCCCGATTGAAAATTACGGTACTATACATCTTTTGCCGAGTTGTAAGAGCTAGTGACGTTTCTATACTACTTATAAAAGAGCTAACACAAAATTTTCTACAACCACCCAAAAAATGTACACAGGTCATCCGATCATCCGAATCAACAAAATCTGACCATTCTAATCAACTTGACAACCTATCAAATGTGGACTCAGCATTAATGTTTGACTGACCGCACTTCGCTAAATTTTTTCTTCAGCGTAATACTTGTTTTGGAAAGCGTAATGTATCTACACCATGAATCCCGCATGAGTCACGCCTGCCCCGCCGCCTAGACCTCCTCCTCCACCCCTGCTTTGTCCTTCGACCAAGCAGCAAGCCGACGATCCCTCCTCCGCCATGAATACTGATATGTCTCAAAAGTATCTATAATTTTTGATGCTCCATGCTTGTTTTTATATCATTTTCTTAGTGTTTCGTTATACTTTGTGACGTTTTTATGCATTTTCTGGAACTAACCTATTAACAAGATGCCACAGTGCCAGTTCCCTGTTTTTTACTATTTTTGTGTTTCAGAAAAGTTACACAGAAAATATTCTCGGAATTGGACAAAACAAAAGCCGAACATCCAGAAATTTACCGAAGCTTCCAGAAGTCCGAAGAGGAGACGGAGAGGGGCCACGGGCCGGCCACACAGTAGGGCGGCGTGGCCCAGCCCCTGGCCGCGCCCCCTACGTGTGTGACCGCCCTGGTCTACTTCTGACGCTGCCACTTCGCCTATAAAGACCCCCCGACGGGAAAAACCTAAAGACCCGATCAATTTTCTAGAAACACATCGCGATCCGCCGCCGTCATCGACCCGAGATCGGGAGGGTCCAGAAGCTCTTCCCGGCACCCTGCAAGAGAGGGAAATCGCCATCGGAGGTCTTCTTCATCGCCATGCTTGCCTCCGGCGCGATGAGTGAGTAGTCTACCTTGGACTATGGGTCCATAGCAGTAGCTAGATGGTTGTCTTCTCCACCATGTGCTTCATATTTAGATCTCGTGAGCTGTCTTACATGATCAAGATCACTATTATATAATTTTACATGTTGTGTTTGTTGGGATCCGATGAATATTGGTGTTATGTTGAGTTGATGTGCTGAATCATATATCTTATGTTATCTCTATGTTGTTTATGATCTTGCATGCTCTCCGTTGTTAGTAGCTATCTTGGCCAAGTAGATACTAGTGACTGCAAGAGGAGGTATTTATGCTCGATAGTTGGGTTCATGCCTCTATTTAATCTGGGGGAGTGACAGAAACCTCTAAGGTTGTAGATGTGATGTTGCCACTAGGGAGAAAAGAATATTCTTGTGTCCAAGGACATTCATTTTGTTTACATTACACACTTTGCTTAATGCAGTTATCTGTTGTTCACAACTTAATACTCATGGGGTGTTCGGACAATATCCCCGTGGGTGGATTATTAGTCATAGATGCAGTTGGATGGCGGTCTATGTATTTTGTTGTAATGCCCAAAGTAATCTCATAGTGATCCTCACGACATATGTGCGTTATCTTTATTCTATCAATTGCCCAACTGTAATTTGTTTACCCAGCATGTTGTTATTTATTTTATGGAGAGACACCACTAGTGAACTGTGGACCCCGGTCCAGTTTCCTTTACATTGTTACACCGTTTTACTATTACTCGCACTGTTTACTTTCTTGCATACTACTATTGCTTTCCACTCGATACGCTCATACCTTTGTTTACAGCTAACCGGTGAGATTGACATCCTCATCGTAAGTTGGGAGCAAAATATTTGGTTGTGTTGTGTGCAGGTTCCACGTTGCTACTAGTTGAAGACGCGCTAACAAGTATCGTTAACGGCGCCCTTGTTGGAGTGTCACTAAGCTAGCATCACCTTCTTAAGTTTGGCTTTCTCCTACTGGTTCGATAAACCTTGGTTTCTTAGTGAGGAAAAACTGCTGCTGTGCTCATCATACCTTCTGCTTGGGGTTCCCAACTGGTCGGTGATCTATATATCAACACCGGTGATGGCGCGGTATTGAATAGTGCTAGAGAACTTGTTGGCGTGTAGTTGATGAAGTAGATGACCGGCCAGTTGGAAACCCCAAGAGAAGGTTTGATGAATATAGCAGCAAGTTTTCCCTCAGTTACGAAACCAAGGTATGTCAATCCAGTAGGAAAAATCCAAACTCCAGAAGGTGATTCTTGCTAGCCTAGTGACACTCCAACAAGGGCGCTGTTAACGATATCTTGTTAGTGTGTCTTCAACTAGTAGCAACGTGGAACCTGCACACAACACAACCAAATACTTTGTTCCCAAATTACGATGAGGTTGTCAATCTCACCGGTTTGCTGTAAACAAAGGAATGAGCGTATCGAGTGAAAATCAATAGTAATATGCAAGTAAAGTAAACAGTGCGAGTAAAGTAAACAGGTGATAGCAATATAATGGAAATAGGACCGGGGTCCATAGTTCACTAGTGGTATCTCTCTATAAGATAAAATAACACATGCTGGGTAAACAAATTACAGTTGGGCAATTGATAGAATAAAGACAACATGCATATGTCGAGAGGATCACTATGAGGTTTACTCTGGGCATTACAACAAGATACATAGACCGCCATCCAACTGCATCTATGACTAATAATCCACTTGTGGCGAATCAATCCGAGAACTCCACAAGTATTAAGTTGCGAACAACAGATAACTGCATTAAGCAAAGTGTGTAATGTAAACAAAGCATATGCCCTTGGACATATGAATGTTGTTTTCTCCCTAGTGGCAATAACACATCTACAACCTTAGAGGTTTCTGTCACTCTCCCCAGATTAAATAGAGGCATGAACCCAACTATCGAGCATAAATAGCCCCTCTTGGAGTCACTAGTATCTACTCGGCCAAGATAGGTACTAACAACGAAGAGCATGCAAGATCATAAACAACATAGAGATAACATAAGATAATATCCAGCACATCAACTCAATCATAACACCAATATTCATCGGATCCCAACAAACACAACATGTAGAATTACATAATGGTGATCTCGATCATGTAAGGCAGCTCACGAGATCTAAACATGAAGCACATGGTGGAGAAGACAACCATCTAGCTACTGCTATGGACCCATAGTCCAAGGTAGACTACTCACTCATCGCGCCGGAGGCAAGCATGGCGATGAAGAAGACCTCCGGTGGCGATTTCCCTCTCCGGCAGGGTGCCAGGAAGAGCTTCTGGACCCTCCCGATCTCGGGTCGATGACGGCGGCGGATCGCGATGTATTCTTGAAAAGTGATCGGGTCTTTAGGTTTTTCCCATCGGGGGGTCTTTATAGGCGAAGGGGCAGCGTCAGAAGTGGACCAGGGGGCCCTCACCATAGGGCCGCGTGGCCAGGCCCTAGGCCGCGCCCCCTGGTGGTGAGGCCGCCTCCTGGCTCCTTTCCGTCTTCTCTTCAGTTCTCTGGAAGCTTCGGTAAATTTCTGGATGTTCGGCTTTTGTTTCGTCTAATTTCGAGAATATTTCATGTGTAACTTTTCTGAAACACAAAAACAGCAGAAAACAGGGAACTGGCACTGTGGCATCTCGTTAATAGGTAGTTCCAGAAAATGTATAAAAACACCACGAAGTGTAACGAAACACGAAGCAAATGGTGTAAAAACAAGCATGGAGCATCAAAAATTATAGATACGTTTGAGACGTATCAGCATCCCCAAGCTTAACTCATGCTCGTCCTCGAGTAGATAAGTGATAACAAAAGAAATAATTTTTGAGGTGACATGCACCTACACAATCTTGATCATCTATGTAAGCGTTGTGCGCTGGGATCAAAAGAACTTAAAACATGGGCATGAAAGATATAATCTTGATAGAAGAAACTTAGCAACCATGTTATAACATGAAAAAGAACACAACGAAAGATCATGAAAATGAAACAATGAAAGTCAAACGTGTGTTCAAATCATATGGAAAAACATAGCAAATAGTTTTCAGCTTTGCCTTCATAAGAGAGCAAAACATAAATGCATAGGACACCTTCAAGTTTAAGAGGGCGACTAGATACAAATAATTTAAGAACAAGTGAAACCAACATCATGAATTAATCAATGAAAACTTTGGGACAATGCACATTATACTAAGAATGACAACTATGCTCTCTTAGACGGTGCATAAAGGTAGAAGGTGGTGACTCAACATAAAAATAAAAGAAAGGCCCTTCGCAGAGGGAAGCAGTGATTAAACATGTGCTAGATCTTTTCATTTGTAAAACAGAGATAAAAATTAGGTTTTGAGAGGTGGTTGTTTCATGTCAACGACTGGCAATGGGGTCTTACTATCTTCCATAATAAACAAGTGAGAGCGGTTTTGAGTTCTTTAAAAATTTGGCACATTGGTGCTCTTTTATAAAGCTTTGGCACTCCTCTCCACCTTTTTTCCTTTCTCAAACCATGGCTAACCGATTCCATCGGGTGCCCACCAACATTCACATACCATGGAGGAGTGCCTTTTTTTTCTTTTTTGAATTAGATTGCAATGGTCTGACCAGCTCCCTTGTAAAATTAATGACGAGCAGATGAAGCTGCCTAGTCGAGGGGTACTTAATTTAATATGGAAAATAGCAATTCCGACCACTATGTCCCCATGAGCTAAAAACAGTGGCACAAAATGAGAAGTAGTTAAAAGTTTTGAAAGGTACCACATGAAAATTTACTTGGAATGGCTTACAAATACCATGCATAGGAATTTCTAGTGGACACAATGGCAAACTTGGTTTTTAGGAGTTGGATGCACGAGTCGAGCTCATACTCAGTACAAAATGAGGGCTAGCAAAAGACTGGGAGCGACCAACTAAGAGAGCAATAATGGCCATAATCATGCAAAGCGACAAAGCGACATTAAAAGAAGCATAAGATGGCATCAAAAGTCAAAACCTAAATGATCATAGAGGCAATAGTGACTTTGTATGAGTCTAACATGTGTGAGCATGCGCCAAGTCAACCCAAATAAAGCATCAAAGGAGAAAACCAAAATAATGCTTCCAAATAATTAAAACAATGCATGATTTTTTCAAAGGCTCATTAAGCAATCTCAGTCATTTGAGACAAGTCATGCTACAGAAAAATAACTAAACATACTATCAAAAAGACATCAAGCACGACATGCAAAAGCCTAGGCCGCAGTCTACACAAGCTTCTTTTTGTACCACTTTTTTGCATAAAGCTTTTTCTCTTTTCCAACACCATTCGAACCTTTTTAAAACAACTCTTTTGATGAAAACCAGCATGGACCAGAGGTCAAAATACACCCTGGTGCAAAGATATAATAAGATCTGAACACAAATCAAGGCAAAAAAACGAAAGCTAAACGCAGTTCTAGAAAAAGAGAACACTCGTTGAATGATAAGAGTGAAAAACGGAGTGTTCTTGGCAAATGAAAAATAAAGCAACTTCTCCAAAAGAAATTTATTGGGGTCTAAGCATTTATTGCAGAAAGCAAAAATAAACAAAACTGAAAACTAAAATAACTGACGCTCCAAGAAAAACACATAATGCATGAAGCTATAAAAATATAGTGTGTTGAAAGGTGACCTGATTTTGCCGATGAAGAAGGGGTGCCTCGGGGGCATCCCCAAGATTTGACGCTTGTACCTCTTGGATATTTCTTAGGGTGCATGGTCATCCCCAAGCTTGAGCTTTTGTCCATTCTTCAACTCATCTCATCATTCTCCAATCCCTACACTTGAAAACTTCCTTCATACAAAACTCAACACAATTCTATTAGCAACATTAGTGTAAGCATAACATTGAATCAACCCTATTTGATTCAGGTTTCAACTCAAAACCACCACATATAAAGCATATACTATGGTAGCAACTTCCCCAAAAGTTCCGTGATCAAAAGAACTCAAAAAGAAAGCGATCGAGCGGCAAACACAAATATTGGCAGAAATCTGTCAAAACAGAACAGCTGACAAAGGTCGAATTTTTAGAGGGTTTTCTATTGCTCAAATCAAAAAGTGTATAATTAATGAAAGTTTGGATATAACCTGGGTCATATGCACAAGGAATAGCAGCTCCAAAATATATACTGATAATTTTTACAAATTTTTACGGTGCAGCACCAAAATCTGTTTCAGGACAGCAACATCCCCAAATCTTACCTTACTCAAATTAGAGGCTTCTCTTGGTACAAAAACGAAATAAAAATGATAAGGAGAGGTTATTACAGTAGTAATAACTTCCAAGACTCAAATAAAAGAAAAAGAACTGAAAGTAAAATAATGGGTTATCTCCCAAGAGTGCTTTTCTTTAACGCCTTTGAGCTAGGCGCAGAAAGTGCGAATCAAGTATCTTCGAAAGAATCATTAAGATCAACTGCAGAAGTCTTTTCAATAAGGCATTGTATTTCATCCACATAAGTTTTTGAAGACCCTTTGTGATCACGCTTTGATTCACTCAAATCACTAAAAAGATTTTCAGGACAGATCCAATCAAAATTGTTTTCAAAAGACTCATGCAATCCCAAGAGTTTGCTAGGTATTGGTATTTCGGTTCCTTCATTGTTTGTACTAACAACCTTTATATGTGAGCCAAGCTAATTAAAACGCTTAAGAACTTTCCTAGCTTCAATGCCCACATCTCTAAATTCTATGCGTAAAGTTTCAAAGATAAAAGCTTTCTTTTCGGGGTCTTCAATATCATGAAGCTTAAGAAACATATGTTGCATAAAAGGATTAAGGCTAGCAAACCTAGCTTCTAACATGTGAACTAAATAAGCAGAAGCAACTTCATAACTAGGAGTAAGCTCAGCCAAAGACTTTTCCTCAACATCATCATGCATACTAATATGATTAAAGAACTCCTCAATGTTACTTTTCCCAATAATAGAACCACTACCTACTGAGAGGTCCTCCAAAACGTACTTAGGAAACAACATAATGAACTAAAAGTAATAAAGTAACAACTATAAAGGAAACTAATTTTTTGTGTTTTTGATAAAACGATGCAAGCAAAAATAAAGTAAAGCAAAACAATAAACAAAGTAAAGGATATGCGTGCGAAACTCCCCTTGTAGAAGTCTTCTTTTTTCCCGGCAACGGCGCCAGAAAACTTGTTGATGGCGTGACATTGAATAGTGCCAGAGAACTTATTGGTGTGTAGTTGATGAAGTAGATGATCGGCCAGTTGGAAACCCCAAGAGAAGGTTTGATGAATATAGCAGCAAGCTTTCCCTCGGTTACGAAACCAAGCTATGTCAATCCAGTAGGAAAAAGCCAAACTCCAGAAGGTGATGCTTGCTAGGCTAGTGACACTCCAACAAGGGCGTCGTTAACGATATCTTGTTAGCGCGTCTTCAACTAGTAGCAACGTGGAACCCGCACACAACACAACCAAATACTTTGTTCCCAACTTACGATGAGGTTGTCAATCTCACCGGTTTGCTATAAACAAAGGAATGAGCGTATCGAGTGGAAAGCAATAGTAATATGCGAGTAAAGTAAACAGTGCGAGTAAAGTAAACAGGTGATAGCAATATAATGGAAATAGGACCAGGGTCCATAGTTCACTAGTGGTGTGTCTCCATAAGATAAAATAACACATGCTGGGTAACAAATTACAGTTGGGGAATTGATAGAATAAAGACAACATGCATATGTCGAGAGGATCACTATGAGATTTACTCTAGGCATTACAACAAGATACATAGACCGCCATCCAACTGCATCTATGACTAATAATCCACTTGTGGCGAATCAATCCGAGAACTCCACAAGTATTAAGTTGCGAACAACAGATAACTGCATTAAGCAAAGTGTGTAATGTAAACAAAGCATATGCCCTTGGACATATGAATGTTGTTTTCTCCCTAGTGTCAACAGCACATCTACAACCTTATAGGTTTCTGTCACTCCCCCAGATTAAATAGAGGCATGAACCCAGCTATCAAGCATAAATACCCCCTCTTGGAGTCACTAGTATCTACTCGGCCAAGATTGCTACTAACAACGGAGAGCATGCAAGATCATAAACAACATAGAGATAACATAAGATAATATTCAGCACATCAACTCAATCATAACACCAATATTCATCGGATCCCAACAAACACAACATGTAGAATTACATAACGGTGATCTCGATCATGTAAGGCAGCTCACGAGATCTAAACATGAAGCACATGGTGTAGAAGACAACCATCTAGCTACTGCTATGGACCCATAGTCCAAGGTAGACTACTTACTCATCGCACCGGAGGCAAGCATGGCGATGAAGAAGACCTCCGGTGGCGATTTCCCTCTCCGGCAGGGTGCCGGGAAGAGCTTCTGGACCCTCCTGATCTCGGGTCGACGACAGCGGCGGATCGCGATGTATTCTGGAAAAGTGATCGGGTATTTAGGTTTTTCCCGTCGGGGGGGGTCTTTATAGGCGAAGGGGTAGCGTCAGAAGTGGACCAGGGGGCCCTCACCATAGGACGGCACTGCCAGGCCCTAGGCCGCGCCCCCTGGTGGTGAGGCCGCCTCCTGGCTCCTTTCCGTCTCCTCTTCGGTTCTCTGGAAGCTTCAGTAAATTTCTGGATGTTTGGCTTTTGTTTCGTCCAATTCTGAGAATATTTCCTGTGTAACTTTTCTGAAACAGAAAAACAGCAGAAAACAGGGAACTGGCACTGTGGCATCTCGTTAATAGGTTAGTTCCGGAAAATACATAAAAACGCCATGAAGTGTAACAAAACACTAAGCAAATAGTGTAAAAACAAGCATGGAGCATCAAAAATTATAGATACGTTTGAGACGTATCAACCGGCGCCATCAAGCTGTTTTCTAGCGTCGTTACCGGGGCGAAAGAAGACTTCTGCAAGGGGAGTTTCGCATGCACATCCTTTACTTTGTTTTAGTTTTGCTTTTACTTTATTTTTGCTTGCATCATTTTATCAAAAGTACAAAAAAGATAGTTTCCTTTATAGTTGTTATTTCTTTACTTTAGTTCATTATGTTGTTCCCTAAGTATGTTTTGGAGGACCTCTCAGTAGGTAGTGGTTCTATTATTGGGAAAAGTAATATTGAGGAGTTCTTTAATCATATTAGCATGCATAAAGATGAAGAGGATAAATCTTTGGCTGAGCTTGCTCCTAGTTATGATGTTGCTTCTGCTTATTTAGTTCACATGTTAGAAGCTAGGTTTGATAGCCTTAATCCTTTTATGCAATACATGTTTCTTAGGCTTCATGACATTGAAGACTCTGAAAAGAAAGATTTTATCTTGGAGATTTTGCGTAGAGAATTTAGAGATGTTGCTATTGAAGCTAGGAAAGTTTTGAAGCATTTTAATAAGCTTGGTTGGCATGTAGAAGTTGTTGGTACAAACAAATAAGAAACCAAAGTACCAATACCTAGCAAACTCTTGGGATTGCATGACGCTTTTGAAAACAATTTTGATTGGATTTGTCCTAAAAATCTTTTTAGTGATTTGAGTGAACCAGAGCGTGATCACAAGGGGTCTTCAAAAACTTATGTGGATGAAATACAATGCCTTATTGAAAAGACCTCTGCAGTTGATCTTAATGCCTCTTTCGAAAATACTTGATTTGCAATTTCTACGCCTAGCTCAAAGGCGTTAAAGAAAAGCACTCTTGGGAGATAACCCATTGTTTTACTTTCAGTATTTTTTCTTTTATTTGAGTCTTGGAAGTTATTACTACTGTAATAACTGCTCCTTATCCTTTTTATTTTGTTGTTGTGCCAAGAGAAGCCTCTAATTTGAGTGAGGTAAGATTTGGGGATGTTGCTGTCCTGAAACAGATTTCGGTGCTGCACCGTAAGAATTCGTGAAAATTCTCAGAATATCTTTTTGACCTGTGATTTTTTGTGCATATGCCCCAGGTTATATCCAAACTTTCATTAGTTATACACTTTTTGATTTAAGCAACAGAAAACCCTCGAAAAAATCAACCTTTGCCAGCTGTTCTGTTTTGACAGATTTCTGCCACTATTTGTATTTGCCTCTTTATCGCTTTTTTTTAGTTCTTTTGATCACGGAACTTTTGGGGAAGTTGCTACAGTAGTATATGATTTATATGTGGTGGTTTTGAGTTGAAATCTGAAGCAAAAAGGGGTTGATTCATTATTATGCTTACATTAATGTTGCTAATAGAATTGTGTTTAGTTTTCTATGAAGGAAGTTTTCAAGTGTAGGGATTGGAGAATGATGAGATGAGTTGAAGAATGGACAAAAGCTCAAGCTTGGGGATGCCCACGCACCCCAAGAAATATCCAAGAGGTATAAGCATCAAAGCTTGGGGATGCCCCCGAGGCACCCCTTCTTCATCGGCAAAAATCAGGTCACCTTTCAACACACTATATTTTTATTGCTTCATGCATTATGCGTTTTTCTTGGAGCGTCAGTTGTTTTAGTTTGCAGTTTTGTTTAGTTTTTTTTGCTGCAATAAATGGTTGGACCCCAACAAATTTATTTTGGAGAAGTTGCCTTGCTTTTCATTTGCCAAGAACACTCAGTTTTTCACTCTTATCATTCAACGAGTGTTCTTTTTTTTAGAACTGCGTTTAGCTTTCATTTTTCACCTTGATTTTTGTTCAGATCTTGTTATATCTTTGCATCAAGGTGTATTTGACCTCTGGTCCATGTTGGTTTTCATCAAAAGAGTTGTTTTAAAAAGGTTCGAATGGTGTTGGAAAAGAGAAAAATTTCCATGCAAAAAAGTGGTACAAAAAGGAGCTTGTTTAGGCTGCGGCTTAGACTTTTGCATGCCGTGCTTGATGTCATTTTGATAGTATGCTTAGTGGTTTTGCTGTAGCATGACTTGTCTCAAATGACTGAGATTGCTTAATGAGCCTTTGAAAAAATCATGCGTTGTTTTTATTATTTGGAAGCATTATTTTGGTTTTCTCCTTGATGCTTTATTTGGGTTGACTTGGCGCATGCTCACACATGTTTGACTCATACAAAGTCGCGATAAGCCTCTATGATCATTTAGTTTTTGACTTTTGATGCCATCTTATGCTTCTTTTAATGATGCTTTGTCGCTTTGCATGATTATGGCCGTTATTGCTCTCTTAGTTGGTCGCTCCTAGTCTTTTGCTAGCCCTCATTTTGTACTGAGTATGAGCTCTACTCGTGCATCCAACTCCTAAAAACCAAGTTTGCCATTGTGTCCACCAAACATACCTATTAGCAATTTGCTATTCCAAAGTACATTTGACTTGCTTTTATCTATCCTTCAAATTAAACTCTTTTTGATGTTATGCGAAAATTGGTCAGTAAAGCTCTCACGAACTTGATGGCACACTTTACTTTTCTTGTTCTTAAAAATTTGACATTGTGGCTCTCTTATGTTGAGTTGTTATGCTTGCAAGTTGTAAGTTGGAAATTAGCCCAGCCATGCCGTCATGGGGCAAGCTTTCAACATTGCACTTCTTATTTGAGTTGATATCGTGATCTTTTGTTTATGGATACTCACGATGTGAAATAATTTGGGAATCTTGCGGGATCATGGAGTTTGTATACGTGTTAGAGAAATGCCTGGGCCGCTAATCTAAGCCATGCATAATTCATGGTGGAAATTTACAGCATGCCCATGGTGAACATTCGACGACGCATCTCAAAATAAAAAGCTATACCAATGGTAAATAAAAGAGATGCCGAGGTGTTCATTGTCTGTTTGTCCTGTCATTTTGATGTGGGCTTGTTCCATGTCATCGGGCACGGAGGTACCCCGTTGGTGGTTCTCGATGATACATGTATACTTACAATGACAAGAGCTTGCTTGGGACTCTAAGTCGAGTAGCATGAGGTTTGGGTATTCGTACTTCATGGGACATGAGGTTTTCAACTTATGATTTGTCAAGCATATGCTTCATAATTGTACTCGCATTAACTTTAACCATTCAAGATGCCTATGATAGGGGCAATGAGAGCTCAAAGCCGGTAAGTACCATAATTTTTGAAGGTTTATAAAATTTGCAATCTCTGCTTCCCTCTGTGACGAGGGTTAACTCGACAAATGTCCTAGATGAAGGACTTAGGATCGGGGAGATAGGGCGTCGGATGAACTCGAAGGTAAAATCAGTCAAACAAGGTGGCTATCGAAAGTAAACGTGGGTATAAACCTGGCTTGCTTTCAATCTGTCCCTCACCGTCCCCTCCTGGCCCCTATATATATGTGGCCAGGTCTCAGGGATCGGGAGGGATCCGACACAGATTACAATATCGACATACGACATGAACTCGTATTTCGACTAATATTACAATTGGGCCTAGCTTAACGGGCCTCAGGGGTAGCTAACTAATGGGCTCTATTATCTATACCCTTGTCAGTAGCCCTCGAGATTCTACCAGAATTACGAATTTGGGTTGAATCTCAGATCTCCAAATCTTCGACTTGATCAACTTCTTTGACTTCTTCTTATCTTTCAAATCTTTGACTTGGTCTTTTGACTTTATCTTTTTGCTATGATATCTCGCAAGGGGTTTTGATGAACAAGCCTGAAAACTCTGACGGATCAAGAGGCCAGTTAACTGCCGAAACAGATACTTGTCACCTACTTCAAATTCAATCCCCTTAGACTTGAATTCGGGAAACCGGTCAAACCCATTCTTTTGCCGCATTTAGGTCTTACAAAAAATGAATCCCAGTGGTTCTCAGGGTACCCAGTGCGTCCACCAGGATTTTCTTCGCGTCGTAGACATGGATAAGTACCAGCAGAGCGCATCCATGTGCATATACCGGGCCACACAGGACGGATCCCGGGGTCTTACCTTCGTGATATATTTCAACCACGGCATTCAAGTTCCGTCGCGATGATGCAACTCGAGAATCATATGTCGCAGCCTTGTTTGATTGTTCTAATGTATCAAATATTCGGGTTGTTCCACCTTAATTGATAAAACTCCCTCCCGATGGGAGTAGTGATATTTTAAAAGTCTCCTTTGCGTCTTTTCCTCCATTATTCATTATAAAGCATCGTCGGGTGCGCACCCAGTGCTCCCGGTGGGAGTAGCCCCCGAGGCTATAGTCGAAAAAAACTTATTTCGAGTATAGACTCAAAGACATTGCCTTATGTAATGTCATGAGATCATAACTTGACTCAATAATATCGTCGGGTGCGCGCTCAGCGCTCCCGATGATAGTAGCCCCTGAGGCTATAGTTGAATATTTTTGGGTATAGACTCAAAGAATGATTTCTCCTCTACTGGACTCAATTTTTCATCGACTTCCTTGATCATCACTTATACAGATACGTCATATCAAACCTTCTTCTGAATGTTCACCTTACTAGTGTCCACTGCTGTCATAGTCCTTACTTCCCGTTACTCGCACATTTGTGACATCATTAGTACAATTAATCTGTTTGTAATTATTTCTTGATGCTGACCGTTACCCATGGGCAGCGCGGTAATTTTGCAATATCCCTGCCCGTTAGTGGGCTGCCGTTTCCGCTCCTTGCGCCTCATCTTAGCCCACATTCCTTCCATAGGAAGCTATATAAAGGGGGAAGTGGGGAAGGTACTGTTTACCAGCTACCTCGCTTCCGCCACCGCCGCCATTATTGCTGACCTTGCGCCCTTCTGAGCTTCTGCATAGCTCCCATGCGCAGCCCATAGATGCACGTCAAGACTTGTGCGCAGAAGAACAAGATGGGCAAGTACGTCACTGCGAACTCCGTGACCAGCTGGGTACCATCTGTTTTCAAGAAGAAGGATCTGGAGAAAGCCCAAGCCAATGGCCTCATCTCTACCTACGATCAGGTCACTTTTCCTAGCACTGAGCGCATCCCCAAGCCCCCGAGCGGCTTTCGGGTGATGTTTTTTGATTTTCTCTTGCACGGTCTATCTCTCCCTGCCCACGAGTTTCTTCATGGGCTTCTTTTCGTCTACGGTGTGCAGCTTCATCAGCTCACACCAAACTATGTTCTCCACATTGCCTGCTTTATCACCCTCTGTGAATCATTTCTGGGGATCGAACCCCACTTTCTCCTCTGGAAATTCCTCTTTCGGCTCTGTCCCAGCGTTGCTTTATCAAAGAAACCTGAACTGGGCTGAGCTGTTATCTCTATTCGTGCTGAATCGCATTATTTAGAGTTTTCGATGGCAGCCTCAGTACAAGGTTGGAGGAAGAAATGGTTTTATATCAAAGACTGAAAAGTTTCTTCCTCTGATCAGTACGGCATTGCCCCTTTTGATGCCTCCAAGGAAGTGAAGAAATTGACCTCGTGGGATTTGCCTCCCACGGAAGCTGAGATGGAGGAAATCAAGCCACTTCTATCCCGCATCCAAGAGCTGAAGAGCGATAGAGGAGGTGCACTGTAGGGTACACAACTTATGGTGTTCTTTCTGCAACGTTGAGTTCAACCTCTGCTGCATCGCCTTTCCAAACTGTGGACATTTTCTGGCTTAGGAGATTCTTCTCGAGTATCTGGAGATCTTATGGAAAAGAAGGATCTCGACAAGCGAGTGAGAGCTCTTACCACTCTCACCAAGGATCATGAAGTTGCGGATTTAGCTGCAAGTTACTTTGACTCCGAGCATCCCTTGCCTGCGGTATGTTTTACTTTCTTTATTCGCCTTAGCTTTCTCTTATCGTTGTTTGTCTTGTAACTCTCGGCTTGTTTTCCTTTCAGGATCATCGACTTCTTATTTCTCGACCTCCTCTTCCAGAGGGAGGGGACATTCAAAATGTTCCTATTTCTGCTGCCTCCGAAGCCCCCGAGGTTGAGGACAGTCAAGATGAAGATGAAGGCGAAGATTCGCTGGAAGATACCAGCTCGACGACGTTGCCTCCCCCTGTGCTTTCTGAAGATCGTGGTGTTGACAAGAAGAGGAATCGCGTGACGGAGCTTCTTTCTTCGAGTACTTCGGCGCACATGATTGTGATCGGGGAGACCTCCGCGCCAGAGGGAGACATAGAGCTTTTCGACCTCATGGACTCGTGAGTGTTCTGTTGCTTGTTTTCATATACTATCTTTTTTCTGTTGACTTGGATAAATGGCTCTACCTTTTTCTTCCTTTTCAGTGACGAGGAAAACACGAAGAGATTTGCTGCTGCCGCCCCTGCCACTGATACTCCTGCTATCAACAAGCCACCTTCACAGGAGGCCGATCCAGCGGTGAAATCTCCAAAAGCTCCAAGGGCTTATGTTAAGAAGATCGTCGCTACTCGCGGTTCTACGTGCGTGAAGAAGTCGACAAACACCGGTGCTTCTCTTGAGGCCCATCGGCCCACAAGCTCCTCCGACAATGTGCGTGTTGATATTGGCATATTTGCTTTTGTTTCTTACGTGGTCTTCATACTCACGTACCTTTTCTGGACAGAACTTGATGAATTAATTTGTCACCTTAGGCAATGAATGTGTCGAGTATCTGAAAGCTACTAGGGCCTCTGAGGGTAATTTTCTTTCCTATGCTTTTGCTTGTCTTGAATGCATTTCTTTGCTTCTTTACTTGACTTCTCTTTCCTCTTTTGTTGAACTGCAGATGCCTTGGCGACAGCTAATGCTCGCATCTCGTCTCTGGAAGCTGAACTCGAAGCTTTCAGGAAAGCTTGGGATGTTGCTACTGCTGCCAAAGCCACTGCTGAGAAGGCTACTAAATCAGCACTGGCTAAGGTAAAGAAAACGGAGAAGGCCCTTTATGATGCTAACAAGGAGCATCTCCAGCGGGAACAGGCCGTGACTGAGCGGCTGAATAAAATGTCTATTGTTGCTGGAGGTACGTACTATGCCTTTCTTTTCTTTTGTTGAGTTGCCCACTTTTAGTGCTTGCTGATGTGTTCCTTTTCTGCTGTTTTTGTTTCCTTGGTTGTGTAGAACATACTGGGGTGTCTTTGTCATCTTTGCAACCAGACGATGATTCTCTCATGGCCGTAGTTAACTTGCTGGAATTGAACTGGATATCTATCTAGGAGATCTTCGAGTTAGTTAACCGCGTGCTTACGCGGATTTTTGTTGGGTTGTGGCCCAAGCAAAGAGCGGAGGTGCCAGATTTGAAGAAACTTGCCAAGGCCTTCGACACCCCCGACGATCCCATCCTTCTTATGAAGGGTCGCTCCGTGAAGTGAGGTGTCCAGGGGGCCATTGCGCTTACATACGCGCATGGCGCGGAGGTCAACTGGGAGAAGGTGAGCTCTTCCCGCGGCCGACCCCTTTCAGAACTGAAGATTTTCTTTGAGAAGGCAAAGAGGTATGCGCCAGGCATCGTATCGATGATTTCTCCTTCGGTGGCTTCTGCGACCTCTGCTACGCCGGTTTCTTCGACTCCGGTGACAAGTGGATCCGCGCCTCCTCCCAATGCTGGTGCTACCTCTGCTACGCCTACTTCCGCTGCAGACCCTGAGGCTGAGGTGGCATAGAATTAGACTCCCTTTGTAATCGTAGTTTACTCTGATGTAGTGAACTTTTAGTCGCATGTAGCCCGAGAACTGGTCAGAGGGCTTATGCTATTGTAAATATTCTCCTTTTGTGAAATGTCCTGTTTGATTTCATTTCTGAGATGCTTCTTTTTCCTTTCTTTTGGCTTTCAGCCTATTCATGCTGGTGGGTCGTCGGATCGCGATCGGGCTACGTCTCTTGTCAATGTTTTCGACTCCAGAGCTTCGTCGCCTCCTCATCCTTCTTGTCAATGTACTAAGTATTCCTCAAGGATTTCGGACCTTGAGAGCCGCTTGTCTTTGGCGAAGCGCCAAGCACATATGGCTATGGATAAAGCCAGCAAATCTTGCGGTTTTATGAAACAGATATCCATACTCGAGGATAAGGTGTCGGGTCTGACGGCTAGGGTTGTACATCTAGAAGAGTGCGACTCCTTCCTCATTGGTATAGTTGAATCTGCTTGTGAGCTGTTGCGATGTAAGGTTTCTTGTGACCTTCCTCTTTTTCCCTTTTTACTCCGTTACTACTGGCCAATAACTTCTTATTATTGCAGGCACTTATTTAGACTTCGTTGGTGAAACTTGCTGGATTTCTGAATGGATCGTGGCTCTTGAGAGATCATCAGAGGGGGTCAAGAGTTTTTGGTCTGATCCCCGGCACCATCGTGCTATTGTGCTTCTTCAGGACCGTGCTCAGCACATTGGGGAAGCCGTTGATGGTTGTCGAAGATCTTTGACTACCATGCACTCCGTGATGCTTCCTCGTAACCCTCTTCCTGGAACCTTTCCGCAGCTACTCGCTGCTTTTAGATCTACTCAGCAAATTCATCGACTGATAGAACTTAATTTAGTGGCTAGTGCCAATTTTGCACTTGGTTGGACACGTAAGTGGCACCCAAGGCTTAATTTTATTTCCATGTCACTGGGTTTGCCTCCAGGGGGAGCTCTACTACGAGTTCATATGGATGCTACCCTTCAACCAGCGAGGAGGCTCATAGCTAGGTTGCTTCAGGAAGATGCCGCGTTTTTCCGCGAGCATCACTATTTAGATCCTTTGGGCGTAGATGATTCTGATCAGCCACTGCTGTGATATTTGTATGTATTTTTGTGTGTATAATGCGAGAGTTTTTGTTTTCTAACTTTTCGTGTCAGAAATTTTATCCTCAGAGCATTTTACTCTTTGTGTATATTGGTGCGTTTGCCGCAATTTTTGAAGACACGTAAACTCAAATAAGAGGAGCTTTGTCTTTTATTTATGCATATAATGTAGGATACATGGGGTGACCCAAGAGATCCGGCCAATGACCTGTGTTCTGGATCTAGAGAGCATTGCCCTGGAATAAATCGTGGCTTTTACAGCCTTATTTTCCTACTCTACTTTTTTGTTCGTCCCGTCGCCTATGTCGATTGAGTCTTCTCTTCTTCTCCTGTAGGCTTCTCTTGTTCTGATGGCTGTACCCATGGTTTTTTTACTTCTGGTTCCTTGGGATTTCCTTCGAGTTACTGTGTGACTCCTGTAGTTGTGCTTTTTTGCTTTGCAGTTAGGTTCCCTGTAACTTGCCATCATGCAGAAGTTTTGGGCCATCTTGTGAAATTCCTTATCGCATAGATCTGATAACTCAAAGCTTCCTTTGACTGTAATAATTCCTTTGGGTCCTGGTATTTTTAGTACCAGGTAAGTGTAGTGAGGTACTGCCATGAATCGCGAAAACGCGGGTCGCCCGAGGATCGCATGATATTGTGATGGCCAGTCCATGACTTCGAAGTCAAGTTTCTCCCTTCTGTAGTTTTGCCGATTTCCGAAGCATATGTTGAGTGCTATTCGACCTAGCGGATAGTTTGCACTTCCTGGGACTATTCTGTGGAAGGAGCAGTCAGTTGGCTTCAGGAATTCTAATGAAATGTGTATTGCCCGTAGAATCTTTGCGTAGATTAGATTTATTCCACTTCCTGCATCCATGAATACTCTGTCGACATCGTACGTCCCTATTTGAGCTTTGAGTACCAAAGGCGCATTTCCTGGCCGAGGTACTGTTATTGGGTGATCATCTCTGCTGAATTCTATGGGTTGCTCTGACCAGTGTAGATATTCTGTTGTTGCTGGAGGTGAAGTTATTGCGAGGTTAACTTGTCGATTTATACTTTTCTCCTCTTTGTTTGACTTGGGCACTGGTTGTATCATTGCTGTAATGTGCCCTTTAGATGGAACATATCTTTCGTCATCGTCGCGTCCCTGGTTCGATTGATCTTGGCCCTTGGGAGCTCTACTGTTTCCTTGTTGAGTTGCAGGTGCGTTGCTTGTGTTTCCTTCGTATCCCTGCCGTTTTGCTTTGGCTTGCTTGTTGATTGCCGCTTCCTGTAGTTTCAAGAACGTAGTGCAATCTTTCATTGCGTGTCTGGATACTCGTTTCCCATCGACAAACGCGGAGTGTATATGACATGGTCCATTGAGCATATCCTCTGATGATGGGTTGTACTTTCTGGATTCCCTTGTCTAAATTTTTTTGTAGTCTTCTCTTCCGTAGCTACGGTATCCTGAACTTTTACGGTCATTACCTTGGTAGCTATTATCCTTATACCCTGCGGCTACTTCACTATGAGAGCCATAGTTATCGTAATTGCGGGATCTCCTTCTTTGGCCTCCGTATCTGTTCCCTCTGTCATCTTCTAGCGATCGTGTCCGTTTGTTGTTGCACGCATCTTCTCCATCTGCAAATCGATTTGCTATATCCATTAGATCTGATACTGTTTTCAGCTTGATTCTGCCCATCTCTTCGACTAGATCTCCTCACCGTAGCCCTACTATGAATGCATCTATTGCTCTTTCATCTGAGACTTCGACTGCCGAATTTTTGATTATGCTCCACCTTTGGATATACGCTCTTAGTGTCTCCCCGCGTTGCTGCATGCAGGCTTTGACTTCTTCTATGGATGCTGGCCGCTTATATGTCGACTTGAAGTTACTCGTAAATTATTTTGTGAGCTCCTCCCAGCTTCCAATTGTTTCCTTTCCTAGTTTGCTTAACCATGACCTTGATGCACCAGTGAGGTGTAGTTGCAAACTTTGCATTGCTGTTTCTCTAGTTCCTCATAATAGTTTTACTGCTTGTAGGTAGTCTGAAAGCCATGACTGTGGCTCCTGAGATCCGTCGTACTTTTGTTGGTCATGGGGTAATTTGAAACCTTTGGGTACTGGCATGATGCGAACCCTATGGGTAAAGCATGGCGCCCCCATCTCTTTTTCATCATCTTCGTAGTCGTATGCTCTATTGGGAGTTCTGGATTGTCGGGTTCCTTTGTTCTTTGGACTGTTGTATAGCCCTGGTGATGGCGTTCTAGATCATCGACTTCCACTTCTGTGCCGAGGACTATTGTGAAGGCGTGGTGATCTTGGTTTGTGAGTTCCTTTGTTGCGGTATGCCTCCTCCTCTTTTGCTGATAACTTATTGCCTACCATCTTTAGTCCCTGCAGTGCTGCCCGATGCATGTGTTCCCTTGGGTCTCCTGGACTTGGTCGTGTTGTGTGTAGGTATGCTTGAGCTGCCACCAGTGCTGCTTCGGGTGTCTTTGGTATAATGTTCCCTTGCTCATCAACTGATAAGAAAGACGAGTCGAGGTTTTTGGACAGGCTTTGCCTATCTGAGTATTCAAGGTTTTCGTACCTTGAGCCGTGTCGACGATGTCTTTTGCCGTTCGTATATGATGCGTCGCTATGTGCTCTGCGAGCAGCGTCGCTTGCTGCAATGGCTGAGTCTTTTCTCTTTTGTACTTCAATTCTCTTTTTTGCTAGTAGCTTTGACTGCTGTCTTAGGGCGTAGTGATACCCAAAAAGCATATTCTTGCTAGCATTGTTTGGTATTGGTGTGCAGTGCTCCACAGCTATTTTGATTATCTTCCATTCATCGACTGATAGTCGAATTTTTTCCCGGTTTACCATGGAATCCGCAGTTTCTCCTTCTGCCAGGTGGTTTGCCCCCCTGTTTATGTTTGCTGGGTTGAGTACTGGATTGTTGTTTTCGTCGAGCTCTTCTGAGTTGTCCTCTGTAATAGCGAGTACTTGGTACCGATTGTCGAACTTACTATCGAAGCTTGAGAAGATTGAGTTTTCATCCTCATGAAGCTCTAACCCTGTCTTCTAGGTGTCCGTTGATTTATCTGAAGTGTCATCACGACTAATCATCAAATCTTTGAGTTGTACTTCTAAGTCGAAGTTTCCCATGGTTTCGTCGCCTTCTGCGAATTCTCTTTTTCCTGCTTCTATTTCCATGGAGCTGACCGGCGAATTTACTTCGTTGGAAGAGCCTTCTGATGATTCTGATATTGTTTATGTCTTGGACTTGGTTGCCGATAGACCTGGTTTCATCGGATCTGAAAGGCGAATCGAACCTAGTGATCCGACGCGAAAGTTTAGGCTTCCGATCGTCAAATCCATATCTTGATCCATGCTCTCGAATACTTGTGTGAAACTTGACAGGTGAGGTTGAAAATTGACGGTTCCAAAGGGTACCTGGATTTCGTCGACTTCTGGATTGCTGTTGGCTACGAGTGGAAAAGCCATCGAATTCATGATTCCAACGCCCAAAGTCCCCACGGTCGGCGCCAATTGACGAGGGTTAACTCGACAAATGTCCTAGATGAAGGACTTAGGATCGGGGAGATAGAGTGTCAGATGAACTCGAAGGTAAAATCAGTCAAACAAGGTGGCTATCGAAAATAAATGTGGGTGTAAACCTGGCTTGCTTTTAATCTGTCCCTCACCGTCCCCTCCTGGCCCCTATATATAGGTGGCCAGGTCTCAGGGATCGGGAGGAATCCGACACAGATTACAATATCGACATACGACATGAACTCGTATTTCAACTAGTATTACAATTGGGCCTAGCTTAACGGGCCTCAGGGGTAGCTAACTAACGGGCTCTATTATCTATACCCTTGTCACTCTGCGAAGGGCCTTTCTTTTACTTTTATGTTGAGTCACCACCTTCTATCTTTATGCACCGTCTAAGAGAGCATAGTTGTCATTCTGAGTATAATGTGCATAGTCCCAAAGTTTATCATTGATTGACTCATAATTTTGGTTTCACTTGTTCTTAAATTATTTGTATCTAGTCGCCCTCTTAAACTTGAAGGTGTCCTATGCATTTATGTTTTGCTCTCTCATGAAGGACAAGCTGAAAACTGCTACTTGATGATGGCGCCAGAAAAGAGGCTGCTGGCGTGGAGCAGTAAGTCCTTGTGCGTGGTGAATAACCAGCCCGTTGGGAACCCCAAGAGGAAGGTATGATGAGTGTAGCGGCTAGTTTTCCCTCAGTTAAGATACCAAGGTTTATCGATCAGGAGAGGAGAGACAATGACGACTAAAGGTGTCGCGGAACCTGCACACACAAAAACAAATACTTTGTTCCCAACTTGCGATGAGGTTGTCAATCTCACCGGTTTGCTTGAAACAAAGGTTATGAGCGTATCAAGTGGAAAACAATATAGTATACGAGTAAAATAAACAGTACGAGAAAAGTAAACAGGTGATAGCAATATGATGTAAATAGGACCAGGGTCCACAGTTCACTATTGGTGTCTCTCCATAGATAAAATAACACATGTTGGGTAAACAAATTACAGTTGGGCAATTGATAGAATAAAGATAACGTGATATGTCAAGAAGATCACTATGAGATTTACTCTGGGCATTACAACAAAATACATAGACCGCCATCCAACTGCATCTATGACTAATAATCCACTTGTGGTGAATCAATCCGAGAACTCCACAAGTATTAAGTTGCGAACAACAGATAATTGCATTAAGCAAAGTGTGTAATGTAAACAAAGCATATGCCCTTGAGCATATGAATGTTGTTTTCTCCCTAGTAGCAACAACACATCTACCACCTTAGAGGTTTCTGTCACTCCCCCAGGTGAAATAGAGGCATGAACCCACTATCGAGCATAAATACCCCCTCTTGGAGTCACTAGCAACTACTCGGCCAAGATAGCTACTAACAACGGAGAGCATGCAAGATCATAAACAACATAGAGATAACAAAAGATAATATTCAGTACAGCAACTTAATCATAAACACCAATATTCATCGGATCCCAACAAACCAAACATGTAGAATTACATAACGGTGATCTCAATCATGTAGGGCAGCTCATGAGATCTAAACATGAAGCACATGGTGGAGAAGACAACCATCTAGCTACTGCTATGGACCCATAGTCCAAGGTAGACTACTCACTCATCGCTCCGGAGGCAAGCATGGCGATGAAGGAGACCTCCGGTGGCGATTCCCCTCTCCAGCAGGGTGCCGGGAAGAGCTTCTGGACCCTCCCGATCTTCGGGTCGACGGCGGCGGCGGATCGCGATGTATTCTGGAAAACTGATCGGGCACTTAGGTTTTTCTCGTCAGGGGGTATTTATAGGTGAAGGGACGTCGTCAGAGGTGGAGCCAGGGGCTCTCACACATGGGTGGCGCGGCCAGGGGCCTGGCCGCGCCAGCCCTATGTGTGGGGCCCAGGTGGCCCCTCTCCGTCTCTTCTTCGGATCTCTGGAAGCTTCCGGGTAAAATAAGACTTCAGGAACTTGTTTCGTCCAATTCCGAGAATATTTCCTGTGTATCACTCTGAAACACAAAAACAGCAGAAAATAGGAAACTAGCACTGTGGCACTTCGTTAATAGGTTAGTTCCGGAAAATGCATAAAAGTGCCACTAAGTGTAACGAAACAATAGGCAAATGGTGTAAAAACAAGCATGGAGCATCAAAAATTATAGATACGTTTGAGACGTATCAAGCATCCCCAAGCTTAACTCCTGCTCGTCCTCGAGTAGGTAAGTGATAACAAAAGAATAATTTTTGAGGTGACATGCACCTACACGATCTTGATCATATATGTAAGCATTGGTGAGCTGGGATCAATAGAACTTAAAACATGGGCATGAAGATATAATCATGACAATAAGAACTTAGCAACCATGTTGTAAACATTCAAATGAACACAAACAAAAGATCATGAAAATGAAACAATGAAAGTCAAACGTGTGTTCAAATCATAAGGAAAAACATACAAAAGGTTTTCAGCTTGTCCTTCAAAGAGAGCAAAACATAAATGCATAGGACACCTTCAAGTTTAAGAGGGCGACTAGATACAAGTAATTTAAGAACAAGTGAAACCAACAATATGAGTCAATCAATGAACTTTGGGACAATGCATATCACACTAAGAATGACAACTATGCTCTCTTAATGGTGCATAAAGAAAGAAGGTGGTGACTCAACATAAAAGTAAAAGGAAGGCCCTTCGCAGAGGGAAGCAGTGATTAAACATGTGCTAGAGCTTTTCATTTGTAAAACAGAGAGATAAAACTTGATTTTGAGAGGTGGTTGTCTTTGTCAACGACTGGCAATGGGGTTCTTACTATCTTCCATACAAAAATGAAGCAAGTTTTTGAGAGAGAGATTGGCACTTTTGTGCTCTTTTCATAAAGCTTGGCACTCCTCCCCACCTTTTTCCTTTCACATACCATGGCTAACCGATTCCATCGGGTGCCCACCAACATTCACTTTCCATGGAGGAGTGCCTTTTTTCTTTCTTTTTTCTTTTTTTTTTCTTTTTGGAATAAGCAATATGGAAGATAGCAAATCCGACCACTACGTCCCCATGAGCTGAAAACAGTGTCACAAAACGAGAAGTGTTTTGAAGGTTTTTGAAAGGTAGCACATGAAAATTTTACTTTGGAATGGCTTACAAATACCATGCATAGGAGTTTATAGTGGACACAATGGAAAACTTTGGCTTTTAGGAGTTGGATGCACGAGTAGAGCTCATACTCAGTACAAGGCGAGGGCTAGCAAAAGACTGGGAGCGACCAACTAAGAGAGCAATAATGGCCACAATCATGCAAAGCGACAAAGCGACATTAAAAGAAGCATAAGATGGCATCAAAAGTCAAAAACTAAATGATCATGAAGGCTATTGGCGACTTTGTAAGAGTCTAACATGTGTGAGCATGCGCCAAGTCAACCCAAATAAAGCATCAAGGAGAAAACCAAAATAATGCTTCCATACAATAAAAACAACGCATGATTTTTCAAAGGCTCATTAAGCAATCTCAGTTATTTGAGACAAGTCATGCTACAGAAAAACCACTAAGCATACTATCAAAAAGACATCAAGCATGACATGAAAAAGCCTAAGCCGCAGTCTACACAAGCTCCTTCTTGTACCACTATTTTGCATAAAGCTTTTTCTCTTTTCCAACACCATTTGAAATTTTTAAAGACACCTCTTTTGATGAAAACCAATAAAGATCAGAGGCAAAAAATACACCTTGATGAAAAGATATGACAAGGTCTGAACGCAAATCAAGGCGAAAACGAAAACCAAAAGCAGTAGCAGAAAAAGAAGAACGCATCGATGAACGATAAGAGTGAAAAACAGAGCGTTCTTTGCAAATGAAAACGAGTAACTTCTCCAAAAGAAATTTGTTGGGGTCCAACCATTTATTGCAGCAAACAAACAAACTAAACCAACTAAGAAAACTAAAACAACTGACGCTCCAAGAAAAACACATAGTGCATGAAGCAATAAAAATATAGTGTTTTGAAAGGTGACATGATTTTTGCCGATGAAGAAGGGGTGCCTCGGGGGCATCCCCAAGCTTTGACGCTTGTACTTCTTGGATATTTCTTAGGGTGATGCATGGGCATCCCCAAGCTTGAGCTTTTGTCCATTCTTCAACTCATCTCATCATTCTCCAATCCCTACACTTGAAAACTTCCTTCATACAAAACTAAACACAATTCTATTAGCAACATTAGTGTAAGCATAACATATAATCAACCTCTTTTTGCTTCAGGTTTCAACTCAAAACCACCACATATATAGCAAATACTACTGTAGCAACCTCCCCAAAAGTTCCATGATCAAAAGAACTCAAAAGAAAGCGATAAAGTGGCAAACACAAATATTGGCAGAAATCTGTCAAAACTGAACAGCTGACAAAGGTCGAATTTTTGAGGGATTTTCTGTTGCTCAAATCAAAAAGTGTTCAACTAACAAAAGTTTGGATATAACCTGGGGCATATGCACAAGAAATCGCAGGTCCAAAAGATAAACATAGAATTTTCACGAATTTTTACGGTGCAGTACCGAAAACAGTTTCAGGACAGCAACATCCCCAAATCTTTACCTCACTCAAATTAGAGGCTTCTCTTGGCACAAAAACGAAATAAACAAGATAAGGAGCGGTCATTACAGTAGTAATGACTTCCAAGACTCAAATAAAAGAAAAAGTGCTGAAAAGAAAACATTGGGTTATCTCCCAAGAGTGCTTTTCTTTAACGCCTTTGAGCTGGGCGCAGAAAATTGTGAATCAAGTAATATCAGATAAAGCATTAAGATCAACTGCAGAGAACTTTTCAACAATGAAGGAAAATATGTTCAACTGAGTTTTTGAAAATCATTTTTGATCACGCTTTGGCACACTACTTTCATCGAAAGGATTTTCAGGGCAAATCCAACTGGAATTCTTTTCCCAAGCATCATGAATTCCTATAAGTTCATAAGGTATTGGTACTTTAAAATCATCGGGTGTACCAACAACCTTTATAGGCGAGCCAAGCTTATTAAACTTCTTAAAAACTTTCCTGGCCTCAATGGCAACATCTCTAAATTCTGTGCGCAAGGTTTCTAAGATAAAAGCTTTCTTTTCGGGATCCTCAATTTCATGAAGCTTAAGGAACATGCATTGCATAAAAGGATTAAGACTAGCAAACCTAGCTTCTAACATGTGAACTAAATGACCAGAAGCAACTTCATAGCTAGGAGCTAACTCAACCAAAGACTTTTCCTCAACTTCCTCATGCATACTAGTGTGATTAAAGAACTCCTCAATGTTACTTTTGCCAATAATCGAACCACTACCTACTGAGAGGTCCTCCAGAACGAACTAAGGGAACAGCATGATAAACTAAAGTAAAGAAATAGCAACTACCAAGGATTCTAATTTTTTGGGGTTTTTGATATAAAACGATGCAGGTAAAATAAATAAAGTAAAGCAAAACAATAACAAAGTAAAGAATGTGTGTGCGAAGAACTCCCCTCGCAGAAGTCTTCTCTTCCTCCCCGGCAACGGCGCCAGAAAAGAAGCTGCTACTTGGTGATGGCGCCAGAAAAGAGGCTGCTGGCGTGGAGCAGTAAGTCCTTGTGCGTGGTGAATAACCAGCCCGTTGGGAACCCCAAGAGGAAGGTATGATGAGTGTAGCGGCTAGTTTTCCCTCAGTTAAGATACCAAGGTTTATCGATCAGGAGAGGAGAGACAATGACGACTGAAGGTGTCGCGGAACCTGCACACACAAAAACAAATACTTTGTTCCCAACTTGCGATGAGGTTGTCAATCTCACCGGTTTGCTTGAAACAAAGGTTATGAGCGTATCAAGTGGAAAACAATATAGTATACGAGTAAAATAAACAGTACGAGAAAAGTAAACAGGTGATAGCAATATGATGTAAATAGGACCGGGTTCCACAGTTCACTAGTGGTGTCTCTCCATAGATAAAATAACACATGTTGGGTAAACAAATTACAGTTGGGCAATTGATAGAATAAAGATAACGTGATATGTCAAGAAGATCACTATGAGATTTACTCTGGGCATTACAACAAAATACATAGACCGCCATCCAACTGCATCTATGACTAATAATCCACTTGTGGTGAATCAATCCGAGAACTCCACAAGTATTAAGTTGCGAACAACAGATAATTGCATTAAGCAAAGTGTGTAATGTAAACAAAGCATATGCCCTTGAGCATATGAATGTTGTTTTCTCCCTAGTAGCAACAGCACATCTACCACCTTAGATGTTTCTGTCACTCCCCCAGGTGAAATAGAGGCATGAACCCACTATCGAGCATAAATACCCCCTCTTGGAGTCACTAGCAACTACTCGGCCAAGATAGCTACTAACAACGGAGAGCATGCAAGATCATAAACAACATAGAGATAACAAAAGATAATATTCAGTACATCAACTTAATCATAAACACCAATATTCATCGGATCCCAACAAACCAAACATGTAGAATTACATAACGGTGATCTCAATCATGTAGGGCAGCTCATGAGATCTAAACATGAAGCACATGGTGGAGAAGACAACCATCTAGCTACTGCTATGGACCCATAGTCCAAGGTAGACTACTCACTCATCGCTCCGGAGGCAAGCATGGCGATGAAGGAGACCTCCGGTGGCGATTCCCCTCTCCGGCAGGGTGCCGGGAAGAGCTTCTAGACCCTCCCGATCTTCGGGTCGACGGCGGCGGCGGATCGCGATGTATTCTGGAAAACTGATCGGGCACTTAGGTTTTTCTCGTCGGGGGGTATTTATAGGCGAAGGGACGTCGTCAGAGGTGGAGCCAGGGGCTCTCACACATGGGTGGCGCGGCCAGGGGCCTGGCCGCGCCAGCCCTATGTGTGGGGCCCAGGTGGCCCCTCACCGTCTCTTCTTTGGATCTCTGGAAGCTTCCGGGTAAAATAAGACTTCAGGAACTTGTTTCGTCCAATTCCGAGAATATTTCCTGTGTATCACTCTGAAACACAAAACAGCAGAAAACAGGAAACTGGCACTGTGGCACTTCGTTAATAGGTTAGTTCCGGAAAATGCATAAAAGTGCCACTAAGTGTAACGAAACAATAGGCAAATGGTGTAAAAACAAGCATGGAGCATCAAAAATTATAGATACGTTTGAGATGTATCAAAAACTATTTGCTATGTTTTTCCATATGATTTGAATACACGTTTGACTTTCATTGTTTCATTTTCATGATCTTTTGTTTGTGTTCTTTTTTATGTTATAACATGGTTGCTAAATTTCTTCTATCAAGATTATATCTTTCATGCCCATGTTTTAAGTTCTTTTGATCCCAGCACTCAATGCTTTACATAGATGATCAAGATTGTGTAGGTGCATGTCACCTCAAAAATTATTTCTTTTGTTATCACTTAACTACTCGAGGACAAGTAGGAGTTAAGCTTGGGGATGCTGATACGTCTCAAACGTATCTATAATTTTTGATGCTCCATGCTTATTTTTATACCATTTGCTTAGTGTTTTGTTACACTTCGTGGTGTTTTTATGCATTTTCTGGAACTAACCTATTAACAAGATGCCACAGTGCCAGTTCCCTGTTTTCTGCTATTTTTGCGTTTCAGAAAAGTTACACAGAAATTTTCTCAGAATTGGACGAAACAAAAGCCGAACATCCAGAAATTTACTGAAGCTTCCAGAAGTCCGAAGAGGAGACGGAGAGGGGCCACGGGCCGGCCACATAGTAGGGCAGCGCGGCCCAGCCCCTGGCCGTGCCCCCTACATGTGTGACCGCCCTGGTCCACTTCTGACGCTGCCCCTTTGCCTATAAAGACCCCCCGACCGGAAAAACCTAAAGACCCAATCAATTTTCCAGAAACACATCGCGATCCGCCGCCGTCGTCGACCCGAGATCGGGAGGGTCTAGAAGCTCTTCCTGGCACCCTGCCAGAGAGGGGAATCGCCACCGGAGGTCTTCTTCATCACCATGCTTGCCTCCGGCGCGATGAGTGAGTAGTCTACCTTGGACTATGGGTCCATAGCAGTAGCTAGATGGTTGTCTTCTCCACCATGTGCTTCATGTTTAGATCTCGTGAGCTGCCTTACATGATCAAGATCACTGTTATGTAATTCTACATGTTGTGTTTGTTGGGATCCGATGAATATTGGTGTTATGTTAAGTTGATGTGCTGAATCATATATCTTATGTTATCTCTATATTGTTTATGATCTTGCATGCTCTCCATTGTTAGTAGCTATCTTGGCCAAGTAGATACTAGTAACTCCAAGAGGGGGTATTTATGCTCGATAGTTGGGTTCATGCCTCTATTTAATCTGGGGGAGTGACAGAAACCTCTAAGGTTGTAGATGTGTTATTGCCACTAGGGAGAAAACAACATTCTTGTGTCCAAGGACATTTGTTTTGTTTACATTACACACTTTGCTTAATGCAGTTATCTATTGTTCGCAACTTAATACTCATGGGGTGTTCGGACGATATCTCCATGGGTGGATTATTAGTCATAGATGCAGTTGGATGACGGTCTATGTATTTTGTTGTAATGCCCAGAGTTAATCTCATAGTGATCCTCGGGACATATGCACGTTATCTTTATTCTTTCAATTGCCCAACTATAATTTGTTTACCCAGCATGTTGTTATTTATTTTAGGGACTTCTATTTTCGTGCCCTCGGGTCCTTAGTTGTACTCAGTTTTCCCCAGCTCCTTAGTTTTTCCTCAGTTTTGTCCAAGCCCTTGTCTGAAACCCTCACAAGTGCTGGAACGGCCGGTTGCCCGATGGGTCAACAACTTTAACCGTTATCTGCTGACTAGTGGGGCCACGTAGAGCCCACAAAGACATGTCAGACCATCCATCTTTATTTGACCATAAGCATCGCCGTATCCCTGACCAAAACGTGGATGAGTGGGGCTTCGGTATATCGAATGACAAGTGGGGCCATGACGCTGATACAAGGGGCAATACACAGGTAGGATTAGATTTTTAAACGGAGCTCTACAGCAATGGCATGGAGGAGGTGGCCTGCGGGGTGCCGAGATGAGATCGACGTCCACAAAGAACTGCATGAGGCAAGACCAGGCGTATTAGATAGATATGAACCAGATGCGTTTAACCATGCAAAGAAGAGAAGAAATGATCGAGGACATCGATAACGACCTCAACACTTTGACTAACAGTGTCGGACACGAACACGAGCAATGTAGAGAAAACTAGTGTCTCTCCTTTCTGGCATGTATAGATGGGTGCTAGGGAAGTGTGGTGGCGAAGGGAAAGACCTCACGGTGGTCTGTGGCGTCCAGCATAGCGAGGCGGCGTGGCTGTGCCCATAGCGGCGTGTATGTTTGGCATTGGCATCAGCATGTATGTTCATCATTGGCCTCGGCGGTATCTCTGGTGTGTCAGTGATCGAATGAGGGGACGGGATTGAGGGTGCATCCCGACGGTGACTGACGAGGGTTAAACTCGACAAATGTCCTAGATGAAGGACTTAGGATCGGGGAGATAGGGCGTCGGATGAACTCGAAGGTAAAGTTAGTCGAAATAGGTGTGTATCGAAAGTAAACTTGGGTGTTCAACCTGGCTTGCTTTCAATCTGCCCCGCACTGTCCCCTCCTGGCCCCTATATATAGGTGGCCAGGTCTCGAGGATCGGGTAGGGTACGATACAGATTACAATATCGACATACGGTAAGAACTCGTATTCAACTATCATTACAATTGGGCCTAGCTCAACGGGCCTCAGGGGTACTCAACTAACGGGCTCTATTAACTATACCCTTGTCAGTAGCCCCTGAGATTCTACCAGAATTATAGATTCAGGTTGAATCTCTAATCTTCAAATCTTCGACTTGATCAATTCTTCGACTTCTTCACATCTTCAAATCTTTGACTTAGTCTTTTCGACTTATTTTCATGATATTCTTTCGCAAGGGGTTTTGATGAGCAAGCCTGACAACTCTGACGGATCAAGAGGTCAGTTAACTGCCGGAACAGATACTTGTCACCTACTTCAAATTCAATCCCCTTGGACTTGAATTCGGGATACCGGTCAAATCTATTCTTTTGCCGCATTTAGGACTTAGAAAGAATGAATCCCAGTGGTTCTCAGGGTACCCAGTGCGTTCACCAGGATTTTCTTCACGTCGTAGACACGGATACATACCAGCAGAGCGCATCCATGTGTGTATACCAGGCCACACAGGACGGATCCCGGGGTCTTACCTTCGTGACAAGTCACGGCATTCGAGTCGTGTTGCGATAACACAACTCGAGAATCTCATATTCGCAGTCAAATTTTGACTGATAAAACTAAAGAATTTCAGATTTTAAATTAATCTTCTTCGCTCCCGATGGGAGTAATCTCTCTTCATTTTGTCGACTACGTAGTCGAAGTTTGTATGCTTGTCCTTCCGCATCTCCAATATTGATTATCTCATCTCTATCGGGTGCGCGCTCAGCGCTCCCGATGGGAGTAGCCCCCGAGGCTATGTTTGGCGACTTGTAGTCAAGCATAGGCTCAAAGTTCAGCTCTTCTTTCTTCTGTGAACATCTTACTGTTGACGAGCCCCCGAGTCCAAGTTGAGGTTTTCATATCGCATAATCTCCTTTTCTTATTCTTCTTCTTTGATATTATCGTCTGCTGTGCGCAGAATTTAACTCCTGTTGTAAATTATGTTCGCGGGATTTGCTGTAGCCCGAAGGCCCAATAGTACGTGCTTATAAATAAAGCGCCTGCTGATTAAGGTAAAAAACCCTAATCAGACTCCTCCTCCGCCGCATCATCTTCTTCCTCCATCTAGGGTTTTTCCGAGATTTTTCTGTTGTGCTCATGGCTGATGCTGAAGGTTCTCGTCTGACCCTTGGCTCCCCGGTGGCGCCACGAGGTCAGGGTCGCCCTCGTGGAAGTAAGAATAAGAACACCACGCCGGCCGCCGCAGGAACTTCTTCGGACGCTCCGGCTAAGCGTCGTCCCGGCCGCCCACCTGGTAGCAAGAACAAACCCAAAGTGACTAACGTCGCTCCAGGTCCAATCACTCCTCCTCCTGCTGCTCCAGCTGCTCCTGCTGCGCCTCCCCGGATCTTTTCCTTCCTTTGCATTGCCATGGCGCAGTGCCGTGAGATTCAGCGCCTGCCGCTGAATTTCACGAAGTTTATGGATGGCCGCGAACTGCGAGAGGCGGTTCTCCGTGAACAGTCTGGCGGTGGCATCCCATACGAGGTGGAGGTGTGGTATGATGGTGACGGCGAGCAGTACTTCAGGGGTGGCTGGTCACAGTTTGCTGAGGACCACGACATCCATCAAGGCTTCTTCATGGCCTTCGACTTCCATATCGGTACGTCGAAGTTTGACGTGAAGATCTACGATGGCACTCTTTGCCAGAAGGAGTATGAAGCTTGAAGTCTGCTTCCATTAGGACTTTGTTGTGTTTTTTTTATGTAATTTCATTTGATCATGTCCTTGCTACCATGCTTATCTGTAATAAATATTTGTACTTGGTGTCGACGTCTTTTGCTAGTACCATGAGAACAAGTCATGTTCTGAGGTATGCTTTCCATATATCGGGCTCTTTGCGAACCAAAAAAGGTAGGAATAATATCGGGTTCTTCTTATGAACCAAGTTCTCTCAATATTCATCGGGTTGTCTAAACAACCTCACAATGAAGAAAAGCCTCCAACTTGCCATAATAATTCTTTTCGTACGACCCAGGGGTTGAAGCCCCCGAGCGGAGAAGTAACAAAAGAATCGTACAATTTTGTCGAGTTCAACCCAAAGACCCCGACCTGTGGCCTCATGTTCTGGGTTCAGAAGGCTAACTCGAATATATTGATACCTCTATATTTAGTCTACGCGTAAAAACGTCGTAGCTGTTCTGCATTCCACGGGTTGCTCTCGTCCTTCCCAGTCTTCATATCTTGTAGTCGATATGCTCCTCCTGGTATTACTTCGGTGACGATGTAAGGTCCCACCCAAGGGGACTCCAATTTCCCGTGGCTGTCTTGCCTGAGTCGCAAAACAAGGTCTCCCACCACGAAGGATCGTGGACGAACTCGACTACTATGGTAGTTTCGTAAGCTTTGTTGATATTGCGTAGCCCTTTCTAATGATTTGTCTCTTGCTTCATCTAGCGCATCGACGTCGTCTTGCAATGCTTCTGTCGACGTCGCCTCGTCATACGCTATCACTCTTGGGGCCTCGTGTGTAACTTCGACTGGAAGCACGGCTTCTGCGCCATGGACCAAGAAGAAAGGAGTTTCTTGAGTTGCTGCATTGGGCGTAGTTCTTAGGCTCCAAAGAACGGAGGGAAATTCTTCTACCCAAGCGCTCTTGGCTTTCTCGAGAGGTGCTAAAAGCCTCTTTTTTATTCCACTACATATCAGGCCATTGGCTTTTTCGACTTGCCCGTTCGTCTTCGGGTGCGCCACAGATGCGAATTTGAGCTTGATCCCCAATCCGTCGCAGTAACTTTTGAATTCTTTTGAAGTAAAATTTGTCCCGTTGTCTGTGATGATGCTGTGTGGTACACCAAAACGAAAAACTATTGACTTGATGAAGCTGATTGCTGCTGTAGAATCTTGAGTTGTTACTGGGGCCGCTTCCACCCATTTGGTGAATTTATCGACTGCCACTAGCATGTAGACATGCCCTCCTGGCCAAGATTTGTGCAACTTTCCCACCATGTCAAGGCCCCATTGTGCGAAGGGCCAGGATAACGGTATTGTTTGTAGCTCCGCTGCTGGTGCATGCGGTCTGGATGCAAACCTTTGACATGCTTCACACTTTCGAACTATGTCTTTTGCGTCCTCAATGGCTGTTAGCCAGTAGAATCCCGCTCGAAAAGCTTTTGCTGCTATTGCTCTGCTGCTAGCATGATGGCCACATACTCCGCCATGTATGTCTTTCAATATTGCTTGCCCTTCCTGGGGTGTTACACAACGCTGTAAAACGCCGGTAATACTTCTCTTGTATAATTTTCCTTCCAACACGACAAATGCTTTCAATCTTCGAGTTATCCTCTTAGCCTCCACTGCATCTTCTGGTAGTTTTTATTTATCATGTACGCAAGATATGGCTGCATCCATGTTTCTTCTATCATCATGACCTCCTCTGGTTCTGTCGTAGCCCCCGAGCCTGCTGTGGTAGTCGAACTTTTAGCGCTTTTTATTGATCTTTCCGCTATTTCTTCCCAAAATACTCCAGACGGCACAGGTAAACATTGTGATCCGATATTTGCTAAAGTGTCGGCTTCTTCATTGCTGTTCCTGCTGATGTGCGAGACTTCGCATCCATCGAACGTTCCTTCTAGATAATGGTAAAAATTCTTGTAGGCCATCATGTTGTCATTGATTGTGTCACACCCGTTCATGACTTGCTGAACAACAAGGTTGGAATCTCCAAATATTTTTAGGCGAGTTGCTCCACAAGCTTTAGCCATCTTCATTCCATGCAACAAAGCCTCGTACTCCGCTTCATTGTTAGAAGCCTGCGGAAAGCTCATCCTTAAGACATATTTTAATTTGTCGCCATGAGGCGATATCAATACTACTCCTGCGCCTGCGCCTTGGACTCGCTTAGAACCGTCGAAGTACATTGTCCAAGTACTCGATAAATCTGGTGGTCCCGTGCTTTGCAGCTCGAGCCACTCTGCTGTAAAATCTGGCAAGATTTGCGACTTGATCGCCTTCCTTTTTTCGTACGTGATGTCCATGGGAGATAACTCGATTCCCCACAAAGAGACACGGCCCGTCGCTAAAGGGTTGTTCAATATGTTCGATAGTGGCGCTTCATTGACCACTATAATTGGGTGCACAGTAAAATACTGTCGTAATTTACGTGCAGTTGTGAAGACACTGTATGCCAACTTCTGATAATGCGGGTACCTCTGTTTGGTTGGAGATAGCACTTCACTGATGAAATATACCGGTCTCTGGACGCCATGGGCTTTGCCTTCTTCACTTCTTTCGACTACTAGAACTGTACTCACCACCTGATGGGTTGCGGCGATGTACAACAGCAGTGGCTCTTTTTCTTTAGGTGCGAACAACACTGGTGGCGTGGAAAGCACTTTTTTCAATTGCGCAAACGCTGCGTCTGCTTATTCTGTCCACTCAAATTTGTCGTCTGACTTCTTCATAAGTGCATAAAAAGGAAGCGCCTTCTCCCCTAGTCGAGCAACGAAACGACTTAATGCCGCGACGCGTCCTGCCAATTTCTGTACGTCGTGGAGTTTCGTGGGTTTCCCCATTGTTAGAATTGCTTGAATCTTCTCTGGATTTGCCTCTATTCCTCGTGCTGATACCAAGAACCCCAAAAGTTGTCCTGCTGAGACGCTGAAAGAGCACTTTGTTGGGTTAAGCTTAAGCTTGTACTTGCTCAGGTTGTCAAAGGTTTCTGCCAAGTCGCTGATTAGAGATTTCTCCTCTCTTGTGGTGATGACTACATCATCAATGTAGACTTGTATGTTGCGCCCTATTTGGCTCCCGAGGCAACTTTGCATCATCCTTTGATAAGTTGCTCTTGCATTTTTTAGACCGAACGGCATCACTTGGTAGCAAAACACCCCATACGGTGTGATGAAGGCCATTTTTTCTTCGTCTTCTTTCTTCAGTTTGATCTGATTATAGCCAGAATATGCGTCCAAAAAGGAAAGCCTTGCACATCCCACTGTTGAATCGATTATTTGATCGATGCGGGGTAAAGGGAAGGGATCCTTTGGACAATGCTTATTGAGAGATGTGTAGTCGACACATACTCTTTGTACGTCTGTGTTCTTCTTGGGTACTATGACTGGGTTCGACACCCAACTCGAAGTTTTGATTTCTCTGATGAATCCAGCATTTTCTAATCTGTGCAATTCTGACGCTATTGCCTTCCTCTTAGTTTCATCGAATCGTCGCAGTGGTTGCTTGACTGATTTTGCCTTGGGATCTACATTTAGTGCATGCTCGACGAGTTCCCTGGGAACCCCTGGCATGTCCGATGGACACCAGGCAAAAATTTCCCAGCGCTCACGGAGGAACTCGACGAGCGCGCCTTCCTATGCGGGATCCAAGTTCACCGCAATTGATGTTGTCTTGTTTGGATCAGTCGGGTGGACCTGAATTTTCTTTGAGTCCTGCGTTGTGTCGAAAGCCTTATCTGGCAGGGATCGTCGAACGTCGGGTAGCACGTTATGATCTGTTTCTCCTTTTAACCTCTCATATTCTGCTGTCATGCCAAAGGTTTGCGCCATCTTGTTGAATTCTCTGTCGCATGCGTTGGCTACTTTAAAGCTCCCTTGTACTGTAATTGTTCCTTTGGGCCCTGGAACTTTTAACGTGAGATACGCGTAGTGTGGTACTACCATGAATTTTGCAAATGCTGGGCGCCCCAGGATTGCATGATATTGTGACGGCCAATCCATAACTTCGAACTCCAGTTTCTCTCTTCTATAATTTTCGCTGCTGCCAAAGCAGACATCGAGTTCTATTCTTCCCAAAGGGTAGTTTGCTGCTCCTGGTACTATTCCGTGGAAAGAGCAATCTGTTGGCTTCAGACTCGTCAGCGAGATGCACATTGCCTTTAGTGTTCTAGCATATATTAAATTTATGCCGCTCCCTGCATCCATGAGCACTCTTCCGATGTCGTATCCTCCTATTTGCGCTTTTAGAACCATAGGCGAGTGGCCCGGCCTGGGAACTTTCCTTGGGTGATCTGCTCTAGTGAACTTGACTGGTTGCTCTGACCATCGTAGGTACTCTGTGGTAGCTGGTGGTGACGATATTGCTAGGTTTACTTGCCTGGATATGCTTTTTCGCTCTTTCTTTGACTTGGGCACCGGTTGAATCATGGCTGATATGTATACTTTCGACTCTAAGTGCTTTACTGGCCTTTGCATTTGATATCCTTGACTTCTATGTCTTTCTCCTTGCCTCACTTCTTGGCTTGAGCCCATGGCGTTTTGCAGCCTTAAGAATGTTCTGCAATCCTTCATCTGGTGATTTGAAACCCTTTTTCCGTCGAGATACGCATAGTGGATTCGACAAGGTCCGTATAGCATATCCTCGGCTGAGGGGCCGGAGTATCTTGATTTTTCTACTCCTTTCACATGGAACTTCCTACTTTCATACCCTTCCTCTTCTTCTAGCCTGTAACCCGCGGCTACCTGACTTCGCCTTCCTTGATTATCCCTGCTGCGGTGTCTCCTCCTTTGTCGACTTGTTCTGTCGACTTCTGGCGATCGTCCTCTTTTGTTGTTATACGCGTCCTCTCCATCAGCGAATTTGTTAACTTGTTCCATTAGCTCCGCTACTGTCGTAGGTCTTGTTCTTCCTATTTCTTCCACAAGATCTGAGCGACGAAGTCCTTCCGAAAAGGCGTCTATTGCTCGTTCGTCGGAGATGTCTTCTGCTGAGTTTTTGATTATACTCCAGCGTTGTATATAAGAACGTAGCGTTTCGCCTTTCTTCTGCACACATGCTTTAACTTCTTCCAATGATGCTGGGCGCTTGTAGGTGGAACGAAAATTTCTTGTGAATTGACTTTCAAGTTCCCCCCAGCTTCCAATGGATTCATCGGGTAGGGTGTTCAACCAGGACCGTGCGGCGCCGGTGAGATGTAACTGCAAACTTTGCATTGCAGTCGCCTTTGTTCCTCCTAGTATCTGTACTGCCTGTAGATAATCTGATAGCCATAAGGTAGGTTCTTGTGACCCGTCGTACTTATTCTGGTCGTGTGGTAGTTTGAATCCTTTGGGTACCCGCGTTTTGCGAACCCTGCGGGTAAAGCATAACGCACCCATATCTTTATCATCGTCTTCGTAATTTTCTTCCCTCCAAGCATGTCGCGATTTGTTTACTCGAGCTTGTGCTATTATACTTCTTGCATCCTCCTTCTTTTCCTGCTGCTTTTTCTCTTCTGATGATTCGCTATAGTCGTTGTCTGCGCGATTGTATCTGAACTTCTCCTTGTGATTTGTCAACTTCGTCTCTGGGCCTTGTTCCCTGATCTTACCTTCTACTATTCCGAGGCTTCGTATCGCGGCTCGGTGCATATCTTCTCGCGGGTCTCCATGCTCTGGTCTTGTGGCTAGTAAATATGCTTGTGCTGCTGCCAATGCTGCCTCTGGCGTTCTTTGTATCAAGTCATCTTCCTCCTCTTCTAGTTGCGGGGTGGGGCTCCTTGAGTACCCTTCTTCTCTTCCGCATGCTGTCGCCCCCTGTTGTGTTTTGGATCTCCGCGCCTCTCTCTGCTATATTCTGAATCTTCACTATGGTCTTCCCAGTATTCCTCCCTTGATATACTGTTGTTGTCTTGAAACACCCTGTCTCTTTCCTCCCTTAATTTCTTCTTGTGTTGATATAGTGCATACTGATATCCCATTAGAACTTCTCTTCTCGATCCCTCGGGTACTTCTGTACCATGATTAATGGCTGACTTAATCATTCTCCATTCCCCAGCCGAGACATGGACTTTCTCTTTTTCCTTTTTGTTGTGATCTTTCACTTTGTCGACTTTCCTGTCGACCTTTTTACTTCCTTCGCTATTGTTTCCTTCTTCTGCTTCAGTGATAATGACGCATAACTGATGTACTTTGGAGACGCCGCTGCTTCCTACGGCGAGGTCCTTTGCGTTGTTGTGCGTCCGACACACTTTTTCTTCTGAGTCGAAATTTTCCTGAATTTCGTCGCTTTCTGCGATTGATGCTTTTTCTAAGCTGACCGGCGAGTTTACCTCACTGGAAGAGCCTTCTGATGACTCCAATGCTTCCTCTGTTTTGGGCTTGCTTGCCGACGGATCTGGCTTTGTCGAATCCGAGAGGCGGGATGAACCCGATGGCCCGATGAGGATGCTCAAACTTCCAATTGTTAGTTCCACCTCTTGACTTCCGTCGACTTCTGAACTGCTGTTGGCTAAAAGCGAAAAAGCCGTCGAATTCATGATTCCAACGCCCCAGGTCCCCACGGTCGGCGCCAATTGACGAGGGTTAAACTCGACAAATGTCCTAGATGAAGGACTTAGGATCGGGGAGATAGGGCGTCAGATGAACTCGAAGGTAAAGTTAGTCGAAATAGGTGTGTATCAAAAGTAAACTTGGGTGTTCAACCTGGCTTGCTTTCAATCTGCCCCGCATCGTCCCCTCCTGGCCCCTATATATAGGTGGCCAGGTCTCGAGGATCGGGTAGGGTACGATACAGATTACAATATCGACATACGGTAAGAACTCGTATTCGACTATCATTACAATTGGGCCTAGCTCAACTGGCCTCAGGGGTACTCAACTAACGGGCTCTATTAACTATACCCTTGTCAGTGACCTAGCAGTGGCGGCGAGCATAGCCGTTCTGACCATGCCGATATCGGCATCGGCATCATTTGGAGGCTGTGGTGCTCGAATCATGGTGGAAATTGCGATACTATTTTTACATGCATAATATATAGAAAATAGCTAGATCTCTAAATCGATGCATACAAAGCTACATATATATTCTTGGTCATAATCCCCTTATCTAAAGGGGATGGATGCATGGCTTCACGTCGTCGTCGCTTTCATCGTCAGTATCTTCGTTGTCCGTGTAGTAGTACTTCCTGCACATTGTTCCGTTGAACACCTTCACTGTGAGCACATCATCGCCTTCATATTTGAAGTGTAGGAAGCAACCGAAATCCACACCGTGCGCGATGGTGAAATTCTCCCAGCCCTTGTCAAGGTACATCCGGCCTTGTTCGTCAAATAGGACCTCCACAGTCCAGAGACGAGGACCGCAGTCAGCTGCTCGCAGATACACCTTAGCAGGCTCCTAGCCGTCAAGATAGTCTGCAAACTTTTTGGGAGTGCCTGCAAAGAGATCGAGCACCGATCGTTTAAAATTAACAGTTTTTTCGAACATGCACATAATTAATCACATGCATCATATATGTGGGAACACGTACATACCTTCTTGGCCAAAGGGTCTTCATAGATGGCGATAAAGAACTCCTCTATGATCAATGACAGTGTTGACGGTGGTGGTGGCAATGATGATGATCCACCACCCCGGCCGCCCCTTCCCCTTCCCCTTCCCCTTCCCCTTCCGGTCGATGTCCGAGACGTGGAAGCCATGGCAATGGATCAAGTGTATGTGAATGAAGAAGAGAGAGGCAGAACCTATTGACATGAGAGATGGCCGTTGTGGGGGTTTATAAGGGAGAGATGACCGTTGTGGGGTTTACACCATAAATTAAGGTAGAGATGACCATTGTGGGGTTTACACAATAAATTAAGGAGGAGATGACCGTTGTGGGGGTTTATATCTCAACAAAAAAGTAATGCGGACTATCTTGACGGAAATGGAAATTCGTGATAGTTTATCATTTTACCATGAAAAGTAATGCCCAAAAGAAATGGAAATTCGTGATAGTTTATCATTTTACTGTGAAAAGTAATGCCTAAAAGAAATGGAAATTCGTGATAGTTTATCATTTTACTGTGAAAAGTAATGCCTAAAAGAAATGGAAATTCGTGATAGTTTATCATTTTACCGTGAAAAGTAATGCCTACAAGAAATTCGTGATTACCAAACTTGTTGAATCCGGTGGCAAACTCGTTATTTAGCATACATAGAGGGGTAGTAGTTTGCCACCGACAGATAGAGAGAGGGTGGCCATGATGAGAGAGAAAGAGGGTTTATCCTGCCCGTTAGATCATAGGATCGATGGTGGGTGGGCACGATCCGTGTGACAACAGCTTGATAAATCAGGCCAAGTTTGGGCTTCTGTGAGAAGGGAGAGGGTAAAACTGAGTAGTATCAAGGATCCAAGGGCAAGTAAATAGTAAACAGGCTAAGGAATTCAAATAAGAGATTTAGAAAAAGAAAAACACATGTTTTATACAATGAAACCCAGGTTGGCCTATCTTAAAGTATTAGCAATTCAAATATACATGAATGTGAAAATTATGGCCTCATTCAGACAAACTATGTTTTGGGTATAGATGTTTTGAGAAGAGGTTTGAGTGGAAAGCCATGAACCTTCATAGCTACTAGTGATTTGAGAAGTGGACATTTGTGTTAAAACTTGATTTATATATAATTGTTATGATTTCCTACATGGCAGGTCGCGTAACAAGACTCCATGAGTAGAACGCACTATGATTTTATTTTATTTTAATTTTTTTGCGCATGAAATGACTCAATTAGATAGCTTAATCCCATTTGTTGACTCTCTATTGACCAGCCACTTGAGGGTAAAACTGAGTATATTGCACTAGCCAGTATTAGTACTTGAGGGGAAAACTGAGTACATATATTTTTCCAGTGTAAGACTCGAGGGTAGAACTGAGTACACGTAATGGTGCAGACGTGCAGTACCACGAACACGTGTCACAGTGCCTGTACAGAGACCAACCGTCACTTTGCCTATACAGATCCCCTCTCCCCCTCCCTCTGCACACAGTCTCATTCTCACTCACGCATGCAACCATGCCTCTCACGTCCCATCACCTTCTCCAAATCGAAGGAAAAAACCCCAACCACCCTACGCGCACTCCCCTGCCGACGATAGAGAAGAAGAATGCGCCGGCGGCCGTCGCCCCCGAGCCCGTCGCCTCCGAGCCCATCGCCTCCGAGCCCGTCGCATCTGAGCCCGTCGCCACCGAGCCCGTCGCATCTGAGGCCGTCACCTCCGAGGGCGGCGCATCCAAGCGTGGCGCCTCCGTGAACTGGGCCTCTCTCATGGCTGACGGACCACTTCACAAGATCGGCGACTGCTTACTGGCGGATGAGGAGTACGTGAACACCTACTCTGCTTTGAGGCAAGTTTGTAGAAATTGGCGCTCAGATTTACCTGAGCCCGATGTGCACCTGCACGAATGGATCATGGTAGAACACGCCCTTCCACGTGCCGCGGAGTTTTCCTTCCTCCACCTCCACATATCCCGCTACGTCACCATCGATCTAACGAAAGTTCATGCAAGATTCAAATTCCTCCATATCTATAGAGTTTATCTATTTTTATTTTCAATCGTAAACATCTTAGTGCTGAATGTTATCTTCATCAATATATTTTCGATACTACTTCATCGGCTTTTGCCGTGGCGTCATCATGCTTGCCTAGAAGAACCAGCCACACAAGATACGGCTTCTGAACCCACTCACAAAGACATTGAACACTATGTTTGAGGCGCAGATGCCATCTGTTATTGTGGAGTCAGTCGCTGTAATGAAGTCCCCGACTATGGTCTTCATTTCCATAAGTTACCCCATGGAAATTGCTTGGGTCGATGAGAGCACTCCAACTAAGGGTACAGATGAAGATTGGGGAGAAGGAATATTTTCGATCGAGCACCATTCTCTGCGTTGCATTACCCCATTCAATGGTGAATTGTATGCAATAGCTGTGAACAATTTTGAGTTCGGAAAATTAGTGTGCATCAACAATGTCTAGTTGGAGCAGCGCGCGAGCACTGTCAACATGGAGACACTATTTTCATTTTCAGAACTTGGAAATGATTCCAAGTTCTACCTTGTGAAGTCGGATGGTGATCTGCTGCTTGTGTTATTGGGCAGCAGCAGTGACAACAGACATTTGGATGAAGGTCAACCATTGGTATACCATGTGGACACTGAGAGCCGCTCTCTCCATGCCGTCAGTAGCATTGGCAGTCATGCCTTCTTCGTCAATTATATTTGGTGTATCTCCGTCGACACCAGAGTGTACCCAACACTTCGACCTGGCTGCATCTACTACGCGGATTTGGGTTATATCAGAGAGTACTTTGATGATATAAAGGCCTGGGATGAGTGGCCACGACGTGTGGATAGATTAGGATACTACGGTCTGAGAAATAAACAAAGGCCATACCATTTGGAGGATGTATTGGCTGCACACTGCAGACGGAAGGAGTTCAATGAATATTTCCTTCATATCATGGAATGTGGCGATGAAGAAATATATAATAAATGAAGAACAGATTCATTCATCCTGGGGTATCCTAATCTTCATGTTGGCCATACATTGCGTCTTGTATTATTTTCAGCTTAGTTTGTCGTGAACATTAACATCGTTATTGGCTGCTTTTGGCTGCTGTATGCAGTTTATGTATTATACTTAGTTTTCTGGATTTATTATGCTGCTATGAATTTATCCTATACTAGCTTCTAGATTTGCTACTAGATTTGTTACCATATTAGGCAAAAAACGAGGACCAAAAGGCAACAATTGTTGAAGAAAGACAGAAATAGAAGCTTCTCTAGATTTGATACTAATTTGGTGAAAAGAGAGAGAACTGTTACAGAGAGAGGGAAAAAAGGCGCTCTGAAAAATGCCAATTTGGGCTGAGAGAGACAGAACCGAGCTCTCACGTACAACCAAACGCGGTCTCGTTTTGTCCCACGCGGTCCCTTTCTGCCAGCCCCACGTGACGCGGCCCCACACAACGCGGCCCCACACATCAGCACGGAACGGTCAACTAAACGGGAATCCTCCCGTCCGAGCTCCTTCTGATGGTTTCAGACAAGGGCTTGGGCAAAACTGAGGAAAAACTGAGGAGCTGGGAAAAACTGAGTACAACTAAGGACCTGAGGGCACAAAAATATAAATCTCTTTATTTTATGGAGAGACACCACTAGTGAACTGTGGACCCCGGTCCAATTTCCTTTACATTGTTACACCGTTTTATTATTACTCGCACTGTTTACTTTCTTGCATACTACTATTGCTTTTCACTCGATACGCTCATACCTTTGTTTACAGCAAACCGGTGAGATTGACAACCTCATCGTAAGTTGGGAGCAAAGTATTTGGTTGTGTTGTGTGCAGGTTCCACGTTGCTACTAGTTGAAGACGCGCTAACAAGTATCGTTAACGGCCCTTGTTGGAGTGTCACTAAGCTAGCAAGCATCACCTTCTTAAGTTTGGCTTTCTCCTACTGGTTCGATAAACCTTGGTTTCTTACTGAGGGAAAACTACTGCTGTGCTCATCATACCTTCCACTTGGGGTTCCCAACTGGTCGGTGATCTATATATCAACACCGGCGCCATCAAATACCCTTCAGACGCCGGTCGCCAACACCCTCCGTACCTCATCCCTTAGGATCGATTTGAGCGCAACCACCTCTAGCAGCTAGCATGTTGTGTGTGGCTATTCCCTTTTTGTTCTTCATCCTAATCTCACCCTGTGCTCCATACCTTCAGATCGGTTCAACCGTCCTTAAGATGGCGAGTAGCAGCTTTCGATTTGTAGGTCTTCGTTCCCCTATCGACAACTGATCGGGGATCAACCACCTCCTTTCAAGATGGGGAGCAACAGCTCCTGTACGACATCCTTCCTCAAGACGGTGGAGCATTAACTAATGTGATGCGGGCATACCCATCTCTGGCGGAGATTATTTTTTTGTCCTTGATTTTTTGTTGCACGGAGATCTTCATGCTTGTGGTCAGTCATATTTCCAATGCTCATTTGACGTACAGTATTCCTCCTCCAGTTTCATGCATTGAAGCTGTTTGATGAATTGACCAATTAAGACATAGCTCATTTTCTAATTGCTTTCAAGGCCTTCAAGGCTTCAACATGTATGCCAATGAATTTGTGATCTGGTTTGCATATTGTATTGATTCTCTGATGGATTTCTTACATAATGGAGTGCGTCCTTCTTCGTCTCCAGGCCCGTCCGCATCGCAGGAACCAGTACCCGCCATCAGCATCGGCTCTGTGTCCTGATGCGTGGTGAATGACCAGCCCATTGGGAACCCCAAGAGGAAGGTGTGATGAGTATAGCAGCTAGTTTTCCCTCAGTTAGAAACCAAGGTTTAATATCGTTCAGGAGAGGAGAGACAATGACGACTGAAGGTGATGCTTGCTAGTTTGCGACAGCAGCGGACAATTTATATATGGCGCCTCGTCCAAGCTTTGCTTGCTAGCTGCAACGTGGAACCTGCACACACACAAACAAATACTTTGCTCCCAACTTATGATGAGGTTGTCAATCTCACCGGTTTGCTTGAAACAAAGGTTATGAGTGTATCGAGTGGAAAATAGTAGAGTATATGCGAGTAAAGTAAACAGTGCGGGAAAAGTAAACAGGTGATTGCAATATGATTAAAATAGGACCGGGGTCCACAGTTCACTAGTGGTGTCTCTCCATAGATAAAATAACATGCTGGGTAAACAAATTACAGTTGGGCAATTGATAGAATAAAGATAACGTGATATGTCAAGAAGATCACTATGAGATTTACTCTGGGCATTACAACAAAATACATAGACCGCCATCCAACTGCATCTATGACTAATAATCCACCCCCGGGGATATCATCCGAACACCCTAGAAGTATTAAGTTGCGAACAACAGATAATTGCATTAAGCAAAGTGTGTAATGTAAACAAAGCATATGCTCTTGAGCATATGAATGTTGTTTTCTCCCTAGTAGCAACAGCACATCTACCACCTTAGAGGTTTCTGTCACTCCCCCAGGTGAAATAGAGACATGAACCCACTATCGAGTATAAATACCCCCTCTTGGAGTCACTAGCAACTACTCGGCCAAGATAGCTACTAACAACGGAGAGCATGCAAGATCATAAACAACATAGAGATAACAAAAGATATAATTCAGTACAACAACTTAATCATAAACACCAATATTCATCGGATCCCAACAAACCAACATCATAGAATTACATAACGGTGATCTCAATCATGTAGGGCAGCTCATGAGTTCTAAACATGAAGCACATGGTGGAGAAGACAACCATCTAGCTACTGCTATGGACCCATAGTCCAAGGTAGACTACTCACTCATCGCTCCGGAGGCAAGCATGGCGATGAAGAAGACCTCCGGTGGCGATTCCCCTCTCCGGCAGGGTGCCGGGAAGAGCTTTTGGACCCTCCCGATCTTCGGGTCGACGACAGCGGCGGATCGCGATGTATTCTGGAAAACTGATCGGGGACTTAGGTTTTTCTCGTCGGGGGGTACTTATAGGCGAAAGGGCGATGTCAGAGGGGGTCCCACGCACCCTCACACGTGGCTGGCGCGGCCAGGGGCCTGGCCGCGCCGCCTGTGTGTGTGGGGCCCACGTGGCCCTACTCCTTCTCTCCTTCGGATGTCTGGAAGCTTCCGGGTAAAATATGACTTCAGGAACTTGTTTCGTCCAATTCTGAGAATATTTCCTGTGTATCACTTCTGAAACACAAAAACAGCAGAAAACAGGAAACTGGCACTGTGGCACTTCGTTAATAGGTTAGTTCCGGAAAATATATAAAAGTGCCACTAAGTGTAACGAAACAATAGGCAAATGGTGTAAAAACAAGCATGGAGCATCAAAAATTATAGATACGTTTGAGACGTATCAAGCATCCCCAAGCTTAACTCCTGCTCGTCCTCGAGTAGGTAAGTGATAACAAAGAATAATTTTTGAGGTGACATGCACCTACACAATCTTGATCATATATGCAAGCATTGGTGAGCTGGGATCAATAGAACTTAAAACATGGGCATGAAAGATATAATCATGACAATAAGAACTTAGCAACCATGTTGTAAACATGCAAATGAACACAAACAAAAGATCATGATAATGAAACAATGAAAGTCAAACGTGTGTTCAAATCATAAGGAAAAACATACAAAAGGTTTTCAGCTTGTCCTTCAAAGAGAGCAAAACATAAATGCATAGGACACCTCAAAGTTTAAGAGGGCGACTAGATACAAATAATTTAAGAACAAGTGAAACCAACAATATGAGTCAATCAATGAACTTTGGGACAATGCATATCACACTAAGAATGACAACTATGCTCTCTTAATGGTGCATAAAGAAAGAAGGTGGTGACTCAACATAAAAGTAAAAGAAAGGCCCTTCGCAGAGGGAAGCAGTGATTGCAAGTTTTATAACCTTCAAAAATTATGGTACTTACCGGCTTTGAGCTCTCATTGCCCCCATCATAAGCATCTTGAATGGTTAAAGTTAATGCGAGAACAGTTATGATGCATATGCTTGACAAATCATAAGTTGAAAACCTCGTGTCCCGTGAATACGAGTACCCAAACCATGCTAATTTACTTAGAGTCCCAAGCAAGGCTCTTGTCATTGTAAGTATATGCATATCATTGAGAACCGCCAATGGGGTACCTCCGTGCCCGATGACATGGAACAAGCCCACACCAAAATGACAGGACAAGCAGACAATGAACACCTCGACATCTCTTTTATTTGCTATATTGTTTAGCTTTTTAATGTGAGATGCGTCGTCGAATGTTCACCATGGGTATGCTGCAAATTTCCACCATGAATTATGCATGGCTTAGATTGGCGGCCCGGCGTTTCCCTAACACATATACAAACTCCATGATCCCTACAAGATTCCCAATTCATTTCACACAGCGGGCATCCATAAACAAAAGATCACGATATCAACTCAAAAAGAAGTGCAATGTTGAAAGCTTGCCCCATGACAGCATGGCTGGGCTAGAATCCAACTTACAACTTGCAAGCATAACAACTCAACATAAAAGACCACAATGTCAAAATTTTAAGAACAGGAAAAAGTAAAGTGTGCCTTCCGGTTCGTGAGAGCTTTACTGACCGAATTTCGCATAACACTGGTAAGAGTTTAATTTGAAGAGAATATAAAAGCAAGTCAAATTTACTTGGAATAGCAAATTGCTAGTAGGTATGTATGGTGGACACTTTGGAAAACTTGGCTTTTAGGAGTTGGATGCACGAGTAGAGCTCATACTCAGTACAAGGCGAGGGCTAGCAAAAGACCGGGAGCGACCAACTAAGAGAGCAATAATGGCCATAATCATGCAAAGCGACAAAGCGACATTAAAAGAAGCATACGATGGCATCAAAAGTCAAAAAATAAATGATCATGAAGGCTAATGGCGACTTTGTAAGAGTCTAACATGTGTGAGCATGCGCCAAGTCAACCCAAATAAAGCATCAAGGAGAAAACCAAAATAATGCTTCCATACAATAAAAACAACGCATGATTTTTTCAAAGGCTCATTAAGCAATCTCAGTTATTTGAGACAAGTCATGCTACAGAAAAACTACTAAGCATACTATCAAAAAGACATCAAGCATGACATGAAAAAGCCTAAGCCGCAGTCTACACAAGCTCCTTCTTGTACCACTATTTTGCACAAAGCTTTTTCTCTTTTCCAACACCATTTGAAATTTTTAAAGACACCTCTTTTGATGAAAACCAATAAAGATCAGAGGCAAAAATACACCTTGATGAAAAGATATGACAAGATCTGAACGCATATCAAGGCGAAAACGAAAACCAAAAGCAGTAGGAGAAAAAGTAGAATGCTCGATTTTTAATAAGAGTGAAAACTAGAGCATTCTTTGCATATGAAAACGAGTACATCTCCTCCAAAGGAAATTTGTTGGGGTCCAACCATTTATTGCAGCAAACAAACAAACTAAACCAACTAAGAAAACTAAAACAACTGACGCTCCAAGAAAAACACATAGTGCATGAAGCAATAAAAATATAGTGTTTTGATAGGTGACCTGATTTTTGCCGATGAAGAAGGGGTGCCTCGGGGGCATCCCCAAGCTTTGACGCTTGTACTTCTTGGATATTTCTTGGGGTGATGCATGGGCATCCCCAAGCTTGAGCTTTTGTCCATTCTTCAACTCATCTCATCATTCTCCAATCCATACACTTGAAAACTTCCTTCATACAAAACTAAACACAATTCTATTAGCAACATTAGTGCAAGCATAACATATAATCAATCCTCTATTTGCTTCAGGTTTCAACTCAAAACCACCACATATATAGCAAATACTACTGTAGCAACTTCCCAAAAAGTTCCGTGATCAAAAGAACTCAAAAGAAAGCGATAAAGTGGCAAACACAAATATTGGCAGAAATCTGTCAAAACTGAACAGCTGACAAAGGTTGATTTTTTGAGGGATTTTCTATTGCTCAAATACAAAAGTGTTCAACTAAGAAAAGTTTGGATATAACCTGGGGCATATGCACAAGAAATCGCAGGTCCAAAAGATAAACAGAGAATTTTCATGAATTTTTACGGTGCAGCACCGAAAACAGTTTCAGGACAGCAACATCCCCAAATCTTTACCTCACTCAAATTAGAGGCTTCTCTTGGCACAAAAACGAAATAAACAAGATAAGGAGCAGTCATTACAGTAGTAATGACTTCCAAGACTCAAATAAAAGAAAAAGTGCTGAAAAGAAAACAATGGGTTATCTCCCAAGAGTGCTTTTCTTTAACGCCTTTGAGCTAGGCGCAGAAAATTGCGAATCAAGTATTATCAAGTGATGAAGTGCTAAGATCAACAGCAGAGATCTTTTCAACAATGAAGGAAAATGTGTTCAACTGAGTTTTTGAAACTCCTTTACGATCACGCTCTGGCACACTACTTTCATCAAAAAGATTTTTAGGGCAAATCCAACTGGAATTCTTTTCCCAAGCATCATGAATTCCTATAAGTTCATAAGGTATTGGTACTTTAAAATCATCGGGCGTACCAACAACCTTTACAGGCGAGCCAAGCTTATTAAACTTCTTAAAAACTTTCCTAGCCTCAATTGCAACATCTCTAAATTCTGTGCGCAAGGTTTCTAAGATAAAAGCTTTCTTTTCGGGATCCTCAATTTCATGAAGCTTAAGAACATGTATTGCGTAGAAGAGTTAAGACTAGCAAACCTAGCTTCTAACATGTGAACTAAATGAGCAGAAGCAACTTCATAACTAGGAGCTAACTCAACCAAAGACTTTTCCTCAACTTCCTTATACATACTAATGTGATTAAAGTACTCCTCAATGTTACTTTTGCCAATAATCGAACCACTACCTACAGAGAGGTCCTCCAGAACGTACTTAGGGATCAACATGATAAACTAAAGTAAAGAAATAACAACTACCAAGGATTCTAATTTTTTTGGGTTTTTGATATAAAACGATGCAGGTAAAATAAATAAAGTAAAGCAAAACAATAAAACAAAGTAAAAGATGTGTGTGCGAAAAACTCCCCTCGCAGAAGTTTTCTCTTCCTCCCCGGCAACGGCGCCAGAAAATTAGCTTGATGCGTGGTGAATGACCAGCCCGTTGGGAACCCCAAGAGGAAGGTGTGATGAGTATAGCAGCTAGTTTTCCCTCAGTTAGAAACCAAGGTTTAATATCGTTCAGGAGAGGAGAGACAATGACGACTGAAGGTGATACGTGCTAGTTTGCGACAGCAGCGGACAATTTATATATGGTGCCTCGTCCAAACTTTGCTTGCTAGCTGCAACGTGGAACCTGCACACACACAAACAAATACTTTGCTCCCAACTTACGATGAGGTTGTCAATCTCACCGGTTTGCTTGAAACAAAGGTTATGAGTGTATCGAGTGGAAAACAGTAGAGTATATGCGAGTAAAGTAAACAGTGCGAGAAAAGTAAACAGGTGATTGCAATATGATTAAAATAGGACCGGGGTCCACAGTTCACTAGTGGTGTCTCTCCGTAGATAAAATAACATGCTGGGTAAACAAATTACAGTTGGGCAATTGATAGAATAAAGATAACGTGATATGTCAAGAAGATCACTATGAGATTTACTCTGGGCATTACAACAAAATACATAGACCGCCATCCAACTGCATCTATGACTAATAATCCACCCCCGGGGATATCATCCGAACACCCTAGAAGTATTAAGTTGCGAACAACAGATAATTGTATTAAGCAAAGTGTGTAATGTAAACAAAGCATATGCCCTTGAGCATATGAATGTTGTTTTCTCCCTAGTAGCAACAGCACATCTACCACCTTAGAGGTTTCTGTCACTCCCCCAGGTGAAATAGAGACATGAACCCACTATCGAGCATAAATACCCCCTCTTGGAGTCACTAGCAACTACTCGGCCAAGATAGCTACTAACAACGGAGAGCATGCAAGATCATAAACAACATAGAGATAACAAAAGATATAATTCAGTACAGCAACTTAATCATAAACACCAATATTCATCGGATCCCAACAAACCAACATCATAGAATTACATAACGGTGATCTCAATCATGTAGGGCAGCTCATGAGATCTAAACATGAAGCACATGGTGGAGAAGACAACCATCTAGCTACTGCTATGGACCCATAGTCCAAGGTAGACTACTCACTCATCGCTCCGGAGGCAAGCATGGCGATGAAGAAGACCTCCGGTAGCGATTCCCCTCTCCGGCAGGGTGCCAGGAAGAGCTTCTGGACCCTCCCGATCTTTGGGTCGACGACGGCGGCGAATCGCGATGTATTCTGGAAAACTGATCGGGGCCTTAGGTTTTTCTCGTCGGGGGGTACTTATAGGCGAAAGGGCGATGTCAGAGGGGGTCCCACGCACCCTCACACGTGGCTGGCGCGGCCAGGGGCCTGGCCGCGCCGCCTGTGTGTGTGGGGCCCATGTGGCCCTACTCCTTCTCTCCTTCGGATGTCTGGAAGCTTCCGGGTAAAATATAACTTCAGGAACTTGTTTCGTCCAATTCTGAGAATATTTCCTGTGTATCACTTCTGAAACACAAAAACAGCAGAAAACAGGAAACTGGCACTGTGGCACTTCGTTAATAGGTTAGTTCCGGAAAATGTATAAAAGTGCCACTAAGTGTAACGAAACAATAGGCAAATGGTATAAAAACAAGCATGGAGCATCAAAAATTATAGATACGTTTGAGACGTATCAAGCATCCCCAAGCTTAACTCCTGCTCGTCCTCGAGTAGGTAAGTGATAACAAAGAATAATTTTTGAGGTGACATGCACCTACACAATCTTGATCATATATGCAAGCATTGGTGAGCTGGGATCAATAGAACTTAAAACATGGGCATGAAAGATATAATCATGACAATAAGAACTTAGCAACCATGTTGTAAACATGCAAATGAACACAAACAAAAGATCATGATAATGAAACAATGAAAGTCAAACGTGTGTTCAAATCATAAGGAAAAACATACAAAAAGTTTTTAGCTTGTCCTTCAAAGAGAGCAAAACATAAATGCATAGGACACCTCAAAGTTTAAGAGGGCGACTAGATACAAATAATTTAAGAACAAGTGAAACCAACAATATGAGTCAATCAATGAACTTTGGGACAATGCATATCACACTAAGAATGACAACTATGCTCTCTTAATGGTGCATACTATATAGAAAATAGCTAGATCTCTAAATTGATGCATATGAAGCTACATATATATTCTTGGTCATAATCCCCTTATCTAAAGGGGATGGATGCATGGCTTCACGTCGTCGCTTTCATCGTCAGTATCTTCGTCGTCCGTGTAGTAGTACTTCCTGCACAATGTTACGTCGAACACCTTCACTGTGAGCACATCATCGCCTTCATATTTGAAGTGTAGGATGTAGCCGAAATTCACACCATGCGTGACGGCGAAATTCTCTCAGCCCTTGTCGAGGTACATCCGGCCTTGTCTGTCAAATAGGACCTCCACGGTCTAGAGACGAGGACCGCAGTCAGCTGCTCGCAGATACACCTTTGCGGGCTCCTGGCCGTCAAGATAGTCCGCAAACTTTTGTGGGAGTGCCTGCAAAGAGATGGAGCGCCGATCGTTTGAAATTAAAGGCTTTTTAGAACATGCACATAATTAATCACATGCATCATATATGTGGGAACCCGTACGTACCTTCTTGGCCAAAGGGTCTTCATAGATGACGATTAAGAACTCCTCTATGATCAATGGCAGTGTTGACGGTGGTGGTGGCAATGATGATGATCCACCACCCAGGCCGCCCCTTCCCCTTCCCCTTCCGGTCGGCGTCCGAGATGTGGAAGCCATGGCAATGGATCAAGTATATGTGAACAAAGAAGAGAGAGGCAGAAATGAAGAAGAGAGAGGCAGAACCTATTGACATGAGGGATGGCCGTTGTGGGGGTTTATAAAGGCGAGATGACCGTTGTGGGGTTTACATAATAAATTAAGGAGGAGATGACCGTTGTGGGTGTTTATATCTCAACAAAAAAGTAATGCCTAAAAGAAATGGAAATTTGTGATAGTTTATTATTTTACCGTGAAAAGTAGTGCCTAAAGGAAATTCGTGATAGTTTATCATTTCACCGTGAAAAGTAATGCCTAAAGGAAATTCGTGAAAAGTAATGCCTAAATGGAAATTCGTGATAATTTATTATTTTACCGTGAAAAGTAATGCCTAAATGGAAATTCGTGATAGTTTATCATTTCACCGTGAAAAGTAATGCCTAAAGGAAATTCGTGATAGTTTATTATTTTACCGTGAAAAGTAATGCCTAAATGGAAATTCGTGATCGTTTATCATTTTACAGTGAAAAGTAATGCCTATAAGAAGTGGAAATTCGTGATTACCAAACTTGTTGAATCCGGTGGCCAACTCATTATTTAGCATACATAGAGGGGTAGTAGTTTGCCACCGACAGATAGAGAGAGGGTGGCACGATCCTGCCCGAGGATTGACGGTAGGTGGGCACGATCCGTGTGACAACAACTCGACCAATCAGGCCATGTTTGGGCTTCTGTGAGAAGGGAGAGGGTAAAACTGAGTAGTATCAAGGATACAAGGGCAAGTAAATAGTAAACAGGCTAAGGAATTCAAATAAGAGATTTAGAAAAAGAAAAACACATGTTTTGTACAATGAAACCCAGGTTGGCCTACCTCAAAGTATTAGCAATTCAAATATACATGAGTGTAAAAATTATGGGCTCATTCAGACAAACTATGTTTTGGGTATAGATGTTTTGAGAAAGGGTTTGAGTGGAAAGCCATGAACCTTCATAGCTACTAGTGATTTCAGAAGTGGCCATTTGTGTGAAAACTTGATTTATATATGATTGTTATGATTTCCTACGTGGCAGGTCGCATAACAAGACTCCATGAGTAGGAGGCACTATGATTTTATTTTTTTGAATTTTTTTGCACATGAAATGACTCAATTAGATGGCTTAATCCCATCTGTTGACCAGCCACTTGAGGGTAAAACTGAGTATATTGCACTAGCCAGTATTAGTACTCGAGGGGAAAACTGAGTACAGATATTTTTCCAGTGTAAGACTCGAGGGTAGAACTGAGTACACGTAACGGTGCTGACGTGCAGTCCCACGGACGCGTATCGCGGTGAGCAGCGGTTAGCCGCGCGGTGCGCGTGTTGAGACCAAAAGTCAACTGCTGAGACGAACCGTCACTTTGCCAGTACAGAGCCCCTCACTCCCTCCCTCTGCACACAGTCTCATTATAACTCACGCACGCAACCACGCCTCTCACGTCCCATCACCTTCTCCAAATCCAAAAAGCCCCAACCGCCCTACGCGCGCTCCCCTGCCGGCGATGGAGAAGAAGAATGCGCCGGCGGCCGTCGCCCCCGAGCCCGTCGCCTCCGAGCCCATCGCATCCGAGCCCGTCGCCGCCGAGCCCGTCGCATCTGAGGGCGGCGCATCCAAGCGCGGCGCCTCCGTGAACTGGGCCTCTCTTAAGGGTGACGGACCACTTCACAAGATCGGCGACTGCTTACTGGCGAACGAGGAGTACGTGGACACCTACGCTGCTTTGAGGAAAGTTTGTACAAATTGGTGCTCAGATCTACCTGAGCCCGACGTGCACCTGCACGAATGGATCGTGGTAGAACACGCCCTTCCACGCACCGCTGAGTTCTCCTTCCTCAACCTTCGCACATCCTGCTATGTCACCATCGATCTAACGGAAGTTCATGCAAGGTTTAAATTCCTCCATATCTATAGAGTTAATCTATTTTTATTTTCAATCGTAAACATCTTAGTGCTGAATGTTATCTTCATCAACTCCCTTTTAGATACTACTTCGTCGGCTTTTACCGTGGCGTCATCGTGCTTGCCCAGAGGAACCAACCGCACAAGATACAGCTTCTGAACCCACTCACAAAGACATTGAATGCTACGTTTGAGGCGCAGATGCCATCTATGATTGTGGAGTCAGTCGCTGTAATGAAGTCCCCGACTATGGTCTTCATTTGCACAGGTTACCCCAATGAAATTGCTTAGGTCGATGAGAGCTCTCCTACTAAGGATATAGATGTAGAAGATTGGGGAGAAGGAAGATTTTCGATCGAGGACGATTCTCTACGTTGCCTTACCCCGTTCAATGGTAAATTGTATGCAATAGCTGTGAACAATTTTGAGTTCGGAACATTAGTGTGCACCAACAATGTCCAGTTGGAGAAGCGCGCGAGCACTATCAATATGGAGACACTATTTTCATTTCCAGAACTTGGAAATGACAAGTTCTACCTTGTAGAGTCTGATAGTGATCTGCTGCTTGTGTTATTCGGCAGCAGCACTGGCAACATGCATTTGGAAGAAGGTCAACCATTGGTGTACCGTGTGGACACTGAGAGCCGCTCTCTCCATGCCGTCAACATTGGCAGTCGTGCCTTCTTCGTCAGTTATAAACGGTGTATCTCCGTCGACACCAGAGTGCACCCGACAGTTTGACCTGGCTGCACTACTACAAGGGCGGTTATATCAGACAGTACTTTGATGATAGAAAGGCCTGGGATGAGTGGCCACGACATATGGATAGATTAGATTCTGACGGTATGAAAATAGAACAAAGGCCATACCGTTTGGAGGATCTATTGGCTGCACACTGCAGACGGAAGGAGTTCAGTTAATATTTTTTTCGTCTCATGGAATATAGCGACTCTGAAATATATGATGAAGAATGAAGAACCTTCATGTTGGGCATACATTGCGTCTTATATTATTTTCAGCTTAGTTTGTCGTGAACATTAACATCGTTATTGGCTTCTTTTGGCTACTGTATGCATTTTATGTATTATACTATACTAGCTTCTAGATTAGCTTCTAGATTTGTTATCATATTGGGCAAAAAAAAACGAGGGCCAAAAGGCAGCAATCATTGAAGAAAGACAGAAATAGAAGCTTCTCTAGATTTGATACTAATTTGGTGAAAAGAGAGAGAACTGTTTACAGAGAGAGAGGGGAAAAAGGCGCTCTGAAAAGGCGCTCTGAAAAGGCAATGCCAATTTGGCCCGAGAGAGACAGAACCGACCTCTCACGTACAACCAAACGCGGTCTCGTCCTGTCCCACGCAGTACCTTTCTACCAGCCCCACGTAACGCGGCCCCACACGACGCAGCCCCACATGTCAGCACGGAAATGGTCAACTTAACGGAAATCCTCCCGTCCGAGCTCCTTCTGAGGGTTTCAGACAACGGCTTGGGGAAAACTGAGGAAAAACTAACGAGCTGGGGAAAACTGAGTACAACTAATGACCTGAGGGCACGAAAATAGAAATCCCTATATTTTATGAGTATTGCTTATTTGCTTATGCGTATTACAGTTACATGATGCAGCAAATGAAGGTTTATTTTATTGAGAAAAATATGGGCAACCCTTATTAGTTTTGGTTTTAATGTATAGTAACCTAGCAGAGTAAAACTTCTTACAAGCGTTTTTTTATAGCATGCAATAATTGCCCACCTGTGATACTAAAACCATAAATGCCTAAAATTTGTCTGGTACCTGTAAATATGAGATCATCCTATAGTTTGTGCATATCAGGATTTCCAATCCAGCAATACAGATAGACTTTTTTCAATATTCTTGAAATTAGACATAGCAGGTTTATATTGATTCCTTTGTATATGGGCCTAATATATTATTGTATCAACTTCTCATTTGCAGGTAAATACCATACACACATCATTTAGAGCTCTGCAACTCAATTTTACTTTGCCTAATCTCCATCCACTCAAGAAGGTAGCAATTGTTACTCTTTCTCTTTATTTCTTCACCTCTCTTCTAACATATATTCATATTGACCAACTCAAGAAGGTAGCAACTGTTACTCGATCTTGCTAGCATATTTTGAACATGGCTTGAGACCTATCTCTGAAACCAGTTCATATGATGCAGGACTACTGCATCATATGGCATGCACCTCTTTTCACTGAACTAACTTTGGATCAATGAGCGTGGTGCACCTGGAAGACAAGAAACGAGAAATTATTTGAGAGTGTTAGATTGATATATCACGTGTTGCTTTTGCTTCATAAAGAAGAGCTCACTTTGTTTGGAGGGTATCAGCTAAGGCCACCTCAAAAATATTTTCTTCTAGATTTGTTGATAGTCTTCATTTATAATCTCTGACAACACTTTGTGGTGTTACCACTTGTACATATGTAATTTATTATAGGAAAATGCCACCTTGCTCCGAAAAATGTCGAGCAAAAACAAACCCCTTGGATCTTTTGATTTTTAGAAAATAAATATAGAATCAAGCATCAAGTTTTGAGTAACCAAACGTCAATATTTGTATGCTTTTATGAATTTTAAGTACATTGATTATTATTATGTCGTGCGTTGCATGTGCAAGCTTACTAGTCAAGGACAAAAAAATAATCTCGGCCAGAGATGGGTACGCCCGCATCACATTAGTTAATGCTCCACCGTCTTGAGAAGGATGTCGTACAGGAGTTGTTGCTCCCCATCTTGAAAAGAGGTGGTTGATCCCCGATCAGATGTCGATAGGGGAACGAAGACCTACAAATCGAAAGCTGCTGCTCGCCATCTTAAGGATGGCTGAACCGATCTGAAGGTATGGAGCACAGGGTGAGATCAGGATGAAGAAAAAAAGGGAATAGCCACACACAACATGCTAGCTGCTGGAGGTGGTTGCGCTCAAATCGATCCTAAGGGATGAGGTACGGAGGGTGTTGGTGACCGACGTCTGAAGGGTATTCATGGCGGAGGAGGGATCGCCGGCTTGCTGCTTGGTTGAGGGACAAAGCAGGGGTGGAGGAGAAGGTCTAGGCGGCGGGGCAGGCGTGACTCATGCGGGATTCATGGCGTAGATACATTACGCTTTCTGAAACACGTATTACGCTGAAGAAAAAATTTAGCGGAGTGCGGTCAGTCAAACATAAATGCTGAGTCCACATTTGATAGGTTGTCAAGTTGATTAGAATGGTCAGATTTTGTTGATTCGGATGATTGGATGGTAGTAATTGACATGTGTACATTTGTTGGGTGGCTGTAGAAAAGTTTGTGTTGGCTCTTTTATAAGTAGTATAGATGAACCATTACTCCAGTTTCTCCTCAAGTCCACATCTAATCTCACTCTCTCTAAAAAAGGCCCAAGTCTAAATCCTCAAATTGACAGAATTGGCCCATTTATGTTTTCTCTTTCATGACATGTGGAGCCATAGTCCGGGAGCGCCTATAGGGCGCTCTGTGTGTTGTTCCGCGAGTCGACGCTCGCAGGCGTTCCTGGGTGGGCCGGCCCAATAAGGTTGAGCCTTTTCCTTTTTGCCTACTTTTTTTCTGCAAATCTGTTCATATTCGAAAATCTGTTCAAATTTAAAAAATGTTCAATTCAAAATCTGCGTTTGAACAAAATCAAGTTAGAACAAATTCGAATCTCAACAAAATCGAGTTTGAACAAATTCAAATCTGAACAAAAATTGAGTTTGAACAAATTCGAATCTGAACAAATTCGAGTTTGAACAAATTTGAATCTAAACAAATTTGAGTTTGAACATTTTTTCTGAATTTGAATATGAAATTCGAAAGTGAACATATTTCGAATTGAACAAATTTTCAATCTGAACAGTTTTTCAAAAATAAATTTTTTGAATCTGAGTATTTCACCAAATATTTCAAAAATTATAGAAAAAGGTAACAGAAAAAAAGAAAAAAGCACGCCATATTGGGCCGGCCCACCAAGTAGCGCATGTAGGCGTCGGTGCGAAATTCGTCACCACGGGCGGAGACTAGGGATCGCCCCATAGTCCATCGACACTGTAGACTACAGCCATCGACCATCGACGCTTCTTCTTCACCATGATCTACAAGACGGCACACAGGTTCATTTCCCCACGATCTCTGTATTCATAAACACATGAACGCCCCCATTATCTCATTTCCTCCACCAACCGCCTCTTCACATCCAGGTCATCATGGTGAACATTTATCTTATCAAGGGCACTTGATAATATAAAACCACACCAGATGTCGCAGTGGACATCGTCATCCTCCAATTAGAAGATGTGGTACATGGGTGTAGTCAAATCTATGCGGGAAGTTTGTTGGATAATTCGGACCTTACTGTTGCAAGTACGATTGCTCCTTCGCCCATAAGCCTACCAAACGTGTATATTTTTTTTGATTCTGCCTCTTTGATTTATGTGCAGTTTGTTCAGATTAACATCTCCATCAATAGACCAAGGTACCGCTCTGCGCCTACTCACTACACATACGGATATATCCTTTCCTTTCATTTTCTTATTGCTTTCGCAGATTGATCTTGCTCTGTCGATTTTTTCTTGTTTTGTAGTTTGTACCAGCATACACCATTTTTTTTCTTGATGTCCGTGTTAAATGATGCTTCAGGTCGAGATCGGAGCGTTTCACAATCATGACTTGCACGCTAAGTTTTAGATAGAGATTGACATGGTTTCAGTTAGGGTTGTTGTTATTGTTTAGATCCTAACTGGATTGATGTATATCCTGTAAACATTTGTGCTATATATAGACATGACAAGCCGATGCATCAAAGAATGGCAAAACAATCTCTATCTCCCTGTTTTATATGGTATCAGAGCCTGCGCTCCCAATCGACCAAAGCCATGGCTCCCAACACCTCCGGAATCCTCACCATGTCCGCCGCCGCCTCATCAAGCTCCACCCCTAGCTCCTCATCCCTGTCGCCATTTGCTAGCTTGACGGTGAATACCAAACCAAAACAAATTATGTCTTTCGCCGAAAAAGACTTTAGGCGCAAAGTGTGACGTGTGACAATACTTTGAACATGATGACCATTAATCTTGCATACAGGTGGATAACAAAGTTGTCATCCAACCAACCTTTGTGTTGGCATTACAACAAAAAAATTCCTCTGTATTTATCTTAAAGATTTGGTGATGATGCTTGTCAACATAAACAATTACAACCTTCAAGCTTATTTTCCTGTTATTGTCATCGTTCTGCCCCTGTTATTGTGCGCTTTATTTTGTTGTCATAGTCACTGGCCAGGTCAATAAGTTCCTAATGTATGTTGCAGAACACAGATTTATATGATATCATTGATCAATAAAGAAGATCTCATATGCTACTTTTACTATCACTCTTGTGGCTATGATAGTTTTTTATCATGTTTATGTGCCTTAAGCGCAAATTGCCTCTTCTAGCATGAATATCTACATTCCTTGGATATATAATTTTCCCTTCTCTAGCCGCTTGGACTCATAGGTGCTAGGATGTTTACATTTAAGCTTTCGAGCATGAGCATCTGTGCCCACTTATTGAACACGTAACTTTCAATAGTGGACAAACGTAGATGCCACCGCACGCAAACCTTTCTGTGTGACGGTTATCTCTTTCTATCTACAATGTATAAATGTCTATATGTGATGACATGAGTGAGATTTCCTCCAAGTTCAAAATTAAAAATCCTTTACCTATTGAATGGGTAATCATATGTGTCATTTCATTTTTGGGGAGAGGGGGCACTGGCCCCCTATAATAAGAACAATCACTGCAGAAATATATTTTAGGGACTTAAAAAGAAAGAATGTAGAGTTGTTTGCCCCATCCAACATTAAAGTCTGCTAAATATGTGTCATTTCTATATTTATATGCAGTACAACATGTTTATACTGATTTAAGTATGCTTATGGCAATCTAGAATTGTCAATTTTGCAGCTGCCACCTCAACAATCTATATTGTGACCGAAACATCACAATCATATGATTCTTACTAGAAACTTTTTGATATGCTTTGCAGACCATGGAGAAATTGTCCTAGCAAAGTTTGATTTCGATGTTGTGAGACACTACGCATGACCCGAGGTGCTGAGCTTGACGGTGAATAACGAACCGAAACACATTGTGTCTTTCGATGGATAAGATTTTAGGCCCAAAGTGTGACGTGTGATGATACTTTGAAGACACGATGACCATTAATCTTGCATCACGGTGGATAACAAAGTTATCATCCAACCTCTGTGTTGGCATTACAAAAAAATTCCTTCATATTTATCTTAAAGATTTGGTGATGATGCTTGTCAACATAAACAATTACAACCTTCAAGCTTATTTTCCTGTTATTGTCATTGTTCTGCCCCTGTCATTGTGCGCTTTATTTTGTTGTCATAGTCACCGGCCAGGTCAAGAAGTTCCTAATGTATGTTGCAGAACACAGATTTATATGATATCATTGATCAATAAAGAAGATCTCATATGCTACTTTTACTATCACTCTTGTGGCTATGATAGTTTTTTATCATGTTTATGTGCCTTAAGGGCACATCGCCTCTTCTAGCATGAATATCTACATTCCTTGGATACATAATTTTTCCTTCTCTAGCCGCTTGGACTCATAGGTGCTAGGATGTTTACATTTAAGCTTTCGAGCATGAGCATATGTGCCCACTGATTGAACACATAACTTTCAATAATGGACAAACCTAGATGCCACCGCACGCAAGCATTATGTGTGGCGGTTATCTCTTTATATCTACAACGTATAAATGTCTATATGTGATGACATGAGTGAGATTTCTTCCAAGTTCAAAATTAAAAATCCTTTACCTCTTGAATGGGTAATCATATGTGTCCTTTTGTTTTTGGGGAGAGGGGGCACTGCCCCCCTATAATAAGAACAATCACTACAGAAATATATTTTAGGGACTTAAAAAGAAAAAATGTAGAGTTGTTTGCCCCATCCAACATTAAAGTCTGCTAAATATGTGTCATTTCTATATATGCAGTACAACATGTTTATACTGATTTAAGTATGCTTTTGGCAATCAAGAATTGTCAATATTGCAGCTGCCACCTCAACAAATCTATATTGTGACCGAAACATCACAATCATATGATTCTTACTAGAAACTTTTTGATATGCTTTGCAGACCATGGAAAAAATTGTTCGAGCAAAGTTTGATTTCGATGTCGTGGGACACTACGCACGACCTGAGGTGTTGAGCTTGACGGTGAATAACGAACCGAAACACATTGTGTCTTTGGATGGATAAGATTTTAGGCCCAAAGTGTGACGTGTGATGATACTTTGAAGACATGATGACCATTAATCTTGCATCGTGGTGGATAACAAAGTTATCATCCAGCCTCTGTGTTAGCATCACAACAATAAATTGTCTCTTTGTATTTTTCTTAAAGATTTTGTGACGATGCTTGTCAGCACAAACAATTACGACCATCAAGCATATTTCCCCATTATTGTCATCGTCCCTTCCCCCGTCATCATGCACTTTATTTTGTTGTCATAGTCACTGGCCAGGTCAAGAAGTTCCCAATGTATGTTGCAGAACACAGATTTGTATGATATGATTGATCAATCAAGAATATCTTATATGCTACTTATACTATCATTCGTGTGGCTGTGATAGTTTTTTCCACCAGGTTTATGTGCTTTAAGCGTACATCGCCTCTTCTAACATGAATATATGCATTCCTTACCATATAATTTTCCCTTTTCCCTAGCCGCCAAGAGTCATAGGTACTAAGAAATTAAAATTTAAGCTTTCAAGCATGAGCATCTGCATTGCTTGAACACATAACTTCCAATAATGGATAAAACTAGCTGTCACCGCGCGCAAAGCTTTCTGTGTGGCGGTTCTCCCTTTCTATCTACTATGTATTAATGTCTATATGTGATGGCATCAGTGAGTTTCCCTCCAAGTTTAAAGTTAAAAATCTTTTACCTCTTGAACGGGTAATGATATTGACGTTTCGTTTTTACCTTTGACTTGCTTTCGTTTGTTTACCTAGGTGTAAGGATAAATTGCGCGCCCACTGCGGACACACTGCCAAGTTGGTGGGCTTCCATGACACACATTTCCCTTGAAGGGAGGGTGCTTTATTCTAACAACAAACCAGTTATGTCACTGAAAAGATTATCATCCCCCACCTGAGTACGTCATCAGTGGCCTGGAAGAGCTGGAGGGAGTTTAATCATTTCACCATCTAGTACACTGGTTGGCAGGTCCCCACTATGAAGATGATGCCCTCCCCTCTACAGCTGACCTAGGTAACCGAGTCTCGGGGCACCCCCCCCCCCCCCTCTCTCACCCTTTTCCCCAGATTTGGAACAATAACTCAAGTAATATTAAGTTTGAGAATTAAATGGAAAAGGTAGAGTCGTTTGCCCCCTCACTACAAAAGGTTTGACTATAGCTGACATATTTTTGGACGGCACAAGACAAAAGTCCCTGCAAAATATTTTCCCCCGATGGATTGTATTTCTCGTTGGCTAGCAAGCGGGGATGTTTATGTACCGAGATAGACTACATACCGGGTTACCGGTACACAATAGTGCGGTGCTAGAGATGGCATACAAGAGCGGCACTTTTTTACGTCGCGCTCGGGCGACGGAGTACTTATTTGAGCCATCCATTCAAAGCAACGTTAAAAGTGGGTCCAATGGTGGAGAGTGGTCAAGCACGTCCTAGTGACTGGTCAGTAACGTCTCTCTACTAGCATGGCCCACCACCACCGAGTCGAGCTGGCGTTTATCTTAAGTTCCACGTCTCTATAAAACGCAATCATTATAAGCCATGTATGCCAACATGGCCCGCATAGTTCACCGCATTTGTTCAAGGGCTCGTAAAATAAACATATCTCTGCTTCCCAATCTCGTTTTCTATATAATACAGATAACACTTCTTTGTGTCGCACTTCCTATATGATGAATCCTAGATCTCACCTATCTTCATTTTTTTTATAAGAAACTAGATCTCACCAACTCCCATCCACTATTACTATCCGCTCTCCCTGCTTCTCTCTTTGATCTCCCACTTCTTCACGCGAAGGAAACATGCAAGTTGTCTATATCGGGTATTATCTCCCAATTTAGTGTAGCCTCTGAAGCCACGCCAGAGGCGTCCACGGGCTAAAATTGGGAATCAGATAGGAACCGCTTTTATTTAGGGAACCAAATATAAGAAGTTAAAGAATAATGAGCCATTGAGAGGCTAAATTATAAAGGATCGAGTAGAGATGCCATGATTAGGATAATATGAAGGACCTCAGAGATGATGAATTGGAGAAGCTCATAATCTTTCTTATTTTCTTTTTACCCTGGGACAAATTTGTAATGAAAAAAAATAATCTTATGGGATGTTGTATTCTAGTGGTGTAATTAAGAACCTGCACTCTTTTTTTTTGAAAGTAAAATGCAAATATATTAGGCAAGCAAGCCGCCTCATTAAAAACCTTCCAGTCCCCTTAGGTACCCTGGTAAGGTACCTGGTAAGAACCTGCACTCTTTGTCGTTAATGAAATCGGGAGAAACCCTTCTCTTCACAAAAAAACATTGCTCCCCCTATACTTGTTGAGATCTCGCACACCCACTTGACGCTTCAAATTAATCACAACATGTGACTTGCCTCCAAAGCAGATCAATTATTAAATGAGCGTGTACATAAATCGGCAAATCCAGTTCACGGCGCGTGTTTTGCTCACTCTCACGCCGATCACACGTAACCTTCATCTCTATACACGGTTCTCGGTACAGGTTTGAGCCACACTCTGGCCTCTGACTACACCTCAACATTTCTCAGGCGATCACAGCAGGGTGCCTCCTCTATGATGCTCACGAGGTAGCATAGAACATCTCCTTCTTCCTTTGTTCGCATCACTGGGAATCGTCGAATGAGTCGTCAGTGGGCATCCAGTACCTGTTGGTGAACCAGAGGGAGTCGGCCGCCACGGCGGTGCCGTCCTGGTTGCGGTGCCACGCGTAGTAGGCGTGCGTCCGGTTCTTGATGTCCAAGATGGCGTGCCCGAAGCTCGCCTCCCTGAATGCCGAGTAGTTAGGCTGCGGCTCCGACATGCTGCACCATTCCACAAACAACGCGACAGATACATCGTTAAACAGAACTTGAGCAGAGGATGTAAAAGTTGTGTTGAGTTGGTGGGTGCAGAGATGGTCGATCTTACTTGGTGGCCAGCCCTTCCTGGTTTCCTCCGTCGCCGATGGTTACATAGACCGGTGAAGACTGGTCTGGGACTGGGGAGCACAGGCCATTTACAATGTTGTATGCAACGTTTGATATCCTATGCTGCAATCAGAGAACAAAGCTCTGCGTCAGGAGCCAGAATTGAAGTGTTACTACTATTCTAAGCATAAGAGTGAAGCACATTGAACTGAAGGTTTGAACATGATTAATCAGTCCACTTACTGTCCGTTCATAGGCATGGACATGCCCTGCAAACACAACATCAACTTTGTACTTCACGAACCATGGCTCGTACATCACCCTCATGCTTTCACCTTCCATGTAGTGATAGTTATAGCTGTTGTACCATGGAGCGTGCATCAGAACAATCAACCACGGGGTTTCGCTCCTGTTCACCTTTGGGAACTCAGCTTCAAGCCACTTGTACTGAGGAGTATATTTTCCTAGGAAAGAAGCAACAGACCAGTCAAGTTACCTTCAGAAATTTTTGGTACTTAGGAGTATATATGTCTTCTTTGCCCAAAACATACAAATTGAATTATTCTCTTTCTTTCTGAAACCATCTTAGTACATGCTATTAATAGTGAAAATTGTGTTCTTGTGTGTACTAAAGAACTCAAAAACGCAGAGGCAGAAGAATGTAACATACCATATGCTGAATATGATGCCAGGACAATGACATAAGCAGAGGCTCTTTTGATGGAGTACCAGTAAGGTGCTGTGCTGCCGGAAGCCTTATAAGGGGTAGGATACCTCTGGCTGAATGGCTTGAACGGCTTAGTTTCACCCTGCAAATAGTGCGCATATTCATTTTAACCAGCAATATGCGTAGTTAAATGAAACTTTAATTGTATATTTGAACTGTGAAAACGTCCACTGAAACATCCTTACAAGGTCAGGAGCAAAATCTATCTCATGGTTTCCAGCTGTCCAGATCCAAGGCTGGTATGCAAGATTCCTCTCTACGAATCTTCCCCATGTATCCCACCTCGTATTATCATGGTATGGGTAGTTATCTGCGTATGTCAGGTCCCCAACAAAAAGCACTGCCTGCGCTTTTGAATTGGTCTCGTAATGAGCGAGAGTGACATTTGAATCGAAACTCTGACCGAGATCACCTAAAGACAATAGCAAATTTCTCAGTAATAGTAGTCACAGATCACAGGCAGATTTGGTGAATTTTTATTCTGATAACGAACTAGCATATACAAATAACTGAGAAAAATTGATAATACCTATCAGGCCAAATGTATACGGAACATCTGGGCCACTTTTCGGAGGAGTCCTGAACCAGAACTTCCTCATAGTCTCTTCAGTCCCAACGGCATAGTAATACTTCATGTCAAACTGCAACAAAGTCGTAATTAAATCCCTTGAATGAAGATTCCAATCTTCGTCAAATATAATCATTGAATTTCTGCTGAGATGATAACCTCCAACTTTTTGATTGTACAGTGATGAATGTATCCAGAGGTATAGTTGTAGAACGTATACTGAGTATGCGTGCCCTTTGCAGAATAATTGAGGTGATCTTCTGAAGTACCATAAAGCACTGTGCTTGATCCAGGCTCGATCGTTGTCACCCATGAGATTATCATGGCTGTACCATCATGGTCGCCTTGTGTGATATGAACCTTTTAGAGCATCACACCAATCAGTATGAAAGTGGGGAATACGCAGCAGTACGTGAGCACATCTTCGTACTATTTGTTTATTTCAACAGCAATATTAAGTAATTCTATGAAGAAAAGATACGCATCAATATCATGGGAAAGGCATCATATTATAAAATTCTTTGGACTAAGATTAAGTAAGAGCAAAAAGGTTCTTATCATGAAAAGGCATCATAGTATTTAATTCTATGGAGTAAGACTAACCAACGATCAAACACAAACATAAGATGGCAGACCGGTCCAAAGCTTGGTGATACCTTTAGAACTGACTATAATAAAGATGGGAAAAAACCATTACTTTAATCCATACAGTGATTTGTGAGGTTAAATTTGTGGTTGGCATTAAGTAACCTACTATACTCATCCATGGAGTCAGTGCACCGAAAATCTGGTATGCAACCATTGCTGGGTTATTTGGGAATTGTTAGATGTTCCAAGAACACACAACAGGCCAATGAAACACTATCAGTGGTTTGCGGTTGCAGTTATGAATGGTTCCACAAAATTTTCATGGAGGGTGGTTCCCACTGGATATTAACCCAACCAGTTCAGAAAAGTTGTAAAATGCACAATAAGGAATTGAAAAACTGAACTACAAGACCCACTGTGCCAGTAGAAGGAAACCACAACAATTCCATCAATTTTGGAATAAAAATAAATCCTATGAATATGAGGAAAGTGATGAAGTTAAAAGGCATGGAATGAACATCCAACAAAATAGGTCAGGCCACCAGGACAGATGACACGAATCCTGTGGGGTAAACAGTATTTTTTCTGAATATTTGTGCGGCAAACAGTGAACCAACTAGAAACATTTCAAGTGAGCCCAAGTATAACTTCACTTGGAAGGCATGGTTCGATGGAACAGAAACGCTCGAATTCAACAACATATGACTTGGAGAAGGAAAATATGTGTACTAAAAAAAGAAATCAGCAAAAAGAAATCAGCCTCGAGCCCTCGAGTTCTAGAATCATTCAGAAAGGCTTTGCTTGCACCATAGTAGTATTCCGTATCAAGTAACATGTATGTAAATCTAGCATGTAAAACAGTCAACCCAGTCCTCAGAGGGCAAGCACGAGTAGAGAATGACAAACACACACTACTTGTAATTAGAGCATGAGTTCACCATGGTAAAAAAAAGAGAGCATATGAGTTCATTACATATTGCAAGAAACTAACGACCACATAGTGACAAAAAAAGGATTCCATCGAAGCATAGGTGCTGCGGATAATGATAAAACAGTCCATAATAATATATACCCATCTCATGCTGCAATTATCAGTAGCCAACTGTTCACCTGAGCTGATGGAAACAGAGTGCTAAACCACCGGTAGGCTGGGGGCTGTGATTACCTGCTGCGGCGCATTGCGGCCGGGCGGAGGGCGGAAGACGTCGGCGTCGAGCGGCATGTCGATGGCCTGGCCGAGCCGCCGCCGGTACTCGCTGGTCTGGCCGGCGTGGCACGCGACGGCCAGCAGCAGGACAGCGCAGGCGACCGCCGCCGCGCCGATCCGCCGGTTCACCGCCGCCATTCCCGCAGGGGACTCCTCCTCTGCTTGTTGGCTTCCTGTCGCGGCTTCTTGGAGGTTGTACAACGAGGACGGGAATGGGATCGCTTGTTCGGTGTCGTGATTGATAAATAAACTGGCTGATGGGTCAAAGCAAGAGGCCGGAGGATATGGAGGGGGAATGGAATATGCTCATCCAAGGTGCCAAGAAATATAAATCGGAGATGGCGACGGAGGAGGGGTTGATTGCTTCGTGAACTCTGAACACGCGCACGGAGGTAGGACAGGGAGGGTGCAGACTGGCAGGGACATGGGGAGGGAGCGGCGGGATTGGATTCGTCGGCATTGGAAGATGCCAAGTGGGAGCGTGAGACTGATTTGGGAGGGGACAGTGATCTCCATTTTCTATTCAAGCTACGACTTCGAATGATTTGTTATTGCTAGGATTTATTTCATCTTAATCTAAAAAAGGATTTATTTCATCTTTTACAAACAAGGGAGGTGCTCTACCGATTTCGTCGAGCGGGAGAACCGACACTAAGATCCTGTGCTTCTAATAACAAAAGAAATAAAAAAACTGGGGTGAAGTACATCCTCTCCTTCACACGGAAGGCCACATGAAAAGCACGTCCACACCCTCGTCTCCAAAAATACGGCGATTTCTCTCACTCCACACATTCTATTCATCTCACTTAAGGCTCCGTGTGAAACAAAGAAAAATATATGAATCGAAAGATATAACTTCCATGGGAAGAATTCATATGATGTTGTTTGGAACAAAGAAATATAAATCTAACATTCCTTTTAAATTCCTATGGAATGGGCAATTTCATGGGAGGATAACTAACATGGGGTCTCACCTCCTGTTTTTATCTTGCTTATGCCTAGATTCCTGTGTTTTTCATGTGTGACATCCAAACAACGATTTGAAGTTTTCATGTGGTTTGGCTCATGTAGGGAATGATTCATGCCATCTTTTTTTTAGCTGAAAACTCTAGGGGAGGCCCCAACAGTAAATTTTATTGATAGAAAAAATATGTACAAGGGGAAAAGGAAGAGGGAATGGACAACATCTCAATTGCTGCATTTTTTTCTTCTATTTCTATGTTTTGAGTTCTTGTGTTCCAAACGGAGCCTAAAGGTTTTATGCTGCCTTCTGTCCAAAACCATAATATTGAATGACCACTCCTCTAGGAAGAGGGTGTGGCGGTGACATGACAGACTACAATAAGAGAGGTGGGGGAAGGTGAGGGGCTTACCATTAACCAACATCGACGAGAGCAACAATGCGTGATTAGGGGCGGGTAGGTAATGATGGAGGCATCTTAGGACTGAGGATGGGAGGGGATATTTCGTCCAAAATATTAAAATACAGTAGATGAATAAATTTGAGCCACATTGGATTGAGATCCGTTAACCAAACATAGTGGGCAAGAAAAACTCATTCCTGCACTTCTGAGTGACAATAGTTGAATCGTCACCTCACGTACGATAATTTCTTATACGAAGGTGAGAGGAAAGATGACGGAGCAAAACTCACCCTTCTCGACATAATCGAACTTTACATTCGACTACAATGACTTTGCATGTTACCACGTTTAATGCTAGCATTCCATGTAAAATCTACTATATACTAAAAGCACAATACCGGTTTCTAAAATAGAGATACCACGTTAATCCACATCATCAAAATTATTTTAGCTGTTAGATCTAAAATTTAGTGGTCTAAAGTGATTATGTAACATGTACAAGCACATATTTTATAGACATATATGTGTCACGTACGTGACATTGTCTCCAGAACTGACTTGGACTCATATATATGTCAAACCATAGATGGGTATTTAAATCGACATGGACTCCTCATTTAATCCAACCTTGACTCATATATGCAATAAATGCTTATTTAAATAGAGTTGGACTTATGAGTTGATTGGACATTGAAACACGTCTATTTCGATAATTTTTTGTTAACCATTACATCTGCACTACCGCTTCTAGGGAAAAAAAAAGAGAGAGTCCGGTATTTTTTTGCACGAAATTATACATGTGTACCACCGTCCATTGCGCACGAAAGAAACTAAAATCGAAAGACAATACTCCCTGCTAGCCCCCAACTCCATGTAACTGGCCACACAAGATATACATGCATGAGAAAACGTCAAATCAAGGAAAGATTATCAAAAAGCAGCCTAGGTCGTATGCAAGGTTTTTTATTGGAAAATATACTGGTGGACACAGGTAAATTAGATTTTTGGATATACCAGAAATCAGGACTAAATAACAAAAAATACCGCCTAAGATTTGTAAAATGAATTTATAAATTCATCAATTTCTTTCAAAATTATTTTAAATTCATTAAAAAATATGTGAATGCCGGAAAATTTGTATGGTATTAAAATTTACCAATGTAGCCAGTAAAACCAGTTTTTGATGAAATTTTAGAAATATCGACCGAGAAAAAAATGGTCATATGCTCTATAAATTAATTAAGGATATAATTTAGAAAATAAAAGATAGTAGAGTGATGTGCTACCTAGCAGTATTGGAAGTTGTAGTAAAATATCAAAAGGAATCCCGAGTTTCAGGCAATAGGACGATTGGAGAAAACCTGCTCTACATCAAGCAATCCATACCGAAGGCCCTAGCGCGACAAAAAAATTTGAAAAAATCCAAAATTCAAATCCATATAAAAACAACTTAGACCCTATGCGCTAAAAATAAATTAATACAATAATTTAGAAATTAAAAGATTGTAAAGTGATGTACTACGTAGCAGTATTGGAAGTTGTAGTAGGAGTAGTAAAAGATACAAACTAGGATCTCGAGTTCCATAGCAGGAAATCCATACCAAAGGCCATAGCACGATTGAGGCAACTCTGCTCAACATCAAACAATTCATATCGCAAGCCCTACGCGGAAAGAAAAAATCTGCAGAAAATGTCTGAATTAGCTACTTCGTATCAATAACATGCAAGTATCTTATTTTGTTACAAACACTGCATATGGTCTCCAGAACTTCAGTTTCTTCATTCCTCGTGCTATATATATCCATAACGATTTATATATGTCCACCTTTAGAAACATACCACATACTATAATATCTCATATGATTTATTTTGGGCTATAGTTTAGGTTAGTTTTCTTCTCTATTGTGTATTTGCCAGGATAAAAAATAGTGTAATAACGTGTCTTTAATTTTGTCAGTTCTACTTTATCAATTTTAGTGTTTTCTCTATAACACCGGGTAAGAGAAAATCTATAAATACATACAACACGAAATTATGCCTTCTCTTTTTTCAGACAAATAGAACTTTTCTAGATAGAACAATGATCTAAGTTCATTGTGGTTGGTGGGTTTTCCACAGTGAGTGATCTATTATGACGGTTGGTTGATGTGGCTCCTCAATTCTTCCTATAATTAAGATGCGCAAAAGTCAAAGATATACACGGATAAACATATATGTAGCTAATTCATTTTCTATCACTCCATCTCTCATGATTGCTAATCAAACTTTTGAACTATTTGAAGTAATATATAAGTAGCCAATTTACTTAAAGTTAATCAGTGGTGCTCACAAGACCATCTGGGCCACTATCAGAGATAAACATATTTTAGAAACTAAAAAATGAACTTGAACATAAAGTTTTCATAATACGGTGTGAATGGATCATCTAAATGCCATCTAGCAATTGCTCATG